>JAZEWT010000001.1:19030009-19049737 GCA_036362905.1 Mordacia mordax
ACTCGAACCCGGGACCTTCTTGCTGTGAGGCGTCAGCGCTAACCACTGCGCCACCGCGCCGCCCTATATATATGTTAAGTCTCTTCCACAGCTTTGCTTGCTTTCTTCCAGGAATAATGGAAGAAGGTCGGGGTCCATTTGAAAGGGTTCCATTGTCTTGCTCCCACACTGAAATCACATTTACCCAATCCAATTCCACCTCTGACTCACGTACTAGCTTGTAGCTTAATTCGGAAATTTTTAGGAGTTTTGATATCAAGGTAGGGGGAGGAACATTTGTTGAGGTTATGGGTACTTTTGCCCGTGTACATATGTAAAAAAAAATGTAAAGGTTTTTACCATTTATGGCAATTATACAGGTGTTAAGATCTTAAAACACCAAATAGACACCTTTCACAATGTGATGATATATGCATTGTCCTTCAAACTGATTGGCCTACACCAAACAGCTTTCTTTGGAGCCTGGTTGTCAGTGTTAGTCAGATGTTGCCAAAATGCAATATAAGTGCAATATAAGTGCAATATAAGTGCTTTAGTAGCTCAGGTCGAGCTGTTTAAGCTATGGGTACTTTTTCCAGTGTACATATGTAAAAAAAAATACCTTTTCTTTCTTTTTACAGCTTTTTAAAAGCTTTTTTGTTTGCATATTTTGCCACAAGTATGTGTGGTTTTTGCAAACTAAACACTTTGTGAAAAGTGTCTATATGGTGTTTTAAGACTTTAACACCTTTATAATTGCCAGAAATGGTAAAAACCCTTTTCTCTTTTTTTTTTGCATGTGTTGAAGTATTGATTGGTGGTTAAGACTGGGTAAAGTTATGGTGGGTTTCAGTTTTCTTTGAGAAAAACTGTATCAACTGATCTGCCTGATTTTTATTAGAGAAGAGAGGTGAGGGTGAGTGACTGGTTGGACGAAGAAGCCAATTAATGGACGAGAAAAGAATCTTGGGCTTGTTGCAAGCATCAGCTAGAATGCTGGAAAAGTGGTTGGTATGGGCACAGTCAAATGCCTTCCGGTAGCGGCTGAGCTGGTCCTTAAAGATTTCAGCATGAACGATAAGGCCAGATTTTATCCAAGTCCATTAGGCCCTGCGTACATTCGCCTTGAGATCCCGCAGTTCAGCAGTATTCCATGGGGGTGGTTTCTCACCTGGGACATAGCATGATTTTAATAGGGCCAAATCATCCAGTATGCTCGACAGCCGGCTGTTGTAAGTTTTTACTGTCGCATCGGAGGGAGAATGAGCAGAGGCAGAGAGTAATGAACTATTGATTGCAGCGGTGAAGAAGTCTGGAGTGATGGCATTAAGATTTTGGAATGGGATTTGGTGCTTGGTGATGGAAATGGGTGGCGGTACCTGAAGATCAATACACACAGCGGAATGATCATACAGACCAGGATCAGTGACGGACAGGTTGGTAACTGTTAGAAACCTTCTACAACTCCTTCATTTGTCTGACCAGGACAGTCGCCTATTCCTATTTCCTGGGATGGGTGAAGTAGATGGGGTTCAGGAGAGGGGGTCCAGGACTGGTTCAGATATCAACTTCTACTCTTGTTAGCTATGACCAGAATTTAATTTAGGTTGCTCGACTCAGAGTAAAGTAAGCTATCTATTGTGCCACCGCTCTACCCAACTATACACACACATTATTTGCACTGAACTGCAATGATTTAATTGTGCCACCACTATGCGCTAACGGTGTTCACTGTATATTAACAAAGCGTTCCAATATATGGTAGTGGTGTCAAATATTGTCATTAGACTACTATAATGGCATGCGTGATCGTAACTTCAAGTATTTTTTCTTCATTAACATATAATCAATTTGGGCGGCGCGGTGGCCCAGTGGGTAGCGCTGTCGCCTCACAGTAAGAAGGTCCTCAATTCGAATCTCGGCTCAGGTGCCTTTTTGTGTGGGAGTTTGCATGTTCTCCCCGTGTCCACGTGAGTTTTCGCCGGGCACTCCGGTTTCCTCCCACAATCCAAACAACACGCTGCTACATAGGTTAATTGGCTTGCACACGAAATTGCCCTCAGTGCCCGGTGATGGACTGGCGTCCCATCATGGGTATATCCTTGCCTTGCCCCCAGTGACTGCCGGGATAGGCTCCGGCTCACCGCGACCCTGTACCGGTTTAAACGGTTCTAACGATGAGATGACATGAGATATAATGAAGCTCGTGTGCAGCAAGGTTAAGCGATGCTTTTTGTATTTTGGCTTCATTCAAGTTGGGTCCTGTCATCTTTTGCCAGGGCGTAGTTTCAGATGGATCTGGCAGCGTCATCGACTGGCAATATTTCCTCAGCCTTCCACTGAACTCAGTCGGGTTGCCAATCAAGTGACCACTTTCTGCTCTGGCTCAGTATAATTTGTGTATGGTGATACGTACAAAACATTGGTCAAGAGAAAGGGCCAGAAGAAAATATCCTCAATTAATATTTTTGCCTGCGTTTGTGACAGTGACCCGGAACAAAACATTACGTGAACATTGCTGGGAGAACTGGGTCCGGAGACCCAGATGACGAGCTGCACACGGAGGCTGGATCTGAGGAAACTGAGTCTAGGGACCCAAGTAAGTCTCACCATAGGATCAAATCCAGGAAAATCATGTCTTCTCATCTCATTATCTGAAACCGCTTAATCCTGTATAGGGTCACGGTGAGCCGGAGCTTATCCCGGAAACACAGGGCGTAAGGCAGGAATACACCCGACGACGGGACGCCAGTCCATCGCCGGGCACTCTGGGGCAATTTAGCCCTCGAGCCAATCAACCTATCCAGGAGTATGCTTTTGGATTGTGGGAGGAAACCGGAGTGCCCGGCGAAAACCCACGCGGACACGGGGAGAGCATGCAAACTCCACACAGAAAGGCACCCGAGCCGAGAGATTCGAAACCGGGACCTTCTTGCTGTGAGGCGACAGCGCAAACTACTGGGCCACCACGCCGCCCGGGACTTTTTTTTTTCCCATCTACACTGAGGGGTGGCTTTCATGGGGTTGCAAACCACTTTTGGCTCAGGATGTAGTGATCTCGAGAGCTCGCAACACAGACTATTCCCAAATAGGGAAATGGGTGACTAAAGGACTTGGTGTGGTGTGGGAAATGAGACGGAGTCAGACACCCAGAAACCTGTGCTGCAGGCCAGGCTCGGACAACAAAACTCGTTATTATTTGCTACTCATTGACCCACCTCTGTATATAGTAACGGCAAAATTATAACAACCAATTCTCTCACAAAATCCCTTCGTGGGCGCCTAGCGCCCCGTATCGTTAACAAGCAGCTAGTACACTTCCAATCACACAAGCATTCAACTCACAATATCGCATATACACCAGCGCTAGCGCCCTCTGTCCTGCAGAAGAGGTTAGCATTCCTCCTAGACACACACACTAGCACTTAACCCACTCTCAACACACCATTCACCCAGGCGTATGTGGGCAGGCAGTACACTCTTGTAGTATGTCTCCAGATGGCTACTTCTAAACAATACTTATCAGTCCAGTCTGTGTGGCTACGTTTGCTCGAACAATCCAACTGATGTCAACCTGGCCCCAATGGCGAATTTGCTGATGGGTACGGTCACGATGTGACAAGAACTGGTTTTGTTAATGCTGTGATGAACAGTGCTCACCCTGTTGACGATGTGGCGACGAAAAAAGTTGATCTTGGTGACAAAGAAACGACGAGGTAGCACACCCGATTTGAGTCGAGTCACGTGTCACGCCAGCCTTAAGCTAATGTCATGCTGCTTTCGAGCTGATAAGACGGGCCTTGCTGGCCTCGAGCTGGTGAGACGGGTCATCTGCATCCGTCCTCCAACAGGTTCTTGAACCGAGCTGGCCAAGCGTGCCAGGCTAAGTCTCATGCTTTGAGACAAGGTCACTGGCGCGGGAGCTGTACCGCGCGGGCCACATGTGCTTGGGCATGGTCGCCGTGGCGCGGTCGCCCTCTCAGCGCTGGAGTAGAAACGGCTCTGCTTTACAGTCGAGCGGTTTTCTTCTTTGCGTGACCTACGTGTGGGAGTCCTCCACTAATCTAATGACTACTCTTCTGGGGGTTGACTGTGTTTTTTTTATTCATATTCCTTTGCCAATATTCATACTGGACTTGACACCGTGCCGCTTCCCCCTCTCGCCGTCCTCCCTCCGTTGTCTCCTTGCTCCATCTGTCTGTTTGACTGGAATTTTCTCGTCCACCCTGCTCTGCCCCTTAGACGGGGTTTTTCTGGTTACCATGGCAACATCACTGTTCTAAACTCTTTCCACGCCTAACTCTCGCTATATGCCCAGATGTATAGTGTCTTATGCAATCTCATTCGTACTCTACAATCTCATACACCATCGTTAATCTCTCACACACACACACATGTCTTTACTCATCACACATGCATATATATCCACAGTTAAGTCCGGGTTTGTGACAGCAACCGATACCTGTTCATAGGGGTGGAACATGGTCGCCAATGGTTGCCTTTGTAAATGGCAACATGAGGCACACGGGGGGCACCAGGGCAGTTACTCACTGACCAAGACCGTAATTTTTCGTCGAACTTGCTGAAACATGTTTATTAGGATGTGGGGACCATGAACAATAATTAATAATTAAGAATTGCATTTATAGCGCGCTTTTCACCTGAGGGTCACAAAGCGCTGCACAAAGATGCGGAAAGAATGGCACGTCAACAATACAGAGAACAGAAAATCAGCAACAACGCCATACCTCACCTTACCACCTTCTTATAGATAGCATCGTGTAGCTACTACATAGAACTGTTACAGGGATATTGTATCACCTGGTAAATGAGAAACAAACAGGCTGAGAGTTGCACGATCCAGATGTCCTGGCTGCTTACTGCCCAGCCACATATCCGTGTACGGGGTTATTGCCTTTCTTCTTCATGTTTTTTTTCTCACGTTTGGGAGGGAACCGGAGCCTCCCATTGCAACATCGTCAGACGAGGTGGGAAGAGGAGAAATATGACCCGGGCTGACCTGCAGCAGTCCTTGTCTTATCTAAGAAGGGTTCGGGAGGCATCGCTCGCAAATTCAGCCTCGGTGCAAGCGGCCAACCAGCAATTGTATGCTGAAATAGAAACGACCCTCCTGTGGAAAGTCGGTGAGCTGGTGTGGCTTAATTGTCACAGGTACCTCTGAGCACCTCCCCAAAACTACATTGACCATGGATGGGGCCAGTGAAAACTGTAGAAATACTGAGGCCTTAAAGTGTATGGGTTAAGTGGGATCGGCGTTGGGGGATCGTGCATCCTTCGCAGTTGAACCCAGACTGCAACCCAGAGGATACGACACTAAACACCCTGCCGGGCCCCAAAACACCTCACGGACAGAAACTTCGGGGGCCACTGACAATATGAGCATGCGAACTTCCACACAGGCACCGTACTGACTCCATGGGCGCCAGGACATGCAGGGATGTCCCACATGGAGACGCACACCGACTGCGGACCACCGGCCCTATGACAGCTGTGGGGCACGGCAGAGAGTTCCCCACCACCTTCCATGGTGGAAATGTGATGTTCTAATGGTTAATCGTTACATTTGGTTGTAATTTTCAGAAAAAAAATTACAGAACCAAAAATATATACGTGTATGATTGGACGAAGCCCCCTTACATTTTGAGGTACTGTGATAAGTACCAGACATTTGTTAGGGGAAAGGGCAGGGAGAACGCCCAGGAAAGGGAGGGACGAGGAGTCTTACAAAAAGGAAAACACGTGAGGCAGAAGGGGTTATTGTCACGTGGAATTTTAAGAGGGGGCACGGGCTGACTGGGAAACTGTATAGTGAAGGGGAAAACCCGATTATACCGCATGTACGTTATTTTTATTTAAAATAATAAAGAATACTCATTGGTTCGTACCTCTGTCTCATGAATCTCTACGTGTGGAAAATGCCTCAATGAGCATCAGATATCGGAGATGGCAGTAAACACCAGTAGAGTTGGACAAACAAATTTTTACAGCGGCAATTTGTTTTTGAGTAGAGCAGAGCCCAAGTGTTCAAGCTTTAACACATCAAGGTACACGTTACAAATTGGGGTCTGGCTTTCACGGACCACTAGGTGGAGCTCGTGGCCCACTGATGGATCGCAACTCACCTATTGAGAATGGTGGCACTAGCCAATTAAATGTTAGCCTAACCAATTATGGAGTGAACCAGCTCTGAGGACATTCTTAACCACATTCTGTCTTGCGCACGGCAGCTTTTTCAGGAGATTAATCCTGATGTCGAGGCCTGCCAGCCACGAGAGGGCTTCAAAAGTAAGTTTGTGTCGGTTTACTGTTCCTATGCGGTCCTCACACAAACCCTGACCAACTTTGTAACCAGCCACGAGGACTCAGCCTTCCAGAGATCTAATACCACCTCTGACCCTTCATCCTTTTAGACTATTTGCTTTTCAGTTTCAGCGATGACAGCAAGTCTGTGGGTGCTTGGGTGATGTCTGCAGATGCAACACCAACAGAATGCACTCGTAACAGTTAACGCTAATGGTGTTGTTGGAATGCGCTTTAAGCAGCGTGGTGGTGCCTTCCATGCGTGTCGTGATCAATGATTCATTCTGCCTAAAGGCTTAATGCAATATTAATGTTGGGCAGGGTGGGGTCCACAATAGAGATGGCTTATGCTTTTGCATGAGTTAGTAGAGTGCGGAGGGGGGTTATCTCCACGTGTGAAATGTTAGCAGCTGTTTACCCTAATACCTCCACTCTCTACGTCAGCCAATACAACACAGGGCCCTAGAAGTATACTGTAATCACCTCCAGGATATGAGAACAAGTCTCACGTTTCTTTTTACAATAGCTGCATCACAATTTTGTCAAACAGCAATGGGAGACATTACAATCATTCAGCGTCAGTGAACACCCAAATTCTCGACGCTAGTGTAGCCGGCTCCAACCTGCACCGTCTCTCTCTACACCCACGTTACTACGGCCGCCGATCGCACGAGAGACTGCAGGCCGGCGCCCAGGCCGGCGATCATGTCAGACACCAGGTGAACCCCGCACACGTGAGTGCACACGTGGCGAGGAGGAGGTGATTCCGATAGTAAAGTTCTGCGTTGTGTTTTTTTGTGTCAATCCCCCTCACACTCCGCAAGCACCGCTCCTGGTCCGCTGACACTTGATATTCTTCTTCCACCCCAAGAACACGATTCCACACGTATCTTCTCTCGAAATCTCTCTCATTATCTGAAACCGCTTAATCCTATATAGGGTCACGGTGAAGCCGGAGCCTATCCCGGAAACACAGGGCGTAAGGCAGGAATACACCCGACGATGGGACGCCAGTCCATCGCCGGGCATTGCGGGACAATTTTAGTCGGCGAGCCAATCAACCTATCCAGGAGCATGCTTTTGGACTGTGGGAGGAAACCGGAGTACCCGGCGAAAACCCACGCGGGCACGGGGAGAGCATGCAAACTCCACACAGAAAGGCACCCGAGCCGAGAGATTCGAACCCGGGACCTTCTTGCTGTGAGGCGTCAGCGCTAACCACTGGGCCACCGCGCCGCCCACACTCCATCTGCACAGTGGATATCCTTTCGTGCAGCTTAGCTGCTGCTTCACAGATACTCGAGCCAGGCCATCATCGTTTCCAATGACATTTTATACCGAAGCCCACTTAGCTTTCTGAAGTTAATGCATTCTCTACCTTGCCTATACTCTCTAATTCAGACATTCCTCTATCTCTTTGTCTAGCTCTTGAGTCCAATATTGAACCTCTTTTTTCATTAAGTTCTTCAATAATTACATGAAGTTCATTACCTTTGATCGTCTCATCTCATTTCATTATCTGAAACCGCTTAATCCTATATAGGGTCACGGTGAGCCGGAGCCTATCCCGGAAACACAGGGCGTAAGGCAGGAATACACCCGACGACGGGACGCCAGTCCATCGCCGGGCATTGCGGGACAATTTTAGTCTGCGAGCCAATCAACCTATCCAGGAGCATGCTTTTGGACTGTGGGAGGAAACCGGAGTACCCGGCGAAAACCCACGCGGACACGGGGAGAGCATGCAAACTCCACACAGAAATGCACCCGAGCCGAGATTCGAACCCGGGACCTTCTTGCTGTGAGGCGTCAGCGCTAACCACTGCGCCACCGCGCCGCCCACCATAAATATTCAATAGGCTTAAGCTTTAACACCCCTTCTTACATTAAAAAAAACTGAGGCATCGTTGTTTGACTAAGACATTTGTGTCAACTTTTAGCAAAAATATCTGCTCATTTTGTTCCAACAAAAACGTGACCACTATGAATAGTAATGTACGTAAATGCTTGTTTTCGTTGTCATTATAATAATCATTATTATAATATCATTACACAGCAATGTGTTACTTTCAGACAGGTGAGAGCATCGTGAATGAGTTTTGTCATCCCGATCATACATTTCTACTGTTTTTCAAATGGTTAGAATGGGACGGTTTGTGGCAGGGGGCGGCGCGGTGGCCCAGTGGTTAGCGCTGACGCCTCACAGCAAGAAGGTCCCGGGTTCGAATCTCTCGGCTCGGGTGCCTTTCTGTGTGGAGTTTGCATGCTCTCCTCGTGTCCGCGTGGGTTTTCGCCGGGCACTCCGGTTTCCTCCCACAGTCCAAAAACATGCTCCTGAATAGGTTGATTGGCTCGCAGACTAAAATTGTCCCGCAATGCCCGGCGATGGACTGGCGTCCCGTCGTCGGGTGTATTCCTACCTTACGCCCTGTGTTTCCGGGATAGGCTCCGGCTCACCGTGACCCTATATAGGATTAAGCGGTTTCAGATAATGAGATGAGATGAGGTTTGTGGCAGTGATGTTGACGGTGGTGGTAAATAATGTTGATAGACTGCTGATGCGCGCGGTTGATAATGGTGCACGATAATGATTCTAACTGACGGTGAGGGACCACTATAATAATAATTGCGTTTATTGAGCGATTTTTTTTACCCGAGGGTCACAAAGTGCTGCACAGAGCTGCGGAGAGAACGACACGTAAACGACATAAAAATGTCAAATCAGCAAAAATAATGATTTTTTTTTTGGGGGGGGGGGTTTGTTACAAATCCGAGTTGTGGAGAGAACGGCATGTCAACAACAACATCAGGACAGTTCAACTGAAAGTCAAATTGTAGCAATAAATTATAGGACATAAAGTAAACGATAAAAATTAAGCGATGACGACAATCATCACGCTCATGCTTGTTGCTGCTTATAATTAGACGGCAGGGTGGTCCAGTGGTAACATCGGCGCCTCAAGAAAAGTGCTGTCCAGTGGAGTTCGATTCCTACCTTGAGTGCTTTTCTGTGTGGAGTTTCTTTTTTTTTGCCCCTGTTTTGCGTGAGTTTCCTTCAGGTTCTTCAGTATCCCCCCCCCCCCACAACTTAAAAAAAAAACTCATTAATTAATTGGCTCATAAAGGACATACAGGACGTAGTATATGGAAAATGTTGGCCCCCTGGTGCTGCGGAGCTGCCTTCCCTCTGCTTGTCTGTGGTTTCCTCACTACACCGCCATATTATCCATTACCAGGCGTGGAATTTGCATGCGTTATAAATATCATTATTGTGATTGCTGCTACTCAGGACGATTGCGTCTGATCTACGATGGCGTCATAATTATGGTTAATGTGATGTGTGTACGATAATGTTGGTTGTGACGGTTAAGAATCATCTTGGCATCACAGGTCAGTGAAATATTAGTACACGGGGCCCTGCATACTTAATTATAACCGTAATGTCACAACGGCTCCAGTTGTTATGACCCCTGCTGTCTCACTCTTTCATTGCATAGGCCCGAAGGAGATCTCTATTCGTTAACACACTCCCGTACAACACGCACTGCCTGCAGGTGGAGCTGTACGTTGTCTCTTGGAATCGCCCACCATAAGCGAATTTAAGTCTTCTCATTGGACTGGCGTCCCGTCGTCGGGTGTTTCCTGCCTTACGCCCTGTGTTTCCGGGATAGGCTCCGGCTCACCGTGACCCTATATAGGATTAAGCGGTTTCAGACAATGAGATGAGAGGGAGAGATTGTCAGGCCTTAGCATTCACTGCAGTACAAGTGTAATAACGCATCGATTCATTAATATTAATACCCATACTCACAATACCTCGTAACGATAGTGGTTCTGTCCTCTGCGAATGGCAATCTATTCGGGAGAAATGCCAATGCAGAGGTCTGTTAATCACCATAGAGCCTTAGAAGAGCTTGTATACGTTGGCTATTCCTTAATTAAAGTTGTGCAGATTAAATTACGGTGGTTTTCTATACCCTCCATAGTGTCGCTTACGAGGCCATAATTGCACTGTGGTTTGTCTTTAATTAGCCGTGATGTTTAATATTGACGATGGCTGACAATGGCTTTAATTTTATCGTCTTCTCATCTACGCATTCATGCTTCAACAGTAGGCTGCCCAACAAAAATATAGCCCGCTTAAGTTAGACATGCAGCCTGTTTGGGAATCAATAAAATACGTACATGGCTGTGAATGAGTGACTAATATACTTTATCAAAGGGGTAGAAAATTGGAATTTAGCCCAAAAACGGTAACGCCTATGACAATAACATTTTTATAAATCTCAATTTTCCAGTTTGGCCCCACGGTGATTATGGCCTGATGATTGGTTTCACTAACAGGTCAGGCTTAGCAAAGTATGTACTTTACTTTAAAGGCTCATACTAAACACACACTAAACAAACATGTGCAAGATACCCATCATCTGTGAACCAAGCAAGCAGTGTCGGCTCTAGGGGTTCAGGTGTCTCAAGACATCTTTTTTATTTGGTGCCCTCCCAATATTTCTGTACATATATTGTCATACAGTTCGAAAAAAATCACGCGATACAACCCCAACATGAATACCCTGGACGATAATTTTGCAATTGCATAACCATGAGTTTTGATTTTAATATTTGCCAATGCGTTTGCGACAGTTTAGGACACCGAAGTCCTAAATCCAGCCCTGTATGTGGGGGGAGGGGGGGTCACTGATTCATTGTTTTATTTTTCTGTTGGACAGTTTTGGTGCCCCTGAGGAGGCCTGGCGGCCCAAGCAAGTGGTTCCATTGACTCGCCCTTCGAGTCGGCCCTGGGACCACGTAATATGCTGCTGTCATGCAGCATGACACTGAAGCAGACAGAAAGTGAGTCGAGACTACCAGAGGTGTCATATATTTACACACACACATACTCTCTTATAACGTAAAAACACTATGCAACTTCTCCAAACACTCATGTTTCTTTAATGGGAGACATGGTTAGATTATGAAGACATTACTTCTCGTGCACTGGTATCTATTATTGGGCAATTACAGAAGGCTGTTCCAAAAATTTTGGTGGGTTTTAGAGATGCAACGCCCAGAGCGGTAGCTTACTTAGTTTTAATACATTCCAGTAAACCGCTGCAGAATATAAACGGCACACATCATTAATCTGCTGACAGTGAAAAGTGCAATTTTATACAGTCGCGATGAGTGCGTATATACACACTGCCATCCATTTACAGATCCCACTGATTTCTTGTCACCTATTATTTTCTCTATAGATGATTTAACAGTGTCGTGAAAGCGATTGCTCCATATCTGTCACAAACAGGGACATAAATCTAATTGACATGGGTTGTATGTATGTTCAATAGCTGCATTCATTATAATTGCATGTGCATTTGTGTATATATATGTATTTGAGTGGGTGAACGGCCAGACAGGACTATTCTTCAAGTAAATGATTACACCTGTACCTCGTGATTTCAAGCTGTTGCTAAGGGAAGATGCTAAGGAACACATACATGATTGGTGCAAGACTAATTAGTCAATAGATCACTGAGCAAAACAAGGCTAAATCGCTAGCTCGATGGGTTAAATATCAGCCGTGTCCAGAGAGAGGGAGAGAAGGCTCAGAAACAAGAGACAGCGGGAGAGGAGCCTCGCAGTCAAGCGACAATGTCTTACAAGGAAAAAAATGAAGCGATTTCTGTAACATGGATGAAAATATACATTTCGTGGCATGATCAACAACAACCGCCATTTGCCACCAAGTTGCTTCTACCAGGATAGGTGTGTGACACCACGGCTTCGACTGCGGGCTTGTGAAGGCTTACAGCGGTAAAACCACGGCGAGGATCACCACCCACTCCTCCACAGATCAGCCAGCGAGCACGGACGAGCAGAGACTTCTTGATTTTGATGCTTTATTGTAACCAGCAAGAAACGGGCTGGAGTGTAGCGACACACAACGAGCAGCCTACATCATGACGCTCTTTCTCGTTCCCCCAGGAGACTCTCTTTTCCTTTCCAATCCCCCCCGCCGATATATCCCCGCGGCCCCTTCGAAATGACATCACCTTTCTACTGTACCACATCACGAGACATCACGAGACCGACAGCTGAGTCACCATATCACGAGACATCACGAGGTACCGCGAGACGAGACCAGACAGCTGACGCCCCCCCACCTATATTCCTTAACTCTGCAGGTGCACTTTGAGGCCACATGAAATGTGGAAGGCTACTGTTCGCAGGCGGTCACAGGACAAACCCAGGTATTATAGGTCGACTGAGATAACTGACAGATGCACCATCTATGCTCTCCATTTTGCTAACTTGCTCTGTCTCATCCACCTGAAGCTTCTCTCGTAATGAGCGTCGCTCCTCCAAACGCTGCTTGTACCAATCTTCGGCAGTTCCACCCACCTCCACAACCTTCTGTACTACATCTTTCTCGCATTCTCTGGCAAGGAGGGATCCGGGAGGGGAGGATGCAAAAAACACATAATACAGCACAGTCAACCACAATTGACTCAAGCACTCAGCCACAGAATACTTGAATATGTCTGCAAATATATGACGCGAAACGTTGTGGAGAGAGGAGCAGCGTTCAACACGGCTATCCTGAAAGAACAGCTTTGGTAAGCATTCTCTAAGTTGTGTTTTTAGCAGTACTGAAAAGAAACAAACTGTGCCATTATATTCATGGACATTTCATAAGCATTTAACACGGTTGATTATAATACTTTTAAATAGACTACAAAGCCGTCGATTCTCCAGCATGCAGTTGGCTAGTTTAAGCGTTCTCTCTACACAACCTGTAGCGCTGGGGCAGCGCTCTATGCAGACACTCAGGGGATCCTCCGTGTCACGCCCCTCTCCAAGACCCCATCTTTTTCTGACAGCTGTAAATTGAACGCGTATGCGTTATACATTGAATTGAAGGGGATGTGGGAAACAGGTTGTGTAAACGGTTGTGCATATTGCATTCTTTGTATATTTTGTTTTTGGAAAACTTGCTCGGAAGAGCATTAACATCAGCTGTAAACGTCAAAGTCGACATAACCTGGCCTTTTGTATTGATAACCGGATACCCAACAAAGTGGAGATTGCAAAGGGTATACAGCAAGGTTCCACTATTGGACCATTACTGACAGTCGATGATGTAGGGTACGGCGCCGATGTTGCGGGGTTAGGAATGGGCGTTGCCTAACGAGCTCCTGCCATCATGAATGCCGCTGTCACTACTATAACCATGACGTCATAACTAATTGCGATAAACACCCTCCTAGCTCACACCGGCCACATATATTATTAATGTATTGTCATTCACTCACTATCAGTATCAGTTTAATCCGTTCTCTCCGGAGCTCTGTTCAGCGCTTTGTGACTTGGGTGAACAGCGCTTCAGAAATGCAATTATTATTATTTAAACAATGAACTGTGTAGGGTACTGAACAACCGTTAATCTCTAAATTGTGCCTTCTCTTCCGTATTATTTATTAGCATCGTATATATTAAAATTAATCACTGCATATAGATGACTGTATTGCACACACGGAGTCTTTACAAAGAGCAGATGCTCTGAATGATATATTTTTAATTATTCGATAAGGTATACGAATCAGATAACGATAGTAATGAATCAGTGGTATAAACATGCAGCAGCCCAATATGATTAAACATAATGACGAGTAACACACAGTGCCTGAAATGTATGCATAAAAAGGGCGACATTTGAGATAGCTCTCGTTAAATGATTAGTGCTACAGTATGAAGGGCTCGCACCAGAAACGTCACTGTTATGTTTCAGGCAGTGTTACGGACTAATTTGAATATACAGTTATAATAGGGTATATATGGGGTAGGCATATAAGTTAATCATGATTCAAATTATTGCTTTCTGATTGACATTTCGCCTCTACAATAAAACATATACCTATATTGACAGCAAAACGTTACGGACAAAATATGCATTAATTTAATGCATGATTAATATTTAACATTCACTACAGGAAATAGACACGGTTACGTTGTGCATTCACGTTGTACACGCATCTATGCTTTGAGTGCCCGTGTGAAGGGAATACTGGATCTGTATGTGTTCCCGACCCACTCCTGCAGATTAGATCCACATTAATTCAGTGTTTTTGAAAATAACATAGGATACAAAATTAAATTTTCAAATGACCCGCTTTTACCAAACTCAAAAGTAGAAAATATTTTTTTAACACAAAATCAATCTAGGGATACAGACTAAAAGCAGGTGGCCAAACACTGACAATATGTGACTTACGGTTGACTGATACTACAGTGAGATTTACATTTTAATAATTTCAGTCATAAATACATGTTTTTCTAATGGTTTGTAAAAGGAATGCAGAGTTAAGGAATAAGGGGGGAGGGGTCAGCGTGACTTATTAACCGTTCCATCTCGCATTCCGGTGTCCCGTGAAAAACAACTGTCTCGTGATGTGGTGACCAATGCGGCGGGTTAAGAATTGACACCCGGGCCGCCACATGGAGGGGGAGAGGGTTAAAAACGAGGGAGTGGGGGAGCAAGGGAGAGAGACTATTGCTGGACGGTGGAGCGAAAGGCGCGCGCGGGATTTGTACGCGGCTCTGCGAGGACAACGACAGGACTACGGGCTATGAGTGAATCGGGAATCTGTTGGAGGGTGGTGCTGGAGCTCGGAGGGAGGCTGACGGTGCGCTGCGGGGTAGGGGATGAGGAGGCTGACTCGGTATCCACCGACACCTGTTGTCTACCCCGGCTGCGCCTTACCCAGCGTCACGGCTGGAGCCTCGACCCAGGGGCCGGAGTCCCAGCATGCCGCAGCTAAAGAGAGAGTTATGAGTGGCTGCCAACACAAACGCACACCTCGCCGGAACATGAAGTGCCTAGCCCGGAGTCACGACCAGTGCGCCACAGGAAAAACTTTAAGTTATCACTTAATATCAGTATGGTTTAAAGGTTTTCATTAAAGAAAAAGATTATTGTAGTCTTGGCCACCCGCTGTAAGTCTGTATCCCTAGATAGATTGATTTTGTGTTCAGAAATGTACTTTCTACTTTTGAGTGCGGTAACAGCGGGCCATTTAAAAATTTTAATTTTATCCTATTTTCTTCTTCTTTTTTTAGTCTAAGCCACGTAAAAATGTCAAGTCAGCTCAGTGGGTGTTTGGCATCAGGAAAATATCGCCCCCATCAGACTGAAAATAGAATAGTAATTTGAAAGGATCGTTTCTATGGCGGGCCCAGGATCGGCTTGTCATCGGTCTTCAAATGTATCACTAGATTACATTGTCATCCGAGTTATGCCTGCGTGCAAAATTTCAGCTCTCCGTCTTTATCGGAAACGCTTTAATTTTGTGCGCAAAGATTTTAACCATTACAATGCCCAATGTAAGTTAAGGAAAAACGGGTAATGAATAGAAAATGAATCCTATCCATTGATGCGAGTCATACTAATCAGCGTAGTGCCACGGGCAACCAGCTCTGGCGCACGGGCCGACAACGTCAATACACAACCCTGCACCCAGCACACACACACGTGCTAGCACCCTGCAGGACTTGCACTACCCGCGCCATGCTCAATTCACTGCTCATCGCGAGAGCACGCTATAGCTAACCTCCTACCTGGACCTCACCTCTGAAGCAGTATATAGTCCAAAAGAAGCGACTGTGTTAGTCGAGTATGTTACGCTCCAAGGTTCTCCGGGGTAATTATAAAATGGGGTGGTCCTGGTTGCAGGGGTGGGGGGATGCCGGAAGCTATGGAGCCCAGAACCAGCCTTGTCAATTCGCCACTCAGTAGGGGAAGGGGGAGCCGCCCCAAGGGAACATATTTGGTTTAACTAGAAAATTGGAATTTTAAGAATGGAATGTGGAAAGGGATACATTTCGGGCAAGGGATTAAATCGAAGGAGGAGAGGAACCAGACTAAGATGTAAATTGATGGAGCTTGGGCAAGATGATATTTAACAATAATAATTGCACTTCTATACTGCTTTTCACCCGATTTAAGCTTATGAGGGAGGGGTTTAGGCCAGTGGCGCTCAGGCTTGAGGCAAGGATGGTCGTCTGGTGGTCAGGTTGAGAGGTGCAGACAAGTGAGCGAACCGTTAGCGCAGCAGTCGATGCTCTGTGTGTGTACGAGTGGACACGTTGCTGGAAGAGAGGATGCGGGTGCGAGTGGGGAGCTGGCGATTACTGACACTGCGCTCATGAATGAATTGCGCACAGGAGGAATGTTGTCCGTCCTGACGTGGCCAGAGCGCTTATCGAGACAGAGCACGGCCGGTTCCACGCAGCAACACGCAGAGGTCTCCGTGCACCACAGCAGTGAGCTGAGACAGGACCCACTCCCGGCGCATGCGCCTGATCTTTGGATGGAAAAAAAAACGTTTATATTTAGCGTACATATTTATCTCATTAATCATAATCCAGGGCGGCACGGTGACCCAGTGGGTAGCTGTGTCGCCTCACAGCAAGAAGGTCCCTGGTTCGAATCTCTCGGCTCGGGTGCCTTTCTGTGTGGAGTTTGCATGCTCTCCCCGTGTCCGCGTGGGTTTTCGCCGGGTACTCCGGTTTCCTCCCACAGTCCAAAAGCATGCTGCTGCATAGGTTAATTGGCTCGCAGACTAAATTGCCCGCAGTGCCCGGTGATGGACTGGCGTCTCATCGTGGGTATATCCCTGCCTTGCGCCCTGTGTCTGCCGGGATAGGCTCTGGCTCACCGCAACCCTGTACAGGACTAAGCGGTTTTTGATGATGAGATGAGAGATGAGAATCATGATGCACTGCTGGATGAAGTCCTTCCAGTTTCTTTGCTCTTCCTCATGGACATGTGATACCACAATTTTTACCTAATGGAGCAAGTGTTTTTATGTATGTCCGTGCTGAAGATACCGGATTAGAATCCTTCATGAGTGCACGTTTTACAAGCACAACACCAAGGTTCGCATGTCTTATTTAAGCTTTACATCCTGCTTATTGATTACTATTCTGGGACTTTAACACTTTTAGATTAAAATTCCCACTTTTGAACTGACATCAACCCTCTTAAGAACACTTCTGCCTTTATCCACGAAGAAATCCAGGTCAGTGTAGTCATGTCAGCAGAAAATGTTATCAACAACGGATGTCAGAGTAACGTGTTGCATGTTTGGAACCAGGGCGGCACGGTGGCCCAGTGGTTAGCGCTGTCGCCTCACAGCAAGAAGGTCCCGGGTTCGAATCTCTCGGCTCGGGTGCCTTTCTGTGTGGAGTTTGCATGCTTTCCCCGTGTCCGCGTGGGTTTTCGCTGGGCACTCCGGTTTCCTTCCACAGTCCAAAAAAAACATGCTGCTGCATAGGTTAATTGGCTCGCAGGCTAAATTGCCCCGCAGTGCCCGGCGATGGACTGGCGTCCCATCATCGGTATATCCTTGCCTTACGCCCTGTGTCTGCCGGGATAGGCTCCGGCTCACCGCGACCCTGTATAGGACTAAGCGGTTTCAGACAATGAGATGGGAGATGTTTGGAACCAGAATCCCCATAGGGTAGAGATTGATAATCCATCCAACTCCTAAACATTAATGCATCTCATTAAACCATATCCTTGGTGGGATTCTTGTCGTGCATATTTCCTTCTAGTTATGTACCTTGCCTAATCTCATCTAAAGCCTTCACAGCAATTACGATACAGAATGCCTATTCTGTTTTCTCACCCATCTATGTTGTGCATATGCATTAGCAACAGTGGCAATGACAACGAAAATGGAATAAGCATTGGGATGTGCGTGAAGAAACTGCGATTTACCAAATGCGTTGAGCATCTTATCTCCACTAATTGATGGAGTCACTGTAAGCGAGATCCTTCAGTCACATGCAGTGGCCATGAATGAGGGTGAATTCTACAACACTTTGGGAAACATTTATTATGTTATTAGATACACCATATTTTATGACCCTCTAAATTGTATTCTTACCAGCAGATTGAGTATTGTGGAAGTGACAGCGCTCGTATCGGAGAACAGAGAAGGAAGGTGCGAGCGTGGATGGAGATTCGCTGACCCGTGACTCACACTCGACACACACGCGCATCTTTTCCGAGCGCGTAAAGTTCGTGCATAAACACGTAGCAATATTACTTCCAAATGGATTGCACATTCTCTCAGGAAAGTTATGTTTAAACGTCGAAATAAAAATGGCAGAAACTCAGGGGAATGCGTTGTGTTCGTCGTGCATTGCTGAAGAGTCCTTGTAATGATGTAGGTTTTCACGGCTCGATGCATGATGATTGCTTCGAAAAGCTGCTCTCTCGGGACAGCCGCGTCGATGGCTCTCTCTCCTCTCCTCGCGACGTTTCGCCTCACACGTTGGAGGCATCCTCAGGCGTAGTGTTCGTGCGCGGCGTCTATCGTCTCCTTATATGTGTGGGCATGATGTGTGTGTTCTTTGTTGTGTTGGAGGATGCCTCCAACGTGTGAGGCGAAACGTCGCGAGGAGAGGAGAGAGGGAGAGCCATCGACGCGGCTGTCCCGACAGAGCAGCTTTTCGAAGCAATCATCAAGAGTCCTTGATCAAAATATACAATTGGATAATTGATCGCTCTTGTTTTAGTAGTTTGTTATATATAAGCCCATCACCCCATATAACGTGGCATATAACATGTTGTAGCATGATAGTTCATATTCGAGGCAACAAACAAGACGTGGAACTGTGGTACAGGGATGCCTCGCCATCACGCTGCACCCTGTGTTCCACTTGTCAGGATGCCTCTACACGTCTAGTGTGCGCTGTCTGTCTAGCGACAGAATCCATTTCTCCAGAGCGTTATCTCACTTCGCTTTCACCTTCCAAAGTAATCACAGAACCCTGTCCGATTATGGGGCCCGCACTTACTCACTAGTTTCCCACGCACACTCCTCGACCCCTCACATCCCGGCAGACGCCACGCTCTTCAGATGTACATGCGCATGAAATCACAGGCACCGCGTCAGCTTCTCGGGACTCGATAAACTTGAATAAATTTCTGCCCTTTGATGTGACCTTCAACCACCACGCAGAGGCCCTCTCTCCTTGTCCCATTTAGATGTTCATTTTTCAATGGCCACTTCCCCCTTTTGTTTTTCAATGCCTGGAGGGCTTTAAAATATTGGGTTCTCGTGCCCCTCCCCTTTGACATTCGCACCCCTCCCCTCCTTTTGCCTCCTCAGCTAAGCCCTCCTCCACCCTCTATTTATATGTGAAATGTTCATGTACTAATTCTATAACCCATGCACCAATTCCATTTCCCATCTCGGCAGCAGATGCGGTCCGGTTGTGCTCTTGCCCTGCAGGACCGGGTGGTCTCGGACCCACCTCAAACAACGGTTCCCTTGATTACCCATTTTCCCCCCCATCTTTGTGGAAAAACTATTGAGAGCTACTGACTTCTCTGGATTAAAAAAGAACGCTCCGGGGGGGGGG
>JAZEWT010000001.1:19049756-19061406 GCA_036362905.1 Mordacia mordax
GGGGGTGAAGCCATGGTGGGAAGTTAGCTAGACTGCTTTTACGATGCGCAGTGGAGAGAGCATGGTATGTGCTGCAAGTGTTGTGTGGGGTGGTGGTGAGTATTCTTGTGCTGGGAGTGGGGGCGTGCAGTGAGCCGGGGATAACGTGCAGAGGTGGCGGTGATGGGGTCGGGTCTGTGTGCTGGGGGTCAGCTGTCCGTGGCACCACAGAACCGTATGACTGTATTACGTGAGGTCATATCCATATACTTGATAAAGAAATACTAGATATAGCTAACGTTATGTGCTAACTGAATTGTAAATAAATAAGCAATGAAAACGACACTAAGCGCACTTTGGTCCTAAGGAATTTGAGTAAATGGAAACACGGGCTTGTAAATGCTACGTATATCAAATATGCCTCTTAATTGGTGTTAAATAGTTAATACAAGGTGGTTTCAAGTTATTATCACTTGACCAGATGTGGGATAGCTCACAATTGCGATTCAGCACTTTGAAGGCAATGTTTTATCGTCTAGACCAGAGATGCTCAATTTTTTGTACCTCAAGCCCCCCCTTAGCCCACTTGGCCATGGTCTCCACGGACCACTAGGTGGTGCTTGTGGCCTAATGATGGGTCACAACCCACCGGTTGAGAATGGTGGGTCTTGAGATTTATGAAACTCCTAAACCCACTGAGCTTTGATCTCACCAGGAGACAGTAGTACAGCAAGTGGGTTTGAAATACCAAATTAAGTCTAAATCTTTGAGCAGTATCATGAACACCAGGGATCTGTCTTCTATCCCTGGCCATGGATAATAACGGAGGCAATTGATGTCCAAAATGTGTCGAGGCACCCTGCACTAACCAGCATGGTGAAGTATGATGAAAACAACCACCATAATCAACAATACTTGAGGAGGGCTTCATATAGCAGTGGGAAACCCCGGTGGAATGTAATTGAGCAAGCATCCTATTTGCAGGACTCTCCTGAGATATTGGAGCCTCGGTAAGAAATGTATGAAAGAGGAATTATGTTTAGTCTATCATGAACACTTCATTTGATTATATTAGTACCAAATTACCTAACAAATATTGATCAAACGACTCAGTTATTCATTCAGTATCTATGCCTGCTTAATCTTGTGCAGAGTTGTGGGGGGCTAGAGCTTATCCGGCCGAGAGGGCGCAAGGCGGGGGAACACTCAGGATGTGATGCCAGTACATCGCAGGGCACGATATTTGGGGCAATTTACTCAGCAGGCCAATTAACCCAGGCAGCAGCGTGTCTTTGGACAGTGGGAGGAAACCTGAATACCCGGCAAAAAGCTACGCGGGCACGGGAAGAAAATGCAAACTCCACGCAGAAAGGCACCCGAACCGGGAATCGAACGACTTATGTTAGACGTCATAAAATAAATCTGGAGATCCATTTCAGTTCCTGCAGGCAAATGTATGATTGTGAATGTAAAAATGTGTGGCACCACGACTGGACAGCAACTCGTGGCGGCTCGGCGATAACGGCCACGGCGAGGATCAGCGTTCACTCTACGATCTTTCAGCCAGCGAGCAGAGACTTCTTGTCTTTTGATGGTTTATTGAGCAGCGCGCGCGGGCCCGGGCATAACGAACTCGAGCGGCGAGACTACATGTTGACGACTGATGACTGCCCCGTCTCCAAACACGAGCTCCGTCTTTATATTCCTCCGTCTCGCCTCCCCACACCTTCCGGATGACCTCATGCATAGCCACGTGCGACAATGAGTCACGCAGCACGTGTGTGATGTGTATTGTGAACCGGGGCCCGCCAGCAAGGGATTATGTAAATCAACAACCGGAGTTCGATGAATCGCGGTTCTCGCAAGTAATCGCACTGTACGCTCGTAAACTCTTTAACTCCACACATGCTTTCTGTAAAATGTGCAGTAAACACACAGACGCGCCATACAGGGTAATAGCATCTAAGTAAGAAATTTATATAAACCAGCCAAAATAATAAATAACACATAAAATGTCCCTTTATTCGCCCCAGATAAGGGTGATGTTTGGCCAATTCTGTTAATGGGTGGTTGGCTTCGGATGGAAGGAAATGGGAATGTACCCAGAGAAAACCCACGCATACAATGTGGTGAACACTTAAAGACAGCACAGACTCAATAACCCATCGCTGTACTGCCTTCGAGTCAGCTCACTGTCCAAAGCCACGAGAAACCCACAACAATACTTCATATTCCAAGGCGGCCTCTCATCTTGATACAATCGAAGCTAAACTCAGCTTGGCTTCCGAGATCACGGAACTTGATTTTTTGTTCGTGCTCGCACGCAGATTACAGAGAGACACGACGGCGACGAAGGCTTATGCAGCACGAAACATCTCATCATCGATAGCCGGAACAATGCCAACTGTGTGCACCGGCAGGACTGAACCATTTGACCGTGATGGCGGGGACGTTTCACACGAGCAGTTATTTATACACACACACACAGCCCAGCCTGTGTGCCACTGCAGCGCAACCAGCACACTTGTGCTCGCTTGCTTTGTAAGATGTGGTCTCGTGTGGTCCGTGCCGGCAGACAGAGGCACGGTGTGTGAACGGCAGCTGTTGCATGCCTTCGTCAAGTCTGCAGGTGTTTCTGTACAGCAACAACATCACCATCAGCGGCTGGAACATAAACTCGCACGAGAAGTAGTTATTCCGATTACTTGTGGCGTCTGTAATAGGGCCCTCTGGCAAAATCAATATCGGTAATAGTGTATTAAAAGGGAAGGCATCAGGTCCGCGACGAGCGTGGAGCTCTGAGCGTCGGGTGAAAGCAGCTGTGGCTGCAGATGCGTCCTCGGCACGCTATCGAGTAGCAAGGGATGGTGTGGACCTCCTGGCGGAACGCAATCACCGGATAAACGGAAACAATGACACGCGGAGACAAATAGAGGAGCGCCAGTTGGACACCAACTCTCGTTTTGTTTCAGTTGGGCATTTGCTGCTCAAGCTATAGGCGGCTTAAAAAAGAGATACTATAGTATTGCTGTGTGTGGCTGCTCGTTAGGTCGCACTATTGAGGGAAGGATATAGTGCTTTTTAGCATAATCGTAGTCTAGCTGGCGATTACAAACAGTTGCGGAGTCCCGTGAACATGGATGAAAAGGAAGAACGCGACCGGAACGCCTCGGAGAGAAGGAAATCGGTACTCGGCTAAATCGTAAACACGACACTCACACGCGTTAAAGCGAGCATTGCGCCTCGCTGGCCGCATCATTACCACGAACACATAACAACACTCGCTTCCAACATACATTCACACACATCATCATCATCATAACTCTAACGAGGTTCCGTGTTGCGGCTCCTCAGATGGTCGTTGTTTGAATGGCGGATATGCGTGAAAGAAATGTTGCTGTGGATGTCTCACTGTGTTGTGATTTCCCCGCCCCGCACGTATGTTGGTTCACGGTACGCATTGTGTGTGTTTAATGATTGAATATACTGTATAATCACAACACGCAGTGCGATTACACATGTTACATCTCAAATAGAGCGTCAGTCGGCACAACGGGCGTGTTAATTGTACTGGAATTAATCATGCATGGTGAAACCTGGTCGTGATTTAATACGGTTATTGTATCTTGATGTGGAAGTTTTTAGGTTGTGGTTCTCTCTGCTTTGCGTGGAATGATTTAGTCTCTAAATGTGTTGTAAACTGAAGACTCGTGAATGTCGGCAGTCTTTTCTGCGTATTACCCCATATGCCACACATTTCCCGCTTAGGATTTTTGGCCCCAAAGCCCTTCTTCAAACCGAAATTAAACATCACATGAACCCCTTTGTTTTGGAAGCAATCAACCAGGCAAATAATGTTTCTTATGCGATTATAGAAACACAACTGTTACTTGAATATACGACAATCAAGTACATATATTTCCGATGAATACGTATGATTTAGTTATCGACATCGTTATGTACAGTTTACAGTAACATAGCGTAAGATTGTTACGGCACGATGCATGATGATTGCTTCCAAAAGCTGCTGTTTCGGGATAGCCGTGCGGTTGCTGCTCCTCTCCTTCACATTGAAGTCATCCTCGGGCGTACTGCTTTGGTACATTATATAACTTAGTTGGAGAGAATATCACAAACGGTTTGGTACATTATATAACTTAGTTGGAGAGAATATCACAAACGGTTTGGTACATTATATAACTTAGTTGGAGAGAATGTCACAATTTCGCAGTCTTCTTCTTTGGTGGAAAGTTCATCAGCCGCATGAAATGTTTGCCTCGGCTTGTGAGTGAACGGCTTCACTAATAGCCCTAATGAATATTTGAAACGCTTCCAGAAAATGCTCGAAGCAAGCAGTGGTGTCATACAGTAGTGTGTTGTCCATTTCTCAGGGATTAAATCCTACAGCCAAGGCATCTCTAATGCAAGTCAGATGCATGCTGCAATATTGCATGATGCGAGTCCACAGTTCACTGCCTCCCATGATGTCGAACTCTCTTGTGGCTCCATTCTCTGGTTTAAACTGTTCGCGGGATTTTTTTTCTCCAAACCTCATGCTCTCTGCGCTACAAATTATTCCACTGCGAGCAATTTAGTCTGCATGCTAAGTAACCTATAGAGCAGCATGTTTTTTGGACCGTGGGAGGAAACCGGAGTACCCGGCTAAAACCGACGCTGACACGGGGAGAGAACTCGCAAACTCCACAGAAAGGCTCCCGAGCTGGGAATCGAACCTGGGTACTTCTTGCTGTGAGGCGACATCGCTACTACTCACTGCACCACCGCGCCGTCTATTTTCGAGTTACTCTTTTAGGTATACGTTTTAAAATGCTTGTTCTTTTTTGCTAGTTCTACGCATATTTTTACGACTGAATTTGCGCCAGATTCTAACATGAAAGGCCCTTTAGATCAAGGTGGTAAATACTGTATGTAAAGTACACCGCTGTGTGGGTCGTCCTAATTGGTTTGCCAATGTCCCCCCCCCCCCTAGTGTCAGGAACAGATGCGCTTTGCTTTGTTGCCGCCAGCATTAACAGCACCGCGCGAATCGAGCGCCCCTTTTTTAGTTGCGTTATTGTGGAACAAGGCGCCCGGCACTGCCGCGTGGCTCATAATCATGAGTGCGTTTAACCAGCTGCATGTGGCTGTTTGCATTAGCTCATTCATTAACTGCCATGGCTGTACCGAGCCCTGCCCGAGACTTCAGGGAAGGGCTGAGTACGCTGTCAAACGGCAGAAATGTCATTGCTCATTTTTTTCCATGGGTTATTGTCGTTGGCCCATTATAAAGTTACGAGAAATAATATGCAAGCAAATCTTCGAAGACGCGATTTCAAGGAAACGCACACAAGCACAATGCAGTTTGTAATGCCACAGTAGCCAGGGAATATACAAAAGTGTAGTTGTTTTGTGTAAAAAACTTTTTTAAAGCGTCTTGAAATGCAGCAGCAGTTTATATACAATATATATTTGCTGTAGTTGTTGAACTGATGACCTTTGCAACTTTAACGTTGATATATTCTGAAAGGATGCTGTAAATAGTAAACGTTGCTGTCACTCGTGTTGTCACTGGCTTTGGTACACACAGAGAGTGTGTGTACCACTCTCTGTACAAAATATACCATTTGTCAAAGGATGTGGTGCTAAAACATGCAACGAACAGTGGAATACAAAATGTAACTCAAATCGCAACATTTGTAAGTTTTGCTTTAATTTGGTCTGAAAAGATATCATTTTAAATCGAAGTGCATGAGTAAATGTGATATTATTTTTATTGCATTGTCAGTGCGCCTTCATTGGTCATGGAATGTATGGAATTATTTGAAAGCGTTTAAATCCATTAGTTATTACAGGCTAACAATTTATTTGTCAGTGTGATGTAAAATAACCTCGGCGTTTCTACGGACAATCGCTTTGGTTGTACATTGATTATATTTTACATTAAAGCCACTTTATATGCTATTTGTTATTGACATGTCTAAATCAGTCCACATTCTAAAGTAAATATTGTGGCACAATTGTACAGATAATGTTGCCATTGAAAATATCCTTGATACAGGATGGCTTTGCCAGTGTGGAACTCATGTTCATGTCTCAGTCTGTGCAGGATGGTCACACCAGTGACAGGGAAGCCTTGTTCCCTCAAGAAACTGAGGGCGAAGACTCGAGAGGTGGGACCAGTGATCTGCCCTCCGCCAGCCTGAACGTCCTCAACTCCATCATCGGGGCAGGAATAATAGGTGAGCAGTGTTCCGAACACAGTGTACTTTGTGTGATGCCTACAAAAACGGGAGAGCACCTGGACCTGATCGTGTAACTGAACTGTGGACATCATCAAACGAAGTCGGACTGGCATTTGGAGAAACCAAAATCCTGGAATATGCTTCATTTATTCTCTTGAATTATTTTAGATAGGGATGGCTACCTTGAAGAACTGGAAACTCATAAGCTCCAGTAAATGTATTGGTTTATTGGAGACAAAGTAATCAGCTATATAGAGGCCGATCAACCATAGGAGCAAGCTTTATTTAGGAAAAGCGTGTTTCCCTATAATCCAAACACATACCACTCTATGCTAATGAACACAAATGTATATTAATTCATATTACGTTTAACTTTTGCTCAAGATTTGCCATCAATTCGGTAGAAATAGGTGCAACCATCCACAGATATACAAACCAAGATCTCAAAACAAACGTGTAGAGAATGGCAATGAACTGGAAAATTGTTTGTCCAGCAGTGTATAGAATTACATTTGATAATGATTTACTTACACTGACACTGACGGTGGTATGCTGTGCTTTCAACTTAGTGGCCTGAGTTTGATTCTTGGCAACAATCAACAACAGTGGGAAGTGATATGACCTCTCTTCACCAACCGACTCAGACCAGCATAAAAAGAAGCATTTGTTTAAGGAAAGCGACTCTACAGTGCATAATTTAAAACTGAAATATTACATAACAACACGCTATAAGTTACATCCCAATTTTGAGATTATTCATTAAAATAACAGTCATGATCAACACAACACGTACTGTCTGAGTGTGCAGGATTGCCCTATGCCTTGAAACAGGCTGGGTTCCCTCTGGGTCTGCTGCTTCTCGTGGTGGTGGCCTATGTAACAGGTGACACGCGTGACCAAGTGTACGCACACCGCCATATATTACCGCACTGACGTCTGCTGCCCACTACATAGCCCCTACAGCTTATAGCACCGTTTTGTACATAATGACGAACCACCTATCCAACTTACCATCCAGGCTGAAACTCAATTAAGCTCTGGTCGAATTATTTAGTCATATGTACACAATATGCACTCTGTTGCTAAACATTCGACTATCTTGACCTGAGTGGTTAGAATACAATGTGCCATTGTGTTACAACTCTGAAGATGCATCATGTGACGTGCGATGGTCAGTGTCCTCATGTAAGGCTCACCACCATGTTCTCCCCGTGTCATACAGATTACTCCATCATCTTGCTCATAAAGTCTGGTTCTCTATCTGGCACAACTACATACCAGTCACTGGTGCACAGTACGTTTGGCTACGTTGGCTACATCGTGCTGTCCCTTCTGCAGTTCACCTACCCCTTCATTGGTAAGACCTCCCCTCTATGTTGTGTATGATAACTCGCTTGTTTAACCACGCTGCCTCTCTGCAGTTTCCTTATGCCACTGAGCCGTTCTCTGTTCAAGTGAAAGTATACCTTCTACATTGAACCAATGCTGTGCCACTTGTCATAAATTGTATATTTACTTTTAGATTTAGTTTTGATGTTTAGGTCCTGTGGCATGGTGACGCATTTTGCTGGGTACTCCAGTTTATTCCCATGGTCCAAAGACATATTGCTGCCTAGGTTAATTGGCCTGCTAAATACATTGCCCCCAGTGCCCTGCGATGTGCTGGAATCACATCCTGGGTATAGCCCCGCCTTGTTCCCTCTGACTGTCAGGATAGGCTCTGGTCCCCTGCACCCTATACAGGATTAAGTGGATATTGATAATGATATTTAGCTTCTACAGAACTCCTCTTCAGCCATGGTGATGCAAGGGGGGAACATTGTGGATCCTTCTTTCCTCAGTTTCCCTATGATTTTACTCTACTTATTCCATGGATAATCACGAATAATAATACGAATCTGCTGTTCCACTTCTCTTATCTGCAAACATATAAAGTATCCTGAAAAAGCGGATGGAGGAGCCGCAAATAATGGGACTAGAACGTGCATAATAGAAGTTTTCACAGACCTTACATGACCTGTGGATTACATGAACAGTGGATCATGATTACTGATAAAAAGAGTTCTATATTTTGATGGAAAAAATAGCTCACAAACTTAAGATATACAGGTAAATGTCTATTTTTGATGGATTTTTGCTGAACATGTGGCATTGCCTTCATTGCAATAATTGGAAGCATGGACAAATGGTGGTTGCTTCGAAAAGCTGCTCTCTCGGGACAGCCGCGTCGATCGCTTCCTCTCTCCACCTCACGACGTTTCGCCTCACACGTTAGAGGCCTGACCTCGCGACGTTTCGGCTCACACGTTAGAGGCCTGAGGATGCCTCTTTTCGAAGCAATCATGCATCTAGCCATGAAAACCTACATCATTGCATGGACAAATGTTTGTTCAATTAGTTGGCCTGGTCCATGGTGCAGTAGTGGCTACAGGTTTACTGGAAATTCGGTTAGCTGAGTCCCTAGGCATTTTCAAATTCCGTCTCGATTCACTTGTTCCGTAATGCCGTGAAGTCCTCTGGCTAGGACTGTTAATGCTGCTCACTGCTTTTTGCTTGCGCTATTGACATGTGCCTGCTCAGGAACACTTCTTCCTTCCTTCATTTGTGTAAAAAATTATCTTATTTGTAATTTGATGTCCTCCATTGATTTCATAGTAATTATTTTGTTTAATTGATCTAGTCTGATGTTGTTGTTGACATGCTGTTCTCTCCACAGCTCTGTGCAGTGCTTTGTGACCCTCGGGTGAAAGGGGCTTTAGAAATGCTAATATAATAATTATTATTATACTCACATGCATAACATACATTTCACTGACCTCTTAGTTCTAGTATCGTTTATTTTAACATAATTTTGACGTACTGCACATATAAATAATACATAAACCGTTTTATTCAGCTAAATACATAATTGGTTCAGTATTATTTTTGTAATGTATATTAGCATTCTATGCTACTTCAGCTTGTAGTACTGACACTCCCTGCTGGTCTGGATGAAGGCTGAACTATGTGGATGTTTTTCAGCTATGGTGAGCTACAACGTAATAACTGGCGATACACTGCCGAAGGTGTTCGAACGAATTCCTGGAGGTAAGGCCACTATGATTCAAAAGCTTATATATTTAAAAAAAGGAGAGCCTATATTAATGCCACTGAGGTCATCCTATTAAATGACGTAAATATGTACTGATGTAGGTTTTCATGACTCATTGTATGATGATTGCTTCCAAAAGCTGCTCTTTTAGAATAGCTGTTTTGATCGCTCCTTCTCTCTTCTTCGCGACGTTTCGCCTCCCATATTGGAGGCATCCTCAGGCTTTTGGAAGCGATAAACATATAAATGTTAGTACTTTGCCTCATTCTAAACCTGCTCACATTATATGAAGCACATTGAGAAGTATTTTCAGCAAGCTGCAAAATGCGATTACAGTTCTAAGATTTCTATAGAAATAATGATAGGTGTGTGTATGTGTGCACGTTATTCCAAATGGGGTTCTGCCAAAAGGTAATGATCACAAACACGAGCTGACTGGATGTGTGGGTATGGGTGATGAGTGAATACAGCAGGTATGCATGTGGAATAAGACAGTGTGCATGGGCTTATATAACCCATTGTACATCTGGGCGTATAGACATAGGTATGCACATAAATTACGAATAGTCATTTTTCTTGGTAACCGGAGAGACCTCGTCTAAGGGGAAGAGTCAGAGAGACTATAAAGTTCCAGAACTAGCGGACATTGGGGACAAGCTGCGGAACTATACAAGAGTTAGAGCAGGAAAGGAGAGTAGAGTAGAAACAAATAAAAGACCACAGTTCATCCAGCAGAAGGATATGTGAGATTACTGGACAACCTCCCATGTAGGGAGCATGAAGAAATAAAACCTGTTCGACCGAGAAGTACTGCCGATGCAATCCAAACATTTGGTGAGGAAGGCTACGCCACGTGGCAACACCACAGAGACATATGGGTGTTGGATGGACCCCTCCCACGCAAACGACCTCGTCTTGATGACATGAGACCCAGCCTGGCACGCCTGGCTGGCTGGGCTCAAGAATCGGTCAGAAAACGAGTGCAACAAACCCGTTGTATCAGCCCAAGACCAGCGAGAGCCGTCTCATCCCCCGTGAAATCAGCAAGGGCATTCTCAGCCCGAGGCCGACGCAGCATGCCCTGTGGTGCGGTGTGACTCGGCCCAGCTCAGGCGAGCTGCCTCGTGGTTACATTGTCACTAAGATCGACTGGATGTCACCGCAACGACATCGCGTGAGCACTGTTCGCCACATCAACAGCTTCATTTCTGTTCGTCACATCACTACAGCACCAGTTAGCAGCTGCGCAATTGGGGTCACGTCGACACCAGGTGGATTGTTTGAATATATACGTATTAATCTGGTCTAGACTGATGTGCAGAGAGTTCGCCACCTGGATTATAGAGTTAGTGCTTGCTGCGTACACCTGGGAGAACGGGGTGCTAAGAGCGAGTTGCAGAGCTATTGTGTGTGCGACTAAGGAAACGCTAACTGGGTTTGGATGAAAGGGGTGCTGGGCTGCAATGCGGACGTGCGTATTGAGTATTGGTATATTAAAGAGTGCGCCACCCATTGGGGAACGACAGGGGCGTGATAAGTGCAGTGTGTGTTAAGGAACAATACCACCCGCCTAGGGGTGGCAGAGCGTACTCTTCACTTGGAGCGTACCACTCGCCTGGAAAGAGCAGAGGTGTTAAAGTATACCACTCACTGGGAACTGGTGGGGGAAGTGGGATTTTTGTACCATTGCTATATGGACAAGTGATAATTGCACTGTTGTTATACAAACCAGATTTATTCACTCTGAAGAGAAACCAGAATTCTATACACAGAGGGGGTAATGACCCGAGAATAAATAGCGAGTTTTGGCCTCTGCCCAGGGCCTGTGCCGCCCATACGTTAACATTGGCAGTTCATCGTCCGGGCTTTAGTAGGGAATACTAAATATATATGGGTTTTGTTTTGGCCCTGGTCTGCAGTGTGAGTTTCTGGGGGTCTGACTCCATTCCACTTGCTATACCACACCAAAGGCCTCAGCTCCTCAATTGCCCCACGTTGGGGAGCGTTCACATTTTTAGTTCCTGCGTCACTAAGGCCTGTGCCAAGAGCTGGTTCGCTGACCGTTTAATAGTAATCCGTGACAGCTGGGGGCACGTCCGTGACAGTAACACGAACACCAGAATGCCAAAAGGATGCCCTTCTATATGGCTCTGCAATGTGGATCCCTCCAAATAAATATGCCTGCTTCAAATTTTCCAGCTGAACTATGATCCATCTTGGATTTAACCAATGGCATTGTTTGAGCTCACAGATATTTAAGAGATTGGGACACATTCTCGTCAGTCCGCTCCTGCATGCGTGGCTGCATTGGCTGGGTCATGTAACCAGCATGATGGGG
>JAZEWT010000001.1:19061445-19079790 GCA_036362905.1 Mordacia mordax
ATGGGCGCAGTACGTATTGGATAAGAGATGGCTTGATGTGGTGCAGAAAGATGTGGAACTGGTATGGACTTGCCGATGACTAGAACCAGCGATGTAAAGGTCAAGCTCAATGGGAGCAGGCTCGTGAAGGATGCTGCTGGATAGTTGGAGGCTGTCACCCTCCAACAGCAACAAAAGGCAGAGGAGCGACACAACAGTGAGCAGAGTTACATGTGGCTAAAACTCGGCGAGTTGGCACAGTAGGGAACACAAGTGGTGCCTCAGCCAGTTATCTCAGTCAGCCCATGGCACCTGGGTCTGTCCTGTGACCTGTCAGAAAGCCTTCAACACTTCACATCGCCTCAAAGTGCACTTGGCCTGGCACAAGCGTCATGGGAGAGTTACCACGACGTAGTGGTGAATGGTTGTTCCTGTTGCTGTTATTCTGAATTGAGTGTCCTTGTCAAGCCATTAACCTTTAGTTATAACAGAGCTATAATCCGTTCACGATAAAAAAAATTTCACAGGAGCACACTATGGTTGCCAAAGGCACACATGTGGTATTTTAAGTGGAGAGCACTTAAATTATTTTCTGTGGAATGCTTACATTATTCTCCCTGCTCGCTTGACAGCTTGAATCAATATCTCTCCATTCAATGTATTATGGAGCACGGTGAAGGTGCATATTCACTTTGGCAATATCAAGCAATGTTTGGACTGTGGAGTCCCATAAGTTCACGTTAGGAAACACTATTATTGCCTTTGAGTCTGTGTTGCCTGTGCTGCTAAAAAATAATTGTTGCAGGATTTTGCATGCATGCAGCTGAATAAATCTATACTCTTCTTTCTTGTGGTATCAGTGGGTGCAGAACATGTCCTGGCAAACAGATATTTCATAATCTTCCTCACCTCGGTGTTTTGCACCATGCCACTGTCTCTATTCCGCGATGTGGCCCAATTGGGAAAGGTATGAATGACACTCACCCACACTAACACACTTCCAAATCAAGATGAGAGCATATTGGCCCAATTCTCAGCAGATCAGTATCCTCAAGAATGAGAAATATTTTTGCTGTAATTTGTTACCGATGACAATTTTTGTAAAGGTTTGCAATGTTATTAAATCATTGTCATCACAGCTTCCATTCAGGTATGTCAATTTTCCAGTTCAGAATTCTTACACCACTGGACAAGACTGTTTCATAGCAGCCTCCCTCCCCACGTTCTGGCACAAGATCCTTAATATCCTCACACAGTGCTTGACAGGCACTGTCACGTGACTTCCGATATATCTATTACATTGATGCCTATCCATTTTTAGCCTAAAAATCCCTATGCAAAAATGTACCGTCCTGTTGATCTGAAATTAATAATTCAGCTACACTCCCCTGAATCCATGCTGTGGAACTGATTAACATTTGCATTTTCAATCTGCTTTTTCTTACAACATATTGCATTAACATTGTAAGTAATCTAATCATTGACACTAATGTCAAGTGTCTGAGCCAATTATGATGCATATATTATTGATCATGAAATTAAAATACAATAACGACATGACAACAGACATGTAACAAGCAGCTCGTCATAACTGCTGCTGAGAAATAAATACAATGCACTATAATGTATCCATAGTGGAGTACTTTGTGATAGCATGATGAGTATTATGTTTTGAGCATGAATGCTGTAACACTGGCTGGCATGGTGGCACAGTGGTAATATCTGCATCTCAGAGACAGAAAGTTCTGACCGAGGCAGTTTGAGTCTAGCCTCAGATATTTTTTGTGAGGCGTATGTGTGTTCTCCCACTGTTCTACATGGGTTTCCTCCGTGTTCTCCGTTTCCTCCCAGTGCCTTGGGACTTCTAGATACCATGCACCACCATATAAATGTAATATATTATGTATTTTTTTCTACAGGTGTCTCTGATGTCCGTGTTCTTCACACTCTTCATTGTAATCGTGGTGGTTGTGCGAGCATTCACACTGGGACCACAAATGTAAGTGTAGCACCAGCGAGTGACATTTGCAATTTACTGTGAATGCGTCACACCTAATTTCCTCAAGCACTCCAGAATACATTGCTATTTTTAAAGCTGTGACTCACCCATACAACATCTAACCTGTACTGTTTGAGACTTTACCAGACATTGCATATACTTGTAGTTATTGGTCAATGGATATATTGTCTTAATGGCAAATTAGCTTTTGTTCATGGTGTGTGTGCACAATTTCCCAGATATATAACCTTAAGTTCAATCACATTTTTCATTACTGTTCTGTGAAGTCTGAAATGTAAACGTATTTTAACTACATGCTGTATTACGGATTTTTTTAAAATCTCGGAAACATTTTTGAGATACTGTAGTATTGAGATGCTAAATATATTGAAGCTGTTTCCTTGCTTTTATTGATGAATTTAATTGGTCAACATGATGTGTTTTCAAAGAGTACATTGACGCCATTCCTAATTTGTTAAGTGACCATACATACGGCTTTGAAAAAATAACATAGAAAGCCATTAAGCTTATTAAATAAACTAGAAAGTGCACTGTCAATTTCTTTATCAAACATTGGTCCTATGCATTTCCCCACATTAAACAATGCCAACGATTTTATTCTTTCCAAACTAAGGAAAATGAAAAACCATTGCTGGAATTTTTCCAAAACCATAGTTTTACTAAAATGCCACTTTGTTGATATTATGTATAATACCTTAGCTCCAATTTTAAGGCAGTACATTAAATAAATAATTCGCAATGATTCAAACCGACAGCATAAAACCTCTGCCTGTCTTGCGTATTTGTTAATAACTACCCACAGCGGCAATGCCACTTGCGTCAGAAATTGACTTACCATAAATAGAAATGCATTTGCCATGTTGTGCTACCGGATTTGTGATTGTCTATTACAAGACTTGTTACCAGTCTTATTTGCACGTTTTAGCCGTTTCTGTGCCTTTGTTTTAAAGTCCTGCCTCCATGAACGCGTGGACTTTCGCACAGCCAAATGTGGTGCAGGCAGTGGGCATCATGGCTTTTGGTGAGTCACAGTAAACTTTTGAGATGAACTGCAAAAGACCTACAATTTGTTACATACCCAACGTAATTTTGAGCATGTTAAAATACTAATAATAATGAGTCTTCAGTGCACTATATTCTACTGCATTGAGCATATAACAAAATCAACCACAATACAGCCAATCTCATGAGATCTCAGACGCTAAGTCGATTTGAGCCTGTAAGTACTTTGATGGGTGACGCCCAGTCAGCAAACAGATATTATAGGTTGCTGCGATGCTACATTGTGGGCTGCAGAGGGCAGTGCTTCAATATATAATACTTTATTGAAACGTCACCAATCCGCACTGACCCACAACCCGCACGGAGTGTGGAAGCCCTTATCCAGCAGTGTAATTAAAAAAGGGCTGTAAAATGAACATACAGAACTAATATCGTTTAATCAAACAATGACGTCTATGCATATAGAGAACGCACTAATTGTTTGCACGGTTCATTATGATATTTGAGTAGTACTTGACTGAATTGGTCCCCATGAGCTAGCTGCAATATTCCATTAAACACTTCGCCTGCTGTCCGTGCTGTATCTTGAGAGATGCGAGAGTAATGACCGTGTGTGGTATTCTGCGTGGTACTTAGCTTTCATTTGCCACCACAACACTTTCATCATCTACGGCTCGCTGGAGCAGCCCTCGCTTAGCAACTGGTCCCGCGTGACACACGCGTCAGTGCTGAGTGCTCTCGTCATCAGCCTCGTCCTCGCGGTGTGTGGCTACGCCACATTCACTGGATTCACACAAGGTACCGTGCGATTAACCTCGCTCGTCAGCTGAAGAAGTCAATCGTGATCAATAATTCAATGCCAAAGTCCTGAATAGTCGGTCTTAATCTAGCCGGTGTGGCCTTACGTGTAATTAGTTGCCCGTGTAATTGCTCACCATCCAGAAATAAGAATCGGTGAGTGTTATGCATAGCAAAAAAAATGTGGGTTTCAGTACAGTTTTTAATGGCAGTGCTGTGTCACGCTTAGCCTCTAGAATGATGTGAAGCTTAAAAGGCTGGAGAGCACTGAGTTATGGTGTCCCATGATATGGCCATACTTCCATGTAACACTTCTATTGCTGCTACCTCATCTCATCTCATTGTCAGAACCGCTCAATCCTGTACAGGGTCGCGGTGAGCCAGAGCCTATCCCGGCAGACACGGCGCAAGGCAGGGATGCACCCACGATGAGACACTAGTCCATCACCGGGCACTGAGGGCAATTTAGTCTGCAAGCCAATTAACCTATACAGCAGCATGTTTTTGGACTGTGGGAGAAAACCGGAATGCCCGGCGAAAACCCACGCAGACACAGGAAGAACATGCAAACTCCACACAGAAAAGGCACCCGAGCCGAGATTCGAACCCAGGCCTTCTTGCTGTGCGGCGACAGCGCTACCCACTGGGCCACCGTGCAGCCCCATGAATTTCAATATTTAATTCCTGTCCATGTCGACGATTCAGTCTAACACATTATTTAGTGATGCTCTCGTGTTGGCAGTGGTGTACAAGTAGCAAAACAACTCAAAGCATCAGTTAACAACACTGTCTATAATTGGTGATGTTTCAGGCAATAGCCCTTTTTCATAGTAATAATAATAATTGCATTGCTAGAGCGCTTTTCATTCGAGAGTCACAAAGTGCTGCACAGCACTGCAGAGAGAACGGCACGATACATAAACAAAGGTGCCAGGGTGATAAAATTAATGAGTTGGAGACTCCACACAACACCATGGGACCTGATATGGGCCTTAAATATAAAAAATGTCTTCTGATAGGAACTGCTATTTGAACAGCATGATGGTGCAGGAGGTAGCGCTGTCACCTCACAATCAACAGCTCAATTCCTGGCTCAGGTGCGTTTCTGTGAGGAGTTTGCATGTTCTCCCCGTGCCCACGTGGGTTTTCTCCGGGCACTCCGGTTTTCTCCCACCATCTAAAGACACGTTCCTGCCTAGGTTAATTGGCCTGCTGAATAAATTTCCCCAAAAAGTGTGTCCTGAGATGTACTGACACCACATCCCTGGGTATTCCCCCACCTTGTGCTCTCTGTCGGCTGGGATAGGCACCGCCCCCCCCGCGATCCTATACTGGATTAATCTGCTTCTGATAATGAATAAATATTCTGATGCCCAGTTTTGAATTAGCATATGAAGTTACCTCATAGCAATTTCATTCCAGAAAACTGCTTCAATAATCAAAAGTATTTCTAATTGTACGTATTTGTAATTTGAAGGCTTTCGTGACCAATTTTATCAATGAAATCCATTTTTGGGTCAGGTCACGTAAAAAATTATAAATTATAACCACCCGACACGGCCAATCAACAAGGGGTTGTCACGTTGAACAGAAAACGCGCCAATTCTTTTACTATCTCAGCACACCGGTGTGTTGAAAAGCGACCCCACAATATTTTTTACAAAAAATGTATACGACGTTTCGCTGACAACTACGTTCAGCATCATCAGGCACCCGCGCCAAAAACTGGTCGGGCAGATCGGATGGCCCGCGTACCGCTTCCGGGTCTGTTTATATGGGGGTTGTGATGTCATCACCCTCGTGATCAGGCGTACCAGGACATTGTGCCAGGACATTGTGCCAGGCCTCCGGAACTCACGCGGCAGACATAAGTTCCAACAACACCTGTGTTTATTAACCAACAATTCCCTAACCCCAAACAATGAATTAGCTCCTACAATATTCAGCTAACGAGCAAGCCATTCTTCGCACGATGTCACGCCCCCATCTGTTATGTAGCGGTAATATCAATAGTAATAATAATTGCATTTCTCGAGCGCTTTTCACCCGAGGGTCACAAAGGGCTGCACAGAGCTGCGGAGCGAACAGCACGTCAACAACAACAGTATTAGAACGGCAAATCAGCAAATTAACTTTCTCTTTAGGTTTTTTTTTCAAATCCGAGCTGTGGAAAGAACCGCATGTCAACAACATCAGGACAGTTCAACTTAAAGTCAAATACTATCAATAATTTATGGGACATGAAGTAAGCGGAGAAAAAAATAATTCTTCAACAAACAAGGAATAAATAAATGTTCCCGAGCAGGCGCAGGTCGGTAAAGAGCCATCATCCCAGCACGACAACATTGAGCCGCATCAACAGTCATAGCTAGAGGACTTCAATGCCTTACTGAATAGGTACGTCTTGAGACGAGATTTGAAAATGCCTAGGGACTCAGCTGATCGAATCTCCAATGGGAGGGCATTCCAGAGTCTGGGAACAGTGTGTGAGAAGGCTCTGCCTCCCATCGAATGGCAGTGCGATATGGGCACATGCAGCAAGCCCGTATTGGAGGCTCGGAGTGGTCGGGTTGAGAAGGATGCCTGAAGTTGGTCACGAATGTATGTTGGAGCAGCGCCAGTGAGAGCCTTCTGGGTAAGCCTTGAATTCAACAGCAATAAAACACTCGACTACGGACAACATCAGGAGAGATCACCCAACACGCGCTCGGCTAATTGGGCAGGCATTCAAGAAATACAAATTGGTTGGCGAGCAGAGTTGGAATTGATCAAATTAATTTGAATTCCAAAATGCGAGCAAGATTTTGGAACAATGGAACAATTTCAAATGGACCCCCTCCATTGTCCTTGGACGGAAGTGACGCTGTAGAAGGGAGTGACTGGACAAACAAATAGGAGAGTGCCAGAGGATACCTTCAACGTAGGAGGTGAAATGTGAAGGAGAGAGGAGCAATCGACGCAGTTATCCCAATGTTGCAAATGGTTTGAGTAGACCTGCCATTTTCTCTTGGTTTGTTTGAGCACCTACTCCTTCAGCCAGGGTCTCTGAATAGGTCTGGACCGTGTACCCAGTGCAGCCATTCCAGATGTATGACCCACAGCCCTACACCTCACACATTTCCCCTTTGCATCAGGAGGAGGGGGGGCGATGTCAGCCCCCGCTGCAAATGATGATAACTATCCTGAGGGGCCACTTTAGCCAAGACCTGGAACAGGAGATCCTAGAAGACATCTGACTCATCGACTTTGCCTACATCCCTCCACTAATGGTCATCTTCAGTGGGAGCATAAGCCAACACCACCACCATCCCTCTCCTTCCATTTATAGGAAGGCAAGCTCACAGTGGCCTTGGACTCACAGGTTGCCACACCTCACCACCATGCTTCCATGCCCCTTCATTCTTTTGTTGTTTGGGGGTTTCCTGTCCCCAGTGGAAGACTGTCCACCCCTGATGACTGGAGCCAGTCCGTTGGACCTCCTATATCTGACAGAGGTCCAGCCTGTACTGGTCCAGTTCCTGACAAAGGTGTTGCAACCTTTTCTCTGCGACAAGTGTTCGAAAATTCCATGTAGCCACACGCAACAGTTTTGTTGTTGTTTCAAGATGAACCCGGTGGTGGGTATTCAGTGTCCTGACTCCACCAAGTGGGATTTGGCCAGGAGACGTCATAAATGCTTGTCCCCCTGAGGCCTCTGGCACAAGCTTAGTTTTTTTTCGTCACGTGGTTGAGTGGTAATCAAGTTGAAGGGGGGGGGGGGTTACCAGCCCCCGCACCCATCTAGAGCACCCTTAGCTGCTGTAGAGGCTGAAAGCAGCCACCACAGCGTGACTGACTGGAACCATGAGGAGGGGGATTGTTTTGCCGGCATACATTTACAACAAGCACTGGGTCAGACAAGCAAAAATATATTTTTTAATTAAATTAGTCACAATGGTACAATTAAGAACCAGACCCTGTTGTGTAAGAGGCAGGATGATGGACATATAGCTTTATTGATATTTAATTTCTCTTATAATTTACTTTGCACAAAACGCAACGAAAAATTCTGTAAAATTTTGCATGTAGTATTAATAATAATAATTGCACTTATAGAGCGCTTTTCACCCCAGGGTCACAAAGCGCTGCACAGAGCTGCAGAGTGAATAGAATGTCAACAATGACATAAAAACGGAAAATCAGCAAACAACGTTTTTTTTACAAATCCAAGCTGTAGAGAAACGGCATGTCAACAACAACGTCAGGACAGTTCAACTGAAAGTCAAATATTAGTAAATTATAGGACAAAAGGTAAGCAGAAAAAAAAATATTCTTCAACAAACAAGGAAGGAATAAATATTCCCGAGCAGGCGGAGGTCGGCATAAAGCCATCATCTCTACATGACAACATTGAGCCATATCAACAGTCCTAGCCAAAGGGCTTGAAAGCCTTATGGAACAAGTCAGCCTTGAAATGAGATTTGAAGCTGCCCAGGGACTCAGCTGATCGAATCTCCAATGGGAGGGCATTCCAGAATTTGGGAGCAGTGCACGAGAAGACTCTGTCATCCATCGTTGGAGGTGTGACCTGGGCACATGCAACAAGCCCATATTGGAGGATCGAAGTTGTCCTGTCGAGGAGGGTGCCTGAAGTAGGTTATGGATGTATGTTGGAGCAACGCCAGAAAGATCCTTGTGGGTGAGAAGGAGGATCTTGAATTAAATCCTGTATTTAACCAGTAGCCAGTAGAGAGACATCAGTACTGGGGATATGTGATCGTGGATGGGTGTACGAGTGAGGACTCTAGCAGCTGCATTCTGTACATGTTGGAAACCATTGATCTGGTATGCAGGAGGGCCAGGGAGCAGTGCATTGCAGTAAGCGATGAGTGAGGAGATGAAGATGTGTATTAGCTTCTCAGCATCAGTGGGTGACAGGATGTTGCACAGACTGGCTATATTTCTGAGATGGAAATAGGCTACCTTCGTCACGTTGTTGATGTGTACTCAAAGCTGAGTGAGGAATCAAGAGTCACACCTAGACTCTGAACTGCCTTATCAACTTCAAAAGTGTGGTCATCAAGCATCATTTGGATAGGTTCAGCTTTAGATAGTTGGTGCGAGGTTTCGACAAGCAAAACTTCTGTTTTGTTACCATTTAGTTTTAGGAAATTTGGATTGAGCCAGACCTTCACAGTTAACAGTGATGACGACATGGAAAGATGAGTCGCATTGATGGATGGCTTTGCGTGAATATAGATTTGGATGTCATCGGCATAGCAATCGAAGCTGAGATTGAAGCTGCGCAGGATATGGCCAAGTGGTTGTATGTAGATGCTGAAGAGGAGTGGGCTGATAACTGAACCCTGAGAAAGTCCAGATAAAACAGGATGAATCTCTGAGTTTTGTCCATCGAGGCTGACGAGCTGCTTCTGGTCGGAGAGGTAGGTGCTCAACCAGTGCAGAGCGTAGCCAGAGAAACCTATACCCTCCAGTCGCTCAAGTAAGATCGGGTGGTCAATGGTATCAAAGGCAGCGCTCAGGTCCACGAGGCCAAGAATACTCAGCAAGCTTTCATCAGCAGCGACAAGGTCATCAACTACTTTTACCAGAGCAGTTTCAGTACTGTGGCCAAATTTGAACCCAGATTGGAAGGGATCGAGGATGTCATTGTTGAGAACGTGTTTCAAGAATTGCGCGACTACGGCACGTTCAAGGACCTCAGAGAGGAATGATAGATTTAAGATGGGACTATAATTATCAGGGATGTTGCAATTCAGGCCAGGTTTTTTTAATCAGTGGTGTACCTGCGGCACATTTGAATTGTGGGTGAACGATACCAGAGCGAAGTGAGTTATTAAAGAGATTAATGACGAATGTGGCAAGGGAATTAAAATTTGTCCAGATTATTTTAGATGGAAAGGGATCCAGGGAGCAGTTTATGGGCCGAGATCTGGTAAATAAAGAAGAGACCTGGATTCCGTTAATTCGGAAAATTACAGGCGTTTTAAGGTCAAGGAAGGTGGAGGAACATGTATTGAGGTATTGGTTAGTGGTTTAGGCTGAGTAAAGATACGGTGGGCTTCAGTTTTTTTCTGAGAAAAACTGAATCAACTGATCTACCTGGTCTACATTAGTGAAGTGAGGTGAGGGCAATTGACTGGTTGGACGAAGGAGCTGATTAATAGCCAAGAAAAGAATCTTGGACCTGTTCCTTAAAGATTTGAGCATGAACGGTGAGGCCAGATTTTCTCCAAGTCCATTCGGCCTTGCGTGCAATCGTATTGAGATCCCGGAATTCTGCAGTATACCAGGGGGATGGTTTTCCACCTGAGACATAGCATCATTTTAATGGGGCCAAATAATCCTGTATGCTTTATAGCACGTAGTAGTAATTTTCTGCTGTCACATCAGAGGCAGAGTGAGCCGAGGCGGAGAGTGAAGTACTGTTGTTTGTTGCAGCGAATATGTTTGGAGTGAGGGCGTTAAGGTTTCGAAATTGTATTTTGTGTTTGGTAATGGAAATTGGAGGTGGTACTTGAAGATCAAACCACACAGCGGAGTGATCAGACAGACCTGGATCAGTGACGGACGGGTTGGTTACCGATACGCCCCATGAGCAAACCAAATCGAGAATGTGGCCGCATCTGTGAGTGGCAGATGTCACGTATTGAGTGAAGCCAAGTGAGGTCAGAGTGACCATGAGATCCCTTGCATGAGGGCTCTTTAGAACGTCAACATGGATGTTGAAATCACCAATAATCAGAATCCTCTCAGAACTGGAACACATCTTAGAAAGCAGCTCAAACAATTCATTGACAAAAGAAGAGGAGGCTCCAGGTGGTCAGTAGAGCAGCAGCAACTTCACAGGTTCAGCCGACCTCCAATCCAGAAACATATACTCGAATGAATTGAAGGTCAGCGACGGAATTGGTCGGATCTCGGCAGACACAAGGTGAAGAACTGCTAAGCGGCCACCACGGCCATGTGAACGAGCCTTCTGATGGAATGCAAAGTCTCGCCGTGGGGCCTGATTCAGTGTGAGAAAATCATCTTGATGATGCCAGGTCTCTGTTTGGCAAAGTATGTCCAGACTGTTGTTTGAGATCAGCTCAGTGATTAGTGGGGCATTTTTGGTTTTCAAAGAGTGCACGTTGAGGAGGGCAAAGTGGGCTTCAGTTGCGGACAATATGCGTGCGGAAAGAGGGGCACCAACCAGTGATATTTTTATCAAGCAATGCTGAGCTGCAAATGTCTAACTTGTTGTTTCCTTGGTTGCCAATATGTAGTGCTGATTATGGGGATGGGGGGGGTAGGGAAATCAGTTGTTGGCAGATCAATGGGCTTTTTGTTGCCGGCACCCCCATGTATGTAACGAGGGTAGCAAATGGCCAGAAGGTTGGGGTTACAAAGAACTGATGTAAGAATCAAGCTCTTTAAAGCCACACATGTGTAGGTGATCATATCGGACAGTGGCCAGAAGCCAACTCTGGAGACAAGGAGTGCAAGGAAGGGCCACACCCAGAATGCGACGCCAACACATCACGGGCACCTCCCCTGGTGTAATTTACTCAACTGGAGAATTAACATAGAGAGCTGCGAATCCCTGAACATCAGGAGGAATGGATAAGTGTTAGAGATGGGAATCACAGTGTTAGAGATGGGAGTCAAGTACGTCTGTGTGTCCCTACACACACAGACGTACGTCTCTTGTCTCCCTACACACATGTAATAATAATAAATTGCACTTCTAGAGCGCTTTTCACCTGAAGGTACGCAACTCTATCTCACTACACACACGTGTACGTCTGTCTGCCTACATACACACGTGTACGTCTGTATCTCTCTACACACATGTACGTCTGTCTCCTTACACACACGTGTACGTGTCTCGATGTCTACCTACATACACGTGTACATCTCTCTGTGTCTTCCTACACACGTGTCTCTCTGAGTCGTCCTGCTCGCCCCTCTTGGCAATGTCTCTCCTCACTCGCCGCAAACAACCGGTCACCGCCTGCCTGCGCCGAAATGAGAGAGAAAATATGAGGGTGAGCGTTTCATTGTAGTATGAGGTTAGTGTGTGTGCGGTGTGGATACTGATAATAATGATGATGAAATTATTCCTGGAGGTGCTTGAAACACGAGGCAGGCTTCACTTGCATAGAGTAGATAAGGCCCCAATGTTTTAAGCGTAATAATATAATGATTAATAACCAATTAAGAATTCTAATAATTAAAAGTAATAGAAATAAAACCCAGGTAACAATAATTGAATGATTAAGACTGCTGAAAAGCACTCAAAGTATTCTTAAAACTGGTGGATTGCACAGCCGCAATTAAGCCTTGCGTCCCTATTGATGACGTCACACACAGTTGTATTGTACCTTCTGCATGGAGTACTGCATTCTACTATATCAATATTCATCTAATCCATTAACAGTCGTTTTTGTATGGTTATTTAAACAAGCTCATGTCAACAAAGATGTTAATGCAACCACACTTGTAAAAGCTTCCTAACCTATGCCCAAACCAATTTAAATAAAAAATCATATCAGTGCCAAGTTGAAAAAATATGCAGCAATATGAATAGATTTATGTTCTCAGAGGGGAAAAAAACGTTACTATAAAATGTGCTTTTACCCTTCAATTTCATCCACAGGAGATATTTTCCAGAATTACTGCAAAAACGATGACCTGGTTACAGCAGGCCGCTTCTGCTATGCTCTGAGCATACTGCTCACATTTCCCATTGAGTGTTTTGTCACCCGAGAGGTGAGCTTTTTACGTCCATATATTTGCAAACCCAACATGTTATTGTACATCGTATGAAACCTGGACAATTGTGACTGGTGTGAATTATGATTATGTTCTTAAAGGAATGGAAAATGAACTGTAGTATCCAAGTTTTTGCTTTTTACCAAAAAAACATGAAAACTAACATTTTTTTAAATGAGGGCTTTCAAAATTACAGCCTGGAGATTAATTGGTTGCACTCATAGGGCACAGTCAGCCTATAGTTCTAAGTAGTGTTGAGCAAATCCGAGAGATTAAAAAATATATCAGTGAACCAAGTAAGTGTCGCACAAACATTCTCATAGAAAGCAAGCAAAACCCCATTACTGTATATTCATTAATCCTATGCCAAATCACCTGTAATGCACGCAATCGTGTCAGATCTCAGGAGCACCACCATACGCAACAGACAGGTACAATGGGTGTCGGCAGTAAGGCACAGCAGAGTCCATCGTACTCTCTTTCCCCAACCATCACTAATCTGCAGTGATTAGTATGGAAAAATATGGACCAATAACCCTCACTACCCATAAGACTTAGGGAGGTGTTTTTCCAGTGTATTGATAAAAATGAGCAGTGCATATAGATGTACATGCTAGTAACTCAATAGTAAGATGCTTATATATAAAAAAACATCACATACATCACCCAAGGACTGCTCTTATAGACTATTTCAATCACAATCTGTCCAAATTCGGTTGGGAGGTCAACTTGGCCAACCATCATTCTTGCATCCTTCATCAACGAAATTAACACCACATGCTGGGAAAGTCAAACGGTTATCCTATGAATTGACCCAATTCAAACTGTTACATTTCCACCATTGCCTCCATACCCTCAGGGGAATGGAGTAGAGAGGCACTTTGACTTTTTTTCCTGACATATAAAAAAAACACAAGCATACTTGGAACTTGCAGTTCATGCTGCAGCGCCAGGCAGGGATGGAAAATGTCGCAACTTTCCCCAGGTGTTTGAAAACGTGTTCTTTGCGTCGGCCCCGTGGAGTCGCGTGCGACACACGATCGTCACGGTGGTGATTGTGGCAGCGACCACAGCTATGTCCATCTCCACAGACTGCTTGGGTTTTGTGCTGGAGCTCAATGTAAGATTTAATACACTACACAGAAAATCTCTTATCTGCAGTGATGTGAGGAATGAACATAGCAAGTCATATTATCGAGACTGTTAATCACAAATTACGCCACTATCCGTGAACAGATCATAATAATAAATGCATTTCCAGAGGGCTTTTCCTCCGAGGGTCACAAAGCGCTGCACAGAGCTGCGGAGAGAACAATGGCAATGCCAATCAGCAGCAATAACTTTTTTTTGGGGGGGGGAGGGGGGTTAATAGTGGATAATTGTAAGACTAGTGGCAGAGATACGTCTTTTGCACAGACTGTACAGCTTCGCTGATTACTGTGGGTAAATAGGGTCATGGATGCAGTGGGTTAAATTGTAAAACAGGAGCGTTCATGTCTAGAAAGCACATTTAAATATTTTGGTAATTATTACAACATCGGAGTCTGCAATCATATGAAGTGTTTCAGCATAAAGGCACACATTTTATGATTTTCACTTTCTAATATGCATTAACCACGTTTCCCTTGTGGGCAGCACGGTGGCGCAGTGGTTAGCGCTGACGCCTCACAGCAAGAAGGTCCCGGGTTCGAGTCTCGGCTCCGGTGCCTTTCTGTGTGGAGTTTGCATGCTCTCCCCGTGTCCGCGTGGGTTTTCGCCGGGTACTCCGGCTTCCTCCCACAGTCCAAAAGCATGCTCCTGGATAGGTTGATTGGCTCGCAGACTAAAATTGTCCCGCAATGCCCGGCGATGGACCGGCGTCCCGTCGTCGGGTGTATTCCTGCCTTACGCCCTATGTTTCCGGGATAGGCTCCGGCTTCACCGTGACCCTATATAGGATTAAGCGGTTTCAGATAATGAGATGAGATGAGAGACGTTTCCCTTGTTGTAGTTATAATATGCCAGAGGTCCAGATGTGCATCATTACCAATTATACGGGTGGAACATGCAATGAGTTAATTGGATCTGGGTAGATATTTTGGTAAGCGAGAAAAAAACCCGGACCAAGATGGAGCACAAGGACTCAAGTTTGAGAAGCCCTGCTGTTGTATGTGGAGCTGTCCAGCATATAACTGTAATGAAGCATCTGACACAACACTTGCCCTTTTCGATAGGGTGTTCTCTGTGCCGCGCCGCTGGTCTTCATTCTGCCCGCGGCATGCTATCTGCGCCTTTCGTCCGAACCGTGGTACAACCCCAGCCGCTTGCTGTCAGCCACCCTGCTGGTGTGTGGGGTGGTTGTCATGGGCGTGGGACTGGTCATGGCCCTACTGCACCCACAGACCTGCACCCACGGCCAGGAGATGTTTTACTGCTCGTCACTCAACATCACCACTCTGCACAGCCACAATGCCACGTTGTCGAGCAGCACTGTGGCTGGGTTGTGGACGTGAGGATGGACCTGTGGATAAATAAATGTACAACGCAGTGGTATAGTCCTTAATATATTTATCACAACAAGTTTTTAGTCTCGTACATAATGTTGTAGTTAATGGTATTTATGAACATTACAACGTATGGTATGATTTGACGCACTGCGTTTGTTATTTTAACCATATATTTTCATTAATATTGTGTTTGTGCTATTATTTCACATCAAGTTCCAGGAAAATTTTTAATTTTTAAAGAAATGAAAAGTCTTGAAGTATACTGATATAGGTATTTATGGCTCGAAGTATTATAGTTATTTTCCAAAGCTGCTCTATCGCCTGAGGACACCTCTCTTACTATCCTGGCATCTGACAGTGTTTAATTTGTGAAAGTACAGTGTGCTTAAAACTATATAAAGGAGTAAATGTAATGACAGTGGGCATATTTGATTGCATTCAAGAACTATCATTTAATCAGTTATTTTAAGTATAATAATAATTTCACTTCTAGAGCGCTTTTCACCCGATGGTCACAAAGTGCTGCACAGAGCTGTGGAGAGAACGGCATGTCAACAACAACAACACACGGAAGCATATCAGCATCAACGTTTCTTTGGAGTTTTTTTTTGTTACAAATGGGAGAACGGAATGTCAATAATAACAGCATCAGGACATCATGATGATGATGAAGGTAACTTGACAATCTTGTCAAATTATAACACCTGACTAATCGAATCTAATTAACCAAGCTTTCAATACCTCTGTGACTGCTGCCACACCCCCCAATCGCCCAATTGGTCCTAGTACTAGCGAGGGCGCGATTGATAACATCACGGCCTCCCCTTATAAGGAGATCGAAAAGGTATCTCTTTATTCTGAAGCGAACTCGTCTCAAGTAGGTGCGGGTTGATGATGCTGATTGCAATTATCAGCGAAACGTATTTCATTTTAATATGCTGTGAGTTTGCTGTCCAACACACCAGTGTGTTGAGATAGTGAAGAATTGGCACGTTTTGTTCACGTTGACAAACTTAACGAATTGGCTGTTGTTGGGTGGTAAAGGGTTAACTACAATATTTTTACGTGATCTAACCCAAAAAATGGAATCCACCTACAAAATTGGTCACGACAGCCTTCGAATTAAAGCATCAGGACAGTTCAACTGCAAGTCAAATAATGGAAATACATTATAGGACATAAGAGATAAAAAAAATTCTTTTGATTGAACGTCTTGTACAGTATAATACTTTGTTACTTCAGCGATATACAAAAATATCAAAATTGGTGGTCAAAACTTTGAATAGTCGATCACGCTATAAGTACAACTTCAGTCTTGAATAATGTAACTTTAGGACACAGGGGCCCTACTTGATAATGAATTAATAACACTGTTACGATAAACACTGCATAAGAAAATATCATCTACCGTTAATACAGCATGCACGTGTACATGGTTTGACGAAGGGTTGGTTCGTTTCCGGGTAGCACGGTGGCCCAGTGGGTAGCGCTGTCGCCTCACAGCAAGAAGGTCCCGGGTTCGAATCTCGGCTCGGGTGCCTCTGTGGCGTTTGCATGTTCTCTTCGTGTCTGCGTAAATTTTCGCCGGGCACTCCAGTTTCCTCCCACAGTCCAAAAAAATATGCTGCATAGATTAATTGGCTTGCAGACAAAAATTGCCCTCAGTGCCCAGTGATGGACTGGCGTCCCATCGTGGGTATATCCCTGCCTTGCGCCCTGTGTCTGCCGGGCTAGGCTCTGGCTCACGGCGACCCTGTACAGGATTAAGCGGTTTTGACAATGAGATGAGATGGTTCGTTTCCGATCACAGTGCACGAGGAGAGCCAACATTCACAGCGGCGAGCGACGCACGCCTGCGTTATTTCAACCAATCGCGTGCAGAGGCTCGGCTCGATCTGTCACGTTCGTCAATCACATTCAAGGGGCCATACCGGTTCATTTCCAAAGTGCTTGAAACTCACTGATCTCATTGCCAGAAACCCCTTAGACCTGTACAGGGTCGCGGTGAGCCGGAGCCTATCCCGGCAGACACAGTGCGCAAGGCAGGAATATACCCACGATGGGACGCTAGTCCATCACCGAGCACTGTTGGCAATTTTTGTCTGCGAGCCAATTAACCTATGCAGCAGCATATTATTTGGACTGTGGGAGGAAACCGGAGTGCCCGCGGACACGGGGAGAGAACATGCAAACTTCACACAGAGAGGCACCCGAGCCGAGATTGGAACCCGGGCCCTTCTTGCTGTGAGGTGACCGCGCAACTCACATGGGCCACCGTGCCGCCAGTGTTTCAAACTACGAATTGTAAATCGCTCCCAAGGCATCGATTAAACTGATAAAGGGAAATCGCGATTAAATTGATGCCGCTCTCGGCTTCCTGTCGATGCACGTTCATGGCGAATCATTCACAAAGCTCGGCGATTCACGATCCACGCTTCTTTATTTCCGTTTGATTGCGAACTCCTACGGCAGCGCTGCGCCGAGGCGCTACAGCGGAGAGCAACGCATCTGGTGTGTGTGCCGGTCCCCATCCCTGTCCGCCGATAAGACCTGCTGCCATCATGCATACTTCACGTGATCCCCTTCGTCGTGAACCTCGCCTGGCACTGGCGCTGTGACGTCAACGTCACTTGCTCTTGTGCTCCTCTCGCGCCAGAGGGTGCTGGACCCACGTCTCTCAATGACGTCATAAACAAGATTGTTTTTTTCCCCCCCCCACTCAATGATGTCATCCATAGCCGAAAGGTTCGAACCTGTCGCTACGCTCTGCCACTGGACAATGACGTAATTGATGTAGGTTTTTACGTCTCGCAAAAAGTTATTGCACTTCTCGAGCGCTTTTCACCCGAGGGTCACAAGAGCTGCACAGAGCTGTGGAGAGAACGTCGTGACAACAACGACACATCAAGAACAATAAAGAAATGTTGGAGGTTTTAATATTCTTGGTAATTGTGCAGGTGTGGATGTGTTTAAACACCACACACTTTAAGCAAAATTGTCCAGTTTGCAAAAACCACAAAGTGTTCAATCAAAATACTTTGACAAAGTATGCATGGTCTTTGAAATTGATTAGTCCACACTTGGGAATGGCTTTCTATGTCGCCTAGATCTCACTGTCAGCCAGGTGTTTCCAAAAGGCAATTCGGTTCAGGCCAACGCATTACGAGCTCAGGTCGAGCTGTTTTGTCTGTGAGTTATTTTGCACAGTTTGTCCATAACGAACACCATGTTCGAGCATAAGGGTGTCCATCAGTGCACGTGGCACCAGGACACCCTAGGCCGGAGGTCGATGATCGACTTTGT
>JAZEWT010000001.1:19085461-19099974 GCA_036362905.1 Mordacia mordax
TCACACAACAAAGAACACACGCATCACGCCCACACATATAAGGAGACGATAGAAGCCGCGCACGAACACTACGCCTGAGGATGCCTCCAACGTGTGAGGCGAGACGTCGCGAGGAGAGGAGAGAGAGCCATCGACGCGGCTGTCCCGAGAGAGCAGCTTTTCGAAGATGTTTTATCATCAGGTCTAAATTTGGTTGTGCCTGGTTCTATTTGTTTCCACAGCAAGATCCCTTCATTGCCTCCATGGAGCACCACACAGACTGGGTCAATGATGTTGTGCTGTGCTGTAATGGAAGGACATGTAAGTGTGTCTGGCCTAAATTAACATAAGCCAAAAAAACAGACCCATGGCATATTTTACTTTGTATGTGTACACAATTATATATATTTTTACAAATATTATTTATTTAGCAAAATTAAGAAATTAATTTCCCTCTTTTTTTGCAGTAATATCTGCATCATCAGACACGACTGTAAAAGTGTGGAATGCACACAAAGGCTTCTGTATGTCTACTTTAAGGACTCACAAGGTACAGTGTGTCTAATATTTTTAGCTCGCCGAAGCACCTTACGGTCTTATTGATACTTTGTCATTGTTGTGGCATACATCGGAAGAGAATATGTAATGTAGATCGTATACTAATTTGCTGTTGTATCAAATATCTATATTTAATTCAGCAATTGCTTTGTTCAGGATTACGTCAAAGCACTGGCGTATGCCAAAGATAAGGAGCAAGTTGCATCTGCTGGTCTGGACAGGCAGATCTTCCTCTGGGATGTGAACACATTAACAGCTTTAACAGCTTCCAACAACACAGTTACAAGTAAGAGAACAATATGCGTTATAACATTACAAATCAAACTGTTGGAATAATGCAGCTTCTATCTGCTCATACTATGCACATCCTATGTTGACTAACTAAGTATATAAATGTGTTAAATGTATGTATTATTTTCATGTTCTAAATGCCTCTGATATTTACTTTTTTACAGCATCTTCTTTAAGTGGAAACAAAGATTCAATCTATAGTTTGGCCATGAACCAGATGGGAACCATCATTGTATCAGGATCAACAGAAAAGGTTGATATTTTGATGTGCATTTTCTAAACTGTATTTTTTACTTTGCTGTAAAAGTAAGAGGTTTTCTATTGATGAGATATCTTTTCATTTACAGGTCTTGCGTGTCTGGGATCCACGAACATGTGCAAAGCTAATGAAGCTGAAGGGCCACACTGATAATGTCAAGGCACTGTTGCTGAACAGAGATGGAACACAGGTGCAGTGACCTAACAGTGCCTCCTTTTGGAGACCTCAAGTAATAATAATTGTACATTTATAACGCGCACATATTCACTGTGGAAGGTATTCATTCGACAGAGAACGACTCAGAGGCGCGAGAAAAGCACAGAGAAGCGGAGGAGGCAGCCAGGCTGTTTGCCGGCGCCATATTGCCACACACTGCTTCCTATATATTAATTAATGAGTATTTTTTTAAGTTGTGGGAGGAAACTGGAGAGCCCGGAGGAAACCCATGCAGAGCAGGGGGAGAATACACAAACTCCACACAGAAAGGTGCCCAAGGTGGGGATCGAACCTGCTCGGGCAAGACCATCCTTTCTGTGAAGCACAGATGTTACCACTGCGCCACCCTACCACCCCCGCATATTACTGTTTTAATTAATGTGCAGATGTCAGTATAGCCGTTTATGAAACTTGTGTACGGTAGAGTGGTTTTGTTATTTTTAACTTTTAATTTTTATCAGATACATTCAATTTGTGATCAGCATAATTATAATAAATTTATTTTTCTTTATAGATTAAGTGTTGCTGGTTGAATTATGGGCGGCGCGGTGGCCCAGTGGTTAGCGCTGACGCCTCACAGCAAGAAGGTCCCGGGTTCGAATCTCTCGGCTCGGGTTCCTTTCTGTGTGGAATTTGCATGCTCTCCCCGTGTCCGCGTGGGTTTTCACCGGGTACTCCGGTTTCCTCCCACAGTCCAAAAGCATGCTCCTGGATAGGTTGATTGACTCGCAAACTAAAATTGTCCCGCAATGCCCGGCGATGGACTGGCATCCCGTCGTCGGGTGTATTCCTGCCTTACGCCCTGTGTTTCCGGGATAGGCTCCGGCTCACCGTGACCCTATATAGGATTAAGCGGTTTCAGATAATGAAATGAGATGAGAGGTTGAATTATTTGTAAAATATCTGATACCTACATCATTACAATATCTGATACCATCATTTAACCACTTTAAAAATTCGAGCCAGACTTGGGGGGACTGCCTGGGATTTATTATTATGTAGGTTATATTTATTATGTTTATAATTATGTATCCTTTATTCAATAAAAGCTTGTACCATTGTCTACCGCATTATGATGGTGTGCACCCGGTGTTCCTTGCAGTGCTTATCAGGGAGCTCAGACGGCACTATCCGGCTGTGGTCGCTGGGCCAGCAGCGCTGCATCGCAACATACCGCGTGCACGATGAGGGTGTGTGGGCACTGCAGGTGAACGACACCTTCACTCAGGTGTATTCAGGCGGACGTGACCGCAAGGTGTACTGTACAGACCTGCGCAACCCTGACATTCGAGTGCTCATCTGTGAAGAGAAGGCACCTGTGTTGAAGGTTAGGATCTGGTTTCATACCCATTTGAGGCATACAATTGCACCAGCAAAACAGCCACTATAAAGTCTTTGTACGTGAGTATAGTTTTTAAGTCATGCGATGTTTATACGTTGTTCTTTGTAAACGTGTCAAGATTTGGTATAAATGCACATTTAGCAGACCGTTTGAGTTGAAATATGTTTGCTGTTGTACTACAAAAAAAAGATTTGTAACTAAATTATCAAATCCATATTTATTCGTGTTTATTTTTGACAGTTGGAGCTAGACAGATCGGCAGATCCTCCTCCAGCGATTTGGGTTGCAACAACACAGTCTTCCGTCAATAAATGGGTAAGATCCTGTGTGTCGTTTTCAATAATAATCTTTAGGGGGGGGGCTTGTTTGTGATGTAATCCGTTGCTCTTCTTGTTATTGCAGTCTCTAAAGGGTCACAATTTCAGGATGTCTGGAGATTACGATAATGACTGTGCTGGTTCAATCACACCGTTATGCACACAGCCAGAGCACGTGATCAAAGGTGGGAATTTTCATGAATTGCATTTCACAGTGGGTTTACGTACTGTTATCATTCAACATTTATCATGCAACGTTTGTTTATAATACATCATCGTTATCTTATTAATGAAGGTTTGTACATTGTAAAATATGCATGACAAGAACTAAAAGCCTCTTATTTTCAGGTGGAGCAAGCATCATTCAATACAACATTCTAAATGACAAGAGACACATCTTGACAAAGGACACCAATAATCATGTAGCATATTGGGATGTTCTTAAGGTGGGTTGCGAAATACATTTTTATTTTTTACAACCTGGATATCTCTCGTCTGCCCACATGATATTACTGTACTGATGTGCTTTTCTCCAATAGGCATGTAAAGTGGAAGACTTGGGCACAATGGATTTTGATGAAGAAATAAAGAAGCGTTTTAGGATGCTGTATGTGCCAAATTGGTTCTCAGTTGATCTAAAGATTGGGGTGAGATGGAAAAGCATAATCTTTTTATCTTCCCTATATTACACCTTAATTGTTTGCTTAAGAATGATTTGTAGTCTGCTCATGTTTTAACCACAACTGTTTGGTGTGTATATATCATGTGAAGTCGGTTGTAATTTACTACATATACATACATTGACATGTTACCAGATGCTGACCATTACCTTGGAGGAAAATGACTGTTTTGCCGCCTGGGTGTCTGCTAAGGACGCTGGCTTTGCCAGCCAGGATGGAGCTGACCCCAAATGTAAGCAAGAGCTCACAGAGCACCATGAAAGAAAGCCAACATCTTTAAGCTTTGAAGGCTTTTGTGAATAATGTTATCCACAATAAAGCCCGTTTGGGTTGGGTCATGTAAAAAGTTTTGTAAACCTACCTTCACCCAACACAGCCAATTAGTAAGGTCTGTTGCATGAACATAACGTGCCAATTCTTTACTACTTCAGAACACCGGTATGTTAAGAGAGCAAATCCTCATTTACAATGGAGTAGGACATTTCGATCATAATTGTAATCATTTTCATCGGGCATCTTATAATTATTATAAGATATTATGCCAATATACAATGAAAATAAATTATTCAAATATTCAATAATACACGTGTTTCAAATTAGGTGAGTCACTCAGACAATAGGCTGAGATCAATAATGTTAATGCAATCGGTATTATGATTGCTTCGAAAAGCTGCTCTCTCGGGACACCCGTGTCGATCGCTCCCTCTCCTGGCGACGTTTCGCCTCGCACGTTTGAGGCATCCTCAGGCGCAGTAATCGGTATTGTTAAATTAGATTATGCTACTATTTTAGATAACTTACATTCACTCTTTATTTAAAACTAATTACTTAACACGCTTCCAAGCTGCAGTTAGCCTAAAGCTATCGGAACAAATAAAGTTTTTTTAATTTCTCTGAAATTTAGTAGACCCTTCGATTAGTTGAGGCCCACAATAATTAGTTTTTCACAGGATGTCATCAAAGTCAATTGTATTATTTTGTTGAAAAACTTGTATTGCAACGGTCGGCAGTTGTATTCGTGAGTGTTTAATGTTGATGTTTCTTAAGTTGTATACTAATATTTCTACCCATCCAACCAACATATTGGCCACAAGAACAGGTAATATGGTAAACACCCTCCCTAAAGAGTTAATGGTAACTTATCTTTGGTGTTAATTAAAAGTCTTCTATTTTTTGTACTCTGCTAAATCTCACTTGGATCTTTTGTTTTTTTACAAAATTATTTTTTTAAGAAAACCAACCTAAAAGGGCATTATTATAGATGAAGGCAAAAAGATTTACCATATAGTCCACATTGAATGTTCTTTTGCTGTACACTATTAATTCGTGCACACATGTATTTTTCTGTATAAATAGTTACATAAAATAGATGCACTGTTATGTATACTCTAGTTAGTTTTGTTACATTTTGTATACATTGTAAATGTTTTGTATAAATTGTAAATGTGCACAAATATTTTTCCCTGTGGAGTAACATTTTTTCCCTCTGGAGTTACAAAATCTAGGTTTTTGTTGCGCATTGTCTTGACAAAACTAGCATTGACGTCAACCCCCCGCAAGTTTTAAGAATTTTTTTTAAGTATCGGCGCGGTGGCGCAGTGGTTAGCGCTGACGCCTCACAGCAAGAAGGTCCCGGGTTCGAGTCTCTCGGTTCGGGTGCCTTTCTGTGTGGAGTTTGCATGCTCTCCCCGTGTCCGCGTGGGTTTTCGCCGGGTACTCCGGTTTCCTCCCACAGTCCAAAAGCATGCTCCTGGATAGGTTGATTGGCTCGGAGACTAAAATTGTCCCGCAATGCCCGGCGATGGACCGGCGTCCCGTCGTCGGGTGTATTCCTGCCTTACGCCCTGTGTTTCCGGGATAGGCTCCGGCTTCACCGTGACCCTATATAGGATTAAGCGGTTTCAGATAATGAGATGAGATGAGATGACCATCATTGGGGATGCTGACCCTTGCTGGTGTATTTTCACTGCAGTGAACTTTGGAGGGCTACTGCTTCAGGCACTGCTTGAGCACTGGCCTAGGACTCACGTGGGGCCAATGGAGGATGATGACATCGAGATGAGCCAAGGTGATAGCTCATGAACACCAATAAAGTCCCCTTGACTAAAGATATTCTAAAGCAAAAATAACCGTATAGTACATTTAAGGTGTTATAGTTTTTTACATTCATTTGACACTTAAGCAGTTGCTTTGATGCAATTCATTTGGTAAACTGCCCCTTTATATTTTAAACGTTGTGACATTTGTACAATATTCCCTAGTCGGGGCATTTGAAGGATTGATTTCACGTTTGTAGAGTGTGGAGTTTGTGAATTCTCTATCTCTCCGTGTCCGTGTGTTTTTTCTCCGGATAGTTATCTTTTAACTTAAGATAAATCGTCACGGGTGCTGGTCGTGAGAGGGAATCAAACTCATGTAGATAGATGATAGAAAAAAAAAAACTTATTTTTGCTAATTTGCTGTTTTTATGTCGTTGCTGCTGACATGCCGTTCTCAGCGCAGCTTTGTGCAGTGCTTTGTGACCTTCGGGTAAAAGGCGCTCTCAAAATGCAATTATTATTATTGAATGGTTTGACGTTTTTGCCTTAAGAATGATCAGAATGGTCCAGTTTTTATGTTTGTTGATAGTTGTTTGTATTCATTTGGCAGTTAATGGTGAACCAGAGAACCGAGTGGTGACAAAGGGTAATGGATACTTTCTAGTTCCTCCACACACGCCAGTTATATTCACTGAAGCAGGAGGACGCACTCTATTCAGGTAAAAGTGGCACTACGGTAAAACCTTTATGCCAGATTGAGAGGGAGGACAGCCTCGTAGTTTGTGGGGAATGTTCGGCACACTCTAGGTGACTAAATACAGTATTATTACATTTAAATTGCACTTGTATGTAATTAATACATTACATATTTAATTCACTGTTAACTAAAAGTGTACTTTTTATGTTCGGTTACATAGTTGTTCGGAAAGAAATATTTGTGTCAAGTGCATTCTTAATTATACTAAGGTTAATAAGAAAAATATTCTATTGTGAAGTGTCTACCTAGCACAGTCAAAAATTCTTAACCTATGCAAATGCATGAAAAGGTGTTGTGTAATCACATCAATCATTTTGCTCATATATTAATAAAATAATGCAACACATTTTTAAAAATGTGATTCTCATGTTACTTGTCATGAATTGTTACATGACAAAAATTGTATTTATGAATTTCGAAATATTGTTTCAGGCTTCTGTGCAGAGATGCTGGTGGAGAAACGGAGTCTGTGCTGTTGAATGAAACTGTGCCTCAGTGGGTGGTGGACGTGGCTGTGGATGTAAGTAAGCTGTTGGGTGTCAGCATTATTCTGCAACATTGTCATTTCCAAAACAGTGTATGAAAATAATTGAAGAATTAGACACTCTTCTTTAATTTATAATGTCCACACCTGTTTTACAGAAAAATATGCCAAAATTCAACAAAATACCCTTCTACCTTCAGCCTCACTCAAACTCTGGAGCTAAAACATTAAAAAAGTAAGTACAGTCTAACAGTAATTTGATTTAATAATGTAAGGTTATTGTACAAGCATTTGCATTCGAGTTAATTGGAGTAGTTTTTGGCCCTGGACCAAAGGAAGCAACAATGTACGTTGTGACCTCTGTCGGTAGGGATCGTCTCTCAGCCAGCGACATGCTACAGGTGCGCAAGGTTATGGAGCATGTCTACGAGAAGATCATAAATGCCGAGACAGAGTCGCAGACGCCAAATTCGCCTAGCAATGACAAGACGCGGGAGATGGATAAAGAGGAAGACATTGCTGCTTTAGCCGAAGAGAAAATCGAACTCCTCTGCCAAGACCAGGTAAGTCGGCAAACAAGCTGCATCATGGCAGTGTGTGTTCATTATATAAAAGTGTATTTTAAATAGCAGTTGAGGGTATTTTGTAACAAAAACAATGCAATGTGCGATGATTGCTTCGAAAAGCTGCTCTCTCGGGACAGCCGCGTCGATGGCTCTCTCTCCTCTCCTCGCGACGTTTCGCCTCACACGTTGGAGGCATCCTCAGGCGAAGAGAGAGAGCCATCGACGCGGCTGTCCCGAGAGAGCAGCTTTTCGAAGCAATCATCATGCATCGAGCCGTGAAAACCTACATCATTACAATGCAATGTGCATTACTGTGTGCACATGTGAAGGCCATAATTTTCTTTACCTTGTGTTAATCTTAACGTGCCTTAAGAGTGCAAAGCAATTCTAATATATATGGATTAACACTATTTTTTTCTTTAATTCGAAGGCTTTGGTGACCAATGTTATCAGTGAATTCCATTTTTTTTGGGTTAGGTCACGTAAAAAAAAAATTGTCGTAAACCCTCCAACCACCTGAAAACAGCCAATTCGTAAACTTTGTCAACGTGAACAAAACGTGCCATTTCTAGACTATCTCAGCACACCGGTGTGTTGAAGAGCAAACTCACAGCATTTATAAATGAAATACGTTTCACTGATAATTGCAATCTGTATCATCAGGCAACTCGCACTAACCTGAGACTAGTTCGCTTCAGAATAAAGAGAAACCGTTTCGGTCTCCTTACATTGGGAGGTTGTGATGTCATCAATCACATACTTGCCCATGCCAGGATCCAATGGGTGGGTTGGGGGGTGTGACAACAATTACAGCGGTATTGAAACCTTGGTTAATTTGATTAGATTAGTAAGATGTTAAGAATTATGCGAGTCTTTTTGGACAAAGGGCCAAGATTGTCAATTTACCTTCATCAGAAAGTGTTATGCAAAAAAATGGAAATCATCGATTACTTTCTTCGTCTGAATGTTTACTCATGTGGAAACTCATTGTTCGTATATTTTATCAAATGGACATTATTTTTAAGAAAAATAAATTGCATGTTTTTATATGCTGTGAAATAATTTAAATGCAACTAGCCACGCATGATTGTATGAATAACAATATGCATCTCATTTTTGTGTAAGGTCCTTGATCCAAACATGGATCTCAGGACAGTAAAGCATTTCATCTGGAAGAGTGGAGGGGACCTGACTCTCCACTACAGACAGAAGTTTCCTTGAGCAGCCTTCGATGAGACTTTTGAAACTTCTCATAGATGGCACAAACAGGACCGATTTGTTACAAGGCATTCCAAGCAATGATATCTTAATACTTGTTGATTAGTCATGGTTGGCAGGTTAAATGTTATAGACCCACTTAGTCTGTGGGGAAGGTGGGTGGCCTTTTCCTCTGATGATTGTGCAGAGATGTATTTTAAACTGTACATTAAAGGAAATATGCATAAAAAAATGACAGTGACGTATTTGTTAATTTAGGTTTCCGAATATATTTTGATTTTAACCTCGAAATGTAAATTAGACATTGTCTAACACTATCCTTTGAAATGTATATTATGCACATGATATATGAGCACAAATATAGCCAGTTCCTGATATTTGGTCGTTTTCCATGTGTCTTGATAGTAATTTCTTTTGAGATATCTGCACGGAAACATTACGGCTAAGCAAAAAAACTACTCCGTTAAATTGTGCGTGCATATTTGCATTTTAAAAATACAGTGCCACAGCCCTAGTGTTTTATAAGTGAAACAATGTGGGTTTTAGTATGTTTTTTCATCAGATTTTGTAATGTGTGCTCTTGCCTTTATTGGGAATGGCAACGATTAAAAACACATTTTTTTGTTTTCCTGCAGAATCTGTATTCGCTGCAAAGTGGGCCAGTATTTATCATTAGGCTAAAGAGCCTTATAAAATCTTCTCCTTAAATAATGACATTAAATATTTAAATGTATGTAAAGTGCACACTAACATTATAAAGACATATCTCCCTTGCATAATTGCTACCTGACACGTGAAAATTTGCTCAAGCCCTCCGTTCAGTTGTTTTCTTATTTCAGCCATGATCAGTTGGGTCCATGTTGGTGAATTTCATTCAACAGTTTTCACTGTACATACGTAATTTACTTGCTGTCTTAGTTTGTCCTGCATTTGAGCATGGCTTATAAGACCGAACATTTCACAGGTTACCTCTTGTGAAGAACTTTTTATTTTTAATTATCTATAATGTACTGTACCTTGCTAATAATGTAGATAATGCTTGTAATGTGCAGCTCCAACACTGCCTGTATTAAAACAGATGCATAATATAAATTTTCTTTTGCATGGTAATTTCTACTGAATGTTGGGAGTTTGGGAGAAATGCCCTCAGTCCACTGCTGGATGAAGGCCTGCTGCCTTTTCCATCCCACATCGTCTTTTGATAACTAAAGCCATGTGTTTCTGCAGCACATATGCTCACCCCATTTTCACTGTGACATCGTCTTAGCCATATCCTTTCACTGCCGTTCCATCACCAATCATCAGTTGGCAATAATCCTTTCTGGTGATGTGATCGGCACACACGGAGATCCAGTCACACTATGAAGGAACATTGCCAGTAACGTCTATAATAGTATAATTGTTTCTCTGTTGTTTCTGTTCGTTGAGCAGGGCCCCATAGTTTGGGAGAATTATTTCCAGCAACATATTGCAAACCAGCAAGAGGTTTATGAATAAAGTTGACTCAATTATATGCTCACCAAATCACTTATTCACTTGCTCATGCATTCCTTCACCCACTCATTCACCACTCATTTACCCACCCATCCACTGACCCACACGACAACAACCGCCGTTCGGCACTAAGTAGCAGTGGCGTCACCGTGGAGCTTTTGCCAGTCCAGGTGCATCTAGAGACCACGAGAAGGTTTACGGACAGGAGATCATGGGGTGGACCTAAGTGCCGTGGACTGACTGCCCAAGATGACTGGCAGAGGTACCGCCAGTGCGCTCTACCGTGCTAGCTCGCTGAGTTGTAACCGGCTAGTGCGCTGCATTTTATGAGCATCGTGCCTCTGCCCCCCCGTTGAGGGAGGGTGGTTGTCTTCAACTGTCAATTTTTGTATATGCTGGAAGGAACCCTTGAGCTATGTAGATATTTTTAATAGTTCAGCAGGGAGATTGTTATAACAGTTGGCACCTAGAACTCTATTAAATCAACTTAACCCACTATCAGTCTCGTCTTAGATTTGCTTTAAATGCCCCCTACAAAATCCATTGTACATTGGTTCACAATTAACTTCCCTTTATCATACAAATATTCACTGGGAACTTCATACTCAAGGTTGAACTTGAGGCGGTAAAATATTTGACGGATTTCTTGTTCATATAAACTCAATAGAAACTCAACCTGCTGGATGCTTAATGTTCCTAGATGCACATAATTTTTGGGGGAAATGGCTTTTGTGGGTGGCTGCATTTTATGAGCATGGTGCCACGAACTTGAAGCGAGTCACTCCCATCGAGTTACCTAAGATCCCAATTAGCATAAAAATTTCGATACAGCCTCATTTGCATAAATTAACTGGCCATTTTTAAGGGTTGAATATACTCCTTTTGTGAAAAAACTTGAAAATTTCTCATGCACGCACTGTTCTTGTTTTTGTAATTAATGTATTGTGCTATGCAATGGTGAGTGCAACTGTTTATTTCATGGTTATGGTTGTGGTTTCATCTTTGTACAAGTTGTTTTTTTGAGTATATAATTAGGCAATCTTGAGTGTTAATGTTTACATGTATGATTTCGGTTAGTGATTTATTTATACTGTAAGTTTATTTGCCTTTTGGTTTTGTGCGTTACATTGGTCAGTTCGGACGTTGTGTCGCAGGAATCCCACATCTAAAGCTTGCAAGCTCTCTGGGTACTTTCCACTGTAATAATAAACATCTATAAAGTAGATAACTTGGGTTATACCTGGGATACATTGCCAGATCGTCACAGGGCATCGGGAGAAATTTATTAAATAGGCCAGTTAACCTAGGCAGCATATCTGGACCGTGGGAATTGTGTTGTAAATGTTGGCTCCAGCTTACCGCGTGGTTGCCTTTCCCCTTCTCACCTCGACGGTTTCCTCGCGCCTCTGAATTATCTCTTGGAATACCTTCTAAATTGAATGACTATATGGATGCTATAAATTTATTTTATAATTTATGTCAAGTAGGAAATTTGCATATGCATACGCTTTTAAAGTGATTTACCATGTGTTGTGCCTATGAAGACCTATACCTGCTCAGATCGACAAATTAAGCATTTTGAAGACAAGATTATGTAAAAATGTCAAAGCATGTTGGGATGCGACTCGGCCACGAGATGGCAGTACAAGTATGTTAACATCAGCCCCCGTTTAATACTGTACAGGATCGCGCTAAAGCGAGAGCTTATCCTCTGAGACAGGGTGCCAGACACAGGCCCACAATAGGACGCCATTCCATCGCAGGGCACCGAGGAAATTTAAGCCGATCAACCCAGACGGAAACGTGTTTGGACTGTGGAAGGAAAGTGGAATACCTGGCAAAATCCACACAAACCACATAGGCACCCAAGCCGGGAATCGAACCCAAGTATTTTGTTGTGAGATAGCAGCGCTGCCCACTGCGCGACCCAACCGTACAAAATGTTTGGAGGTAAACGCCAAGGATGGCAAAGCTTTATATTCCACATTAAGTGTCCAAGGAAAATATTGAAACCTTAAATTGGCCTAAGACCATAGCTACATGAACGAACAGAAATGCCCTAAATAGCAACTACCATCAAAGCGCGTAAGTGGATTGATTTGCCATGTACTTAAAAAAAAATACTTCCGAGGACACCCGGATTGCTTGAAAGTGGACACCAATTACAAGAAAAAATATATTTGATTTTCTAAAGCGTCTTTCACCCGAGGATCACAAAGCCTTCTTTGGCACAATAAAGTAGAGGGCTTTCCAAGGATACTTGACGGATGGTGGAATGGAAACGAACTATGCGTGGAAGAGTTGAGAGACAGCAGGTGACAGAAGAAGTCACGCGCTAATTTGTACATGCCCGATGCGACACTGGGCGCCCACACGATTAAATTATTTGTGTTTATTACTGCTGGGTTATAGTCGGATTCAGTCAAATTAGACTTAAATATGCGATAAAAGCAATTGATCCTTGGAGGGGGAGGGGCCTTGGAGGGGAGTAATCATGCGGGTAAAGCAGTGTAAAAATACTGACATCAAAGGACATAACAGCACTATCATACATAGTTCACTCAATCACCGCATGCATGAAGATGCCTCCAATGTAGGAGGCAAAACGTTTCGAAATCGAGGCACGCTGGACACTCTTATCCCCAAAGAAGGGCATTGGTAATCATTGTAGACGTGCGCCAAATCGATAACCGGTGTTTATAATCGGTTACCACTAATGCAAAAATAACTCTAATGCGAGCTATAAATAACGAAGAAAAAACCCCAATCCTAGCAACATAGCTAGACTGCGCAACATCTTTTCATCCTCCAATGCTGAGCAGCTAATACACATCTTTATCTCTTCACGAATCGATTATTGCAAAGCACTACTCCTTGGTATCCCTGCCTACCTGATCAGTCGTCTCCAATGTGTGCAGAATGCGGCTGCTGGAGTCCTCATCCGCACACCTATCCACGATCACGTATCCCCAGTACTGGTGTCTCTCCACTGGTCATCAGTTAAATATATTCAAGATCCTCCTCACCTACAAATCTCTCACTGGCGCTGCTCCAACATACATCCTTGACCTACTTCAGGGACCCTCCTCAACCCGACCACTTCGATTCTCCAATATGGGCTTGCTGCATGTGCCCAGATCGCACCTCCATTCTATGGGTGACAGAGCCTTCTCACGCTTTGCTCCAAGACTCTGGAACGCCCTTTTATTGGAAATTCGGTCAGCTGAGTCCCTGGGCATTTTAAAATCCCGTCTCAAGACAAACCTGTTCAGTAAGGCATTGAAGTCCTCTGGCTAGGACTGTTGATGCTACTCACTGCTGTGCTTGGATGATGGCTTGCTGTTGACCTGAAGCCTACTCAGGAACACTTTTTCCTTCATTTGTTTAACAAGACTATTTTTATCATTTGTTTTACGTCCTCTACATTATAGCCATTATTTAACTTTGAATTGAACTCCTCTGATGTTATTGCCATGCCGTTTTCTCAGCTCAGATTTGTAACAAAAAACAAAAAAGTTGTTATGCCGTGTATATGTTGTTGTTGTTGACATACTGTTCTCTCCATAGCTCCTTGCAGCCCAATCCCAACGCAGCCATCTCTCTCAGCTCAAACCCTGGGTGCGTCAAGGTGCACCCAGCCAGGCACTGCGTGGAACCCAACACCGCCCATCACGCGCGGCGTCTCACTTAGCTATTCGCACCACAGCTCTGTCTCGGCCTGATCGCTCGGTGTGAATGTCCGGGTGCACCTGTCCTGGTACGGCGAGGGGTTTGGGCATCACAGCCCTCTCTTGTCTTTGCATCCAAATCATAATATGAGCAAATGTAACCTATTGTGCTGATATAGGTTTTCACGGTGCGGTGCATGATTGCTTTCCAATGCTCTTCTTTCGGGATAGCCATTTCGAGCGATCCTCCTCTCTCCTTCACGATGTTTCCGCCTCCCACGTTAGAGACATCCTCAGGCGTGCTGTGACTCGATTTTGTAAAAATCGATTAGGGAGTCAACTACAAACCAACGCTCGATTTCAAACCTTGCAATCGAAGTTTCTCAGTTGTGCAATTCATCAGGTTCCCCTATTTTATGACATTTAGAGTGAATATATTTGTGCATTCCAGCGGCATCAACAGTGTTGCCCAAATTTGTAGAGCTCATTGCCAAGAGACCGTCAGCAGCAGAGGCCAAGCAGGTCAATCCGACTTCTGTACTACATCCATCCATCCATCTTCATCCGCTTTATCTGATGCCGGGTCGCGGGGGCAGCAGTCTAAGCAGCGATGCCCAGACTTCCTTCACCCCAGACACTTCCTCC
>JAZEWT010000001.1:19100922-19157511 GCA_036362905.1 Mordacia mordax
TAAACAGTGTTGGCAGAGTACTGCTTCCCCTTTCTGAGGCGCCGGACGGTTTGCCAGAATCTCTTCGAGGCTGACCGATAGTCCTCCTCCATGGCCTCCTCCATGGCCTTTTATTTTGGTACTCGCAAGTACGTACAGTTCCTAATTTCTTGTCTAACGACAAATGGCTATCGTGTGACGTCATGGCAGAGCCGTGTCTCGTCCCGGACGTCACCTGCGAGACCGGGGGGGCGGGGGGTGACGTGACGTCATCGCGGGGCTTGGCTGTTGCCGTGGCGCCAGCCGACGCTGTGGAAGTGACGTAACGCCCGGTGAAGACGACACCATGGCGGAGGAGGGCGACAGCACGGTGGTGAGGGGAGAGGGCGCTCGCTCGCACAGCTGCTTTAGCGAGGAGGGCTCACGCTCGTCGCGCGTTCATTCCGCACCGCCGCCGCGCGTTCATTCCGCACCGCCGCCGCTTCCCGCACGGACCGGCGTATACTTTGCTGGTGACGATCAGGCCGCTGGTTACCTCCCTGGTTACGGTCGCCCTGGCGACCGGAGGTCGGGTGGCAGTGCCCCGAGCGAGCGCTTCAGTCGGACCCGCGGCCCGTCACTGCACGCTGCACGCCGCGTGCGCGACAGAGGGTCGAGATGTGTAGAACGGGGAGGCCACGGTGGTCAGTGGCTCTGCGCGTTTGTTTGACTTAACACTTTCTAGCTTTAGGATTGAGATGCGAGAAAATGTGGCCTCTGAAAGGTATCCAAAAATCCCTTCAGCCCTCACGAAGGAAATGAGTTGAATGGGAGACGCGTCAGAGAGACGTGAACAGTGGCGCGCCGAGCTCTCAAGTCCCTCTGTGTCACAGGCTCTGCTGAGTCACTACTGCCGGGAGCGCTTGGCCCGGCACGTGCAGACCGAAGCGGGCGAGGCTGTCAAGAAATACGGAGCGGACCCGGTGTTTGCCTTTTTCCGTGCCATCGGAATGCTCATGGAAGGTGCTGTGTGGACTTAATTTCGAATATTCATGAGATGGAGTACTGTTTCCAGCAACTTCGTTGATAAGAGAGTATGTTGATGCAAACCAGAGTATGCTCGAATTAAATCGTTGCTGCTGAAAGGACCGGTGGGTCAATGGGTTTTGTAATATGGTTTTATTTAGATGTGGCGAGATAGGCATATAAATAATACATCTTATTTATTTTGTTATATGAAAAATTGAAGTTCGGTTTGAGCTGATTGATAAATAGGAATGGGTTTCAGGGTTCGAATTTATTTGCTCAGAATAGTTTTAATCTCAAGGAAATGATACATCTGTTATTTTCTGTAGTTCGCATGTACTGTATTCCATAAAATACATGACTGTTTGCACCACATTCTGTATCATGTCATAACGCTTAATTATATTAAGAAAATATATTGGCCTACATTTATTTACAGATATATGGATATGCTTTTTTAATGTGGCTTGTTTATCCATTATCACTGTAGAACGTATTCCAGAGGCAATAAGGGAACTTGAAGCAAGCAAAACCAAACAGGATGTGTCACTTTGCTCCATCATCGCCCTCATTTATGCCCACAAGAAAAGCTCCACAGTTGGTAAGAACTGCAATAATGTGTACATTCTAAACCAACACGTAAATAGGGAATACTGTGAGATGTATAAACGAAAAAATGATTTGCATTTCTGGAAATTATACAGGTGTTAGGATCTTAAAACACCAAATTAACACCTTTCAGAAAGTGTCCAGTTTGCAAATAGCCAAACATACTTGTGGCAAAATATGCAAACAAAAGCTTTGATATTATATGCATGTTCTTGAAACTGAGTGGCCTACACTGGACAGGTCGAGCTGTTTAAATTATGGATACTTTTGCCAATTGACATATATAAAAGATAAAAGGTTTCATTTTTATGGCAATTATACAGATGTCAAGATCTTAAAACACCAAATAGACATATTCCACAAAGTGTTCAATGCATATATTATCAAAGATTTTTGTTTGCATTTTTGCCACAAGTATGTGTGGCTTTTTTTTTTCAAAATGAACACCTTGTGAAAGGTGTGTTAACTGGCAAAAGTACCTAGAGTTGAATACTGTGAGATGTACTTAAACGATGAGCATTTCGTTTTCATGTCTCATGGCTGTTAATGGCAGACCGTGAAGCAGTACAGGAATTGGAAGCAAAGTTAAAAGAGGATCGCAAGACTGCTGGAGAGAAATCTCTTTATTTGAGTTCATTGTTTCTTTGGCTCGTCGGTCGTCATGATAAAGCCAGAGAATACATCGATAGAATGATCAAAATATCAAGCGATGCCAAAAAGGTGAGACACATAAAGTTTATAGGTATGTAAATAAGCAATCATTTATTAAAGTGAATATTAAGATATTATTAATATCTTGCCATACAGTATTAAAACCCATTATTGTGCTACAGGGCTTGATACTGAAGGGGTGGATTGATCTGACTTGTGGGAAGGATGTTTTTATGAAGAAATCCATAAAATACATAGATGAAGGGCTGCAACATGGCAAAGATGCGTTTGCTCTGATGGGAAAGGTTGGTGCATGCATTACAGAAAAGTTCAATATTAACACGCCATAATCATACTTTTTAAGGTGTAATATTAATCATTGACTTATTTGCTACAATGTTTGTTTTTAAGGCAAAATACTTTGAAATGAAGCACAACTACTCCGGTGCTTTGGAGGTTATAAACCAGGCGATAGTGGCTTTTCCTTCTTTCCTGCCAGCCCTGGTAGAGAAGATGAGGTTGCAACTGGCTCTGCAAGACTGGGAGCAAACATTAGAGACTGGCCACAGGTATCTCGCAAAAGTTTAAAATGTATAATTGCACATTCTTTTAGTGTGATAATTACACATTTCACACTATCTTTTATTATATTTAAAGGATCTTGCAGAAAAACAGCCATTCCCTTGAAGCACTCCAAATGCAGATTCTACATGCACTCTGCCGGGAAGGAGATTCTACAGTGGTAAGTGTAATTTAAACCACAAAATCACGTGATAGTTAACATTCACCTAATAAAACTTGCTGTTGTGAATTATAACATGATTTTTTTATGAACTGTCATACTTTATAGTGTAAATAAAAAATACAGTAGTTTATAATATTGTGTTCATTCTCTCTTCATTGTACATGTAGGCTGCAGCAAAAATTGGTGACTTGATAAGTGCCTTGGATCGATTTGAGCCCAACAATCCTGCCCTATGTCACCGCCTGGCTTTGGTCTTCAGCAGAGTGGTGGGTATGCTCTTTTTGGTGGATATGTACTATTGTGTTTTCTATTGTTTTAATAAATTACGATGATTAACATTCAATTTTCATTTCAGAGTGGACGGAACAAGTTTGTCTTACAGCAGACATATGCGCTGGTTGAAAGAGCATTTAATATAACCCCTCATGATGCAGAAATGTCCATAGAGCTTGGAAACCAGCTTGTAATGCAGAGGAAGTTCCAGGATGCAATGAAGCAGTACAAACATGGGATGAGCCTGGATGAAACTAGCATCACAGCTCTGATGGGTATGTCATATTGCTGTGCATTTTAACTTGGGGAAAATGGCTTATTTATATTTACTTGCACTCACAGTTTTTTTTATGTTTTCTTGTTTATGGTTATTTATTAATAGGCATTATCAAGTGCCAGCTTTTTGAAGGCCGTGTTGATGATGCTGAACAACAACTTGAGTTGCTTAAAGAAATCCAAGAGAGCATTGGAAAATCTGGTGTAAGCATTTTCACAAAATATGAATAAGAGCATCACATTGTTATGGCACGGAATGCAATACTGCTGTTCAAAAGTTGTATGATCTTGTTTTACTTTATAATGTTTTAATAGGAGAGGCCATCATAAAATGTTGAGTCATTGCTCTTTTGACAGGAACTGTCATACCTGCGAGCAGTACTTGCTGTGAGAAGGCACAAGGGGCTTAATGAGACCCTCCCTCTCCTGGATGAAGCTGTGGATACCCATTTTGTGGCCCTGACTGGAATTCCACTAGGAATGTTGTATTTTGAAAAGCTTAATCCTGACTTCATATTAGAAATTGTCAAAGAGTACCTGACGTTTTGCCCTACACAGGTAACACAATTATTTTTGCACCTATTGCCTTTACATTTTTAAGGTTATTAAATCAAAGCTATATGTAATCGATAAATAATAGTTCGATTTATACAAATATTTTTTTTTTATTCCATCCCAAATAATATGAATCTGCTTTTATGGTGATGAAGCTCTGTGAGGTAAACTAATATTGTACATTGTTAGTATGTATTATGTATGTGTATAAATTGATCATATTTTGCAGCCTGGGGCACCTGGACAGGCCTTACCTCCTGTGCTGAAGCAATGTGTCACCTTATTGGAAACAATAGTAAAGGTGGCACCAGGAGTGATGGAGGGGCTCTACTTAATGGCTCGTTCTAAGTACATCTCAGGTATTAATTCCCCTACAATTAATAATAATAATTGCATTTATAAAGCACTTTTCACCAGAAGGTCACAAAACGCTGTGCAGAGCTGCGGAGAGAATTGCATATTAATAACAACGACATAAGAATGGAAAATCGCAACAATAACGTTTTATTTGGAGTTTTTTTTTTTACAAATGCGAGCTGTGGAGAGCACGGCAAATCAACAACAACTTGAGGACAGTTCAACTGAAAGTCAAATAGCAGCAATAAATTATAGGATGTAAAGTAAGCGGGAAGAAATAATAATTCTTCAACAAACAAGGAAGGAATAAATGTTCCTGAGGAGGCGCAGGTCGGCAGAAAACCATCGTCCCGGCACGACAACATTGTGCCGCATCAACAGTCTTATCCAGAGGGCTTGAAAGTCTTACAGAACAAGTGAGTCTTGAGATGAGATTTGAAGGTCACCAGGCAATCAGCTGACCGAATCTCCAATGGAAGGGTATTCCAGAGTCTGGGAGTGGCGTGCGAGAAGGCTCTTGTCATCCATCGATTGGAGGTGCGATCTGGGCACATGCAGCAAGCCCGTATTGGAGGCTCGAAGTTGTCATATTAAGGAGGGTGCCTGAAGTAGGTCAAGGATGTATGTTGGAGCAGCGCCAGTGAGAGCCTTGTAGGTGAGCAAGAGGATCTTGAATTCAAGCCTGTATTTAAGTGGTAACAGTGGAGAGACATCAATACTGGGGATATATTATCGTGGATGGGTGTGCGAGTGAGAACTCCAGGAACCGCATTTTGCACACATTGGAGACGATTGATCAGGTAGGCAGGGGTGGCAGGGAGCAGTGCATTGCAGTAATCGATTTGTGAGGAGATGAAGATGTGAAGTAGCTTCTCAGCATCAGCGGGTGACAGGATGTTGCGGAGTCTGGTTATATTTCTGAAATAGAAATAGGCTACCTTTGTCACCGTGTTGATGTGTTTCTCGAAGGTGAGTGAGGAATCAAGTCACACCTAGACTCCGGACTACCTTAGCAACTTCAACGGTTTGGTTGTCAAGCATCAATTGGATATGGTCAAGTAGTTGTTTGTAGATGCGGAAAAGGAGTGGGCTGAGAACTGAACCTGAGAAACTCCAGACACGTGATGGACCTTTTGAGTTTTTTCCTCTGAGGCTGACGAACTGCTTCCGGTCGGAGAGGTAGGCGCTCGGTCAATGCGGGGCACAGCCAAAGACCCCTATTCCCTCCAGTCGCTCAAGTAAGATCGGGTGGTCAATGGCAGTAGGTCCAGGAGGACAAGAATACTTGACAATCCTTCATCAACAGCGATGATTAGGTCATCAACTACTTTGACCAGAGCAGTTTCAGTACCATGGCCGAATCTGAACCCAGATTGGAAGGGATTGAGGAGGTCATTGTTGACTACGTGTTTATGGAGTTGCGCTGCTACGGCACGTTCAAAGACCTTAGCGAGGAATGGTAGATTTGAGATGGGGTGATAACTATCAGGGATGTTGCAATCGAGGCCAGGTTCTTTTAAGCAGGAGGGTAACTGCATCACATTTGAATAGTGAGGGAATGATACCAGAGCAAAGTGAGTTAAAGACATTCGTGACATGTGGCAAGGGATTTGAAAATTTCCTAGATGCTTTTAGATTGGAAGGGATCCAGGGAGCAGTTTGTCGGCTATACCGTACAACTCGCTGAAGCGAGTTGTAGGCGTTCCACAAATACACGGCTATAACAATGGTAATGCAGCAGAATATGTAGAGAGTTAAATGAGAAAGAAAAGGTGAGGTCAACGTGTATTTGTGGAACAAGGTTAATGCATAGTGCGAATTCTGATAATGATGAAGTTATTCCTGGAGGAGCTTGGGAGAAAGTTGAAACACGTGACAGGCTTCACCAGCGAACAGTAGAGAAGGCCCCAATGTTTTAAGCGTAAAATAGAATGATTAACAGCCAATTAAGAATTAGAAGAATTCAATGTAATAGAAATAAAACCAAAGCAACAATAATTGAATGATTAAGACTGTTGTAAAACACTCAAAAAGTATTCTTCAACCTGGAGATTTACAGAGCGGCTATTAAGCCTTTTGTACCTGCTGATGATGTCCTGGTTCTCAATAAAACGGGCCTAAGGTTCAGATATATTTAAAAATGGATAATTGTCCTCTGACATAGTACAAGGACTTAAATAGCATAAGATTCACTATTATTATATACTACCAAGACATTGGTTTACAACAAATTATACTTTTAACATGCAGTCCGATTTTGATCTGTCTTGTGTGCTGTATTAGGAGACATTGATGCAGCACAAGGAAGTCTACAGCATTGCTTAGAAAAGAGCCCCTCTTACTCGGATGCTCACCTGCTTATGGCTCAGATTTTCCTGTCAAAGAAAAACTACAAGCAGTGCTCGCAGTCGCTGGAGTTGGCCCTCAGCCATAGCTTTGAGGTTTGCTTGGAATTGCATTTTAACCCTATATGTTTGACTGATTCAAATAATGTTGCTTTCTGTATATTATCCATGATTACAATCTGGACTGGGAACTGATGATATGTTGGCATTCTCAGATAAGAGATCATCCTCTTTACCACTTGATCAAAGCCAGAGTTATGAAGGAGACGGGTGATGTCCCCGAGGCTCTCCGAACGCTGAAGTTGGCCATGAGTCTGCCTGGCATGAAGCAGAGATCTGGGGCCACGAAATCCAAGGGGAAAGGCCCAGACATCAGCACGACAGATCGTGTGTCGCTATTTCTCGAGCTTGCAGATGCTCTCCGCCTAAATGGTGAACAGGTACCACGTGTGGCGAGCAAAATTAGCTGTCATTCCTTATACTACATTTCAATAGTTGCCCACTGCATTACTCAACTTTGTAATTACCATGATGAAGAATTTTTAATACGCTTTAGAATTAAGATTTGCACAATTCTCGATGATATTTATATATTGACCTATTTTTGCAGATTTTTTCCACTGTATTGAAAGTGGCTGCAATTGGCTATTAGCACACATAAAAGTATTCTACGGTGTTGGATTTATGAAATTTTGTCTCGCTTTTTTCTCAACATGTCTAGCATGAAGCTGCAAAAGTGATGCAGGATGCCATTAATGAATTTTCTGACACACCGGAGGAGGTGCGTGTGGTAATCTCCAATGCAGAGCTTGCTCTCAGCCGTGGTGACGTGGAAAACACGCTCAGCGTGCTACGCGGTATCTCACCTGAGCAGCCATACTACGTGCAGGCCAAGGAAAAGATGGCCCATGTTTATCTGCACTACCGCAAGGACAAGAACCTCTATGCTGCCTGTTATCGGTGATGCCCCTCTGCTGTTTGCAAACAGTGGCATTTTTTGTTATTGTATTGCATGCAATTGTTAATGTTTATCAAAATGTAACAAATCCCAGCATGCTGTTGATGTCAAGGTGACATCACAATGTTTGTGCATATTCGCGCACAAATGCTCTCATAGCTACTACAGTATCTTAAACTACCTGAGGTTGTAATCGTTTTAACTTAGGAAGAAGAATGATAAGTACAATTTACTCGCCATCATTGCCCTCTGCTGCAATTTGTGCCAGAGTAACTTATGTAGAGCAGCTCTTTCCTTATGTGGATTCATTCAGCATAGCCTCTGGGCAGCAGACACAAAGTTCAAGGTATTTCTCGAGATAAAGAGGTAATTATGTACTTTATGCCAAAGGTGTCATACATTTTAACATGTCGTTGCCTGTGTTTAGCCATGGCCAAGAATATTAGGTGGTTTTTATTACTGGGATACTAGACTTTGTGTTTGCATTTTATTCAAGTATATTCAGTGAACTTACATTAGCTATATGATAGATGTTGAATATTACTGCAGAAAGTACCGAGTGAGCTTGCAAGCTCTAGATGCGAAATTCCTGCGACACACCAAATGTTAGAATTGACTAACACAACAACATATATATATATATATAGGACAAATCTGTATTGCCATTTTAGCCACTAAGAAGCTGCACATGCTAACGAACATTACGTGTGTTGTCATTGTTAGGGAGCTGGTGGAAAAGCTACCAAGCCCTCACACATTCATTCTTTTGGGTGATGCCTACATGAACATTCAAGAGGTAATTGTATATGTGGGGACAAGGTTATGCACCTATGCCACCAGATGTGTTGAGTGTTCATATTTTTTTTTGTAACTGTGCTTTATTTTACGTTTGGTGCCACCAGCCAGAAAAGGCGATTGACGTGTATGAACAGGCCATGAAGAAGAACCCTCGCGATGGTGTTCTGGCCAGCAAAATTGGCCAAGCCCTCGTTCGCACTCACAACTATGGCAAGGTGCATCAGCATCCCACCACTTACTGGAATAATTAACAGTGAGCATTTGTTGATGCGCCAGATGATAAATGACAAGCCTGCAGTTGAAAATACATAAACAAATTTATCAATTAAGATAAATTGACGTGTAATGTAAGTTGATACCAGAACTGAGCATATGGTTGCACGTGGAATGTCTTCCAGGCCATAAACTACTACGAGGCAGCACTGAAGAGTGGGCAGCAGAACTTCTTGCGCTATGACCTGGCCGAGTTGCTGCTCATGTTGCGGCAGTATGACAAGGCAGAGAAAGTTCTGAGACAAGCACTAGACCACCACCCTGGTAAATGGTCTTCCTGTGTCATGTTGTGTGTCTTCTGGCGAGTTGTTGAAACAAAATTGAAACATTTTAATGGATAATAGGGTACATCTCATCTCATATAAACTTTTTACGTGACCTGACCCAAAAAATGGACTTCATTGATAATATTGGTCACGAAAGCCTTCGAATTAAAGTAGTAGTTTTACAGTCACAAAAATAATGTGACGTCCATAAGTTCTAACCTGTTCGTTTTTTCGTTAACAAATTTGTTTTTTTTTGCTTCAGTTAATGACCTACAGACGTTAATGGAAGACACCAAGTATCTGGTTCAGCTGGCCAAGGTTCACAGTAAGACAGGAAAGAATGATGAATCCATACTGGCATTAACCAAGGTATAAACATTGTTTATTCAATCCATATTGTTTGCAGTCTAAAATACACTTGCAGCTTAGTACCTTTTTTATGTTTCAGGTTGATAATACAGGCCCTGTAAAATAGTATTTATGTTGGTTGCCACGATATAATTTTTCAAGGTAAGATACATACAAATTGAAAAGATTTGTAAGATATAGAAAATTGTGTTAATGTGTTATTGTATAAGTTTATGCTTTACTATACTAATATGAATGAAGAATACTTTAACTATAGTTGAAAATATGTCTGGTAAAAGTTTATAATCACTGCACTCTGATGCATATTATGTACACACCTTAGTTTCACCAAAATAATTAGATAGTTATTCATTGTGAAAATTATCTCATTAAATCATCAAGTATTTGGTTTCTCAGAAAAACATTTAACAAAAGATAAATATAATGGATAATAGCTTTTTTTGGACAACTTAGAAGTGAATTATTTTTTTTCAAAATATTTTGTTACGTAGGAAAACATTTCCGAAAAAGTATTCACTCGATATTCATGATATATTTTGCAAAACGGACAATATGATTATCTGTGGTAATAGATCATAGTTTCGGCATATCACGACAATCGTGGCATTTATCAAACATATTCATGAGGTTGACAGGTTCAGTAAAGATTGGTTACACAATTGCACTCATTCAACTGCGTGTGTGTGTGTGTGTGTATGCAGGCTCGAGAGGTGCAGGCACGCATCCTGAAACGTGTGCAGGTGGAACAGCCAGACCTCGTGCCGGCACAGAAGCAGCTCGCGGCTCAAATATGTTCCCAGCTCGCTGAACAAGCTATCGATCAGCGCGAGCACGATAAGGCTGCTAAATTCTATCGGGAGGCTCTGGTCTACTGTGAGAATGACAGCAAGGTACTGCCTGGTTCTTGGGTCCTTGGGACAAATCACTTTATTGTGTTTATATTTTCTAACAGTCTAGTCTGTGCAGTATTTCGTACTTTTCTTTGTTTCACCGTTGCGGTAATTTAACCTAAGTGCTAAAAAATATCCAAGCTTCCTGTGTTGTACTCCTGTCTTGGTTCTCTGGCACTTATGCTCTGCCATGGCAGTTAAATGGTCTTGTGCTGGCGTGCACGCCATTTGAAGAATTGTACGGTTCAAGTCCATCAGGCCACCCTAGTTAATACTGCATGTATATGAACTGGCGATTATGCAGGTGTAAAGATATTAACACCTGCATTATCGCCAGATACAGTAAAACTTGTTGTAATCTTATATATGTATACTGACAAAAAAGTACCCATACTGCCATAATATCTGTTGTCTGCTTCAAAGTGGATGTTAATGATTCCATAACGTAATTCAAAAAGAGTCGACCATTGTGTGGCAGCATTGTGGTTCAAATTTGCCAACTTAAAAACATTACTTGTAGATTACTCAATTGATATTTTGCATAACAATCTTTGCCACCCTATAGGCAAACTGATGCACACAAGCAGGCCAGTGCTGCGTTACCTGAATCATTTCAATATCGTGTTGGCACAATATAAATGCACGTATGATTACATTACTGTAATTTTGTTGCAGGTTATACTAGAATTGGCTCGAATATACATGGCTCAAGACAATCTGGATGTTTGCCAACAGCAATGTGCCACTATCTTGAGGAATGATACAGATAATGATGATGCTACAATGGTACGTATTTTAACTCCTAAAACAATCAAACCGATTCAGCCATCCTGAGAGGCACTCACTATACAGTATTGATATCAATTGTGATGTGCTGGATAGGACACATAAGGTATACGAGCACAATTACACGTGGTATTTCATTACCTGCATGAGCGCCAAACACTGCTTTATTATGACTTCAGCAATATTTCAATAATAAATTATTTAACATATGATGTTTTCTATTACACAAATTCTGCAGATGATGGCAGATCTTCTGTTCAGGAAGCATGACTATGAACAGGCCATCTTTCATTTCCAGCAGCTTATTGAGCGAAAACCAGGTTTGTTTGATTTCATTGCCTGCAGAACACTTGTGAGTGTCACATTTTTTTCATAGTCTGCCCCAGTTTGAAATGTTGATTAAAATTATCACTTTTTCAATATTCATGTGGAAAATTACAGATAATTTTGGTGCTCTGGCTCGAATGATTGAACTTCTAAGAAGAGCTGGAACACTGGAAGATGCACCCAAGTTTCTGATGCTGGCAGAAAATGGCAGCCAAAGACCTCTGGATCCTGGTTATAATTACTGCAAAGGATTGTATCTCTGGTAGGCTCATTTCCATTTAAAACCCTTCCTGAAATGTGCTACTTCCGAGTTCAGGTTTCGTAAAACAAGAAAGGATAACACATTTTTCTTTGTTGTTTGCACTGTATACAGGTACACTGGAGAACCCAATGATGCTTTGAAGCATTTCAACAAAGCTCGCAAAGACAGTGACTGGGGGCAGAAAGCAATCTACAACATGATTGAGATCTGCCTAAACCCAGACAGTGATATTGTTGGAGGGGAGGTCTTTGAAAATCTTGATGGAGATGTGAAGTAAGTGAAGAAATAAGGACAAAAAATCTACATTAAAAAACTACATTAGGAATTGTCTCCACACCTTTACGAGATATAGTATGACCAACATGATTAGCATTGCCTAAGATTATATATAGTAGCTTAGATATGCTCCACTGAAATGTTCCAGTGAGTGAAACGGATATGTGTAATGTATGATAATTGTTCCTAAGAGTGACTTTTCGGATAGCATTTTTCAGCATTCCTCCTCTTGTCATCATGGCATTTCATCTCCCACGGTAGAGGTATCAGACTTATTCACCTGCTCTTAGGAGTAACTTTCATCTCCATGTATTATTCTTGCAATGGTTCACTGCAGTTCATCAGAACGGGAACGGCAGGAGTCGGAGCAAATGGCGGTGCGCACGGCAGAGAAGCTTCTGCAGGAGCTACGTCCGCGGAGCGCCCAGGATACACTGCGAGTGCGCATCTTGGAGAACTACGGCCTCATGGCCACGCGGCAGAAGAATAATGTGGAGAAGGCCCTCAGCTCATTCACGGACATTGCAAGCACGGAGGTACATTATGACCTGGGTAGAGAGAACACACTGTATAAACAGGTAGTGTGTTTTATGGTTTTAATCACCAGGTGTCAGTTGTGAAAATATATTTTTTCCTGTCCAATCTACAAATCAACGTTGATTGGTAGGGATGTAATGAGTTACTGTCCCATCATTGGTGATTTGTTACAATGAAGATCACAAATTGATAAAAAAAATATCTGTTATACAGTATTATATTTATATTTTTGGCATATTTTTTCTCTAATTTCGTTTCAAATTTGTTTAGTCAACTCTAACCTATATGTGACTTTCGAAATATCGGTTGTACATAATCACGAGTTAATGCTTGTATCATAAGTCTAACAATATATATTAATTGCTGAGTTACATACCTTTTGTTTGGCTCTGTTGTCAAGTCATATACGTCCAACACTAAATCATAACCTTTACCCTAACTCTCTGCCCTGATGCTTTTGACAGTTGTTTAGTAATGTAATGATGTTGGTTTTCACGGCTGGCGTTTGAGAATTGCTTTCCAAAACTGTTCTGTTGGAATAGCCATGTCAAATGCTCCCCCTCTCTTAACTGCGAAATTTCATCTCTCACGTTGGAGGCATCCTCGGGCATTCTGTGAATCAGTCAACGATGAGTGTAGTGTGCTGTATGCGGCCTGATATCAAAGGCAATTCACTGCCTTGCTCACAATCCTTTAAACCTTTGTCATGCCTTCTCTCTTCCCGGGTGTTTCCCGTGAGTCCATTGCAAGTGTCTCCCGGGGTCCATTGTCTTTTCCACCCACTTTTTGTAAAGTAGCTTAAATGGTTGCAATCGTTCATTGTTTTGTCCTGCAGAAAGAGCACATACCTGCACTGCTGGGCATGGCCACAGCATTCATGATTCTCAAGCAGACACCACGTGCTCGCAATCACCTCAAGCGTGTGGGTAAAATGACCTGGAACCCTGAGGAAGCGGAAGAGTTTGAGCGCAGCTGGCTCCTCCTCGCAGATATCTACATCCAGGCCAGCAAATACGACATCGCTGGAGAGCTCCTGCGGCGCTGTCTGCAGCACAACAAGGTAAAAAGCGCCATTATCCAAGCCTAACAGAAGTTGTGACACCTTTGTACACCAATCAAGCATGTCAAGACACATATGAAAAGTGTCATCTCAGTGTAAATTATAATAATTATCTTTTGACAGTGCTGTACTTATGTTCAAAATGCAAAACAGGGTTTTGACACTTTATTACATGCATGTGCAGTGTTTAGTTAATAGACATTAATTAAAAAATATTGCTACAACTGTTAAGAAATATTCATCTCATCTCATCTCATTGTTAGAAACCGCTTAGTCCTTTACAGGGTTGTGCTGAGCCGGAGCCTATCCCGGCAGACACAGGGCACAAGGCAGGGATATACCCACGATGGGACGCCAGTCCATCACCGGGCACTGCGGGCAATTTAGTCTGCAAGCCAATTAACCTATGCAGTAGCATGTTCTTTGATTGTGGGAGGAAACCGGAGTGCCCGGTGAAAACCTACGTGGACATGGGGAGAACATGCAAACTCCACACAGAAAGGCACCCGAGCCAAGATTCGAACCCGGAACCTTCTTGCTGTGAGGCCACAGCGCTACCCACTGGGCCACCGTGCCGCCCTTAATAAATATTAATTCTTAAAATTACTTACCTAATCTTGCTGTCACACTTTCCACGTCGATTTTGATTCAAAGACTGACTGTTTTTTTATGAATTCAGTCTTGCAGCAAAGCATACGAGTACCTGGGTTTCATCATGGAAAAGGAGCAATCCTACAAAGATGCAGCTTCAAACTATGAACTAGCATGGAAATATACCAGTCAATCTAACCCCACCATAGGTAAGTTGATTTCCAGAAAGTGTCATCACATTTTATTTCTTTTATACATGCGATATGCTTTCAGAAATCATGGTTGGAGTTTGATTACATTTTCTTTGAACAGGTTATAAACTTGCTTTTAACTACCTCAAAGGAAAGCGGTTTTTGGATGCAATTGATATTTGCCACAAGGTGAGTAAAAATTGTATTCTTAAGTGTCCGTTTTTAAACTACTTGTCTTTGAGTCAAAGATTTGAATAAATGTTGATCTCATGTGTATGCATTGCATTTATATATTCTGAAAATGATGTCAATTTATGTAAATGATGTATAAAGCCCTCTTTTTAACAACTCACTGTTTTTGTCTTTAGGTATTGGGGGCTCATCCAGACTATCCAAAGATGCGAAAGGATATACTGGACAAAGCGAGAGCTTCTCTGAGAACATAACCTACCTCATTCATTTTTATGCATGTTATGTTGTGTATGACCACATTTTTACACAACCTACATCACTAGCTTGTTAATAATGTGGCTGCACAAGCTTTTTGTGTTCTTTAGTTTTGCATAGAAACAACACTGTAAACCATCTCTATATGCTTAATTCGGTTTTCAAAACTGGTCACATTTGAAAACAATTATACACCTATAACACACACAATAATTACATTTCGAAAGTTCATTTATAGAGAGAAAAACTCAGAGGCATTAGGAAACCTTAGAGGTGGGGACGGGGAAGGCAGCCATGCAGTTAGCCGGTGGCAACATCTTATAAATTGATGTTATTGGCCAATTAATGAGTTTTATTGGTTTGCGAAGGAAACACGCAGAACAGACAAACTCCACACACAAAGGTGACCAAGGCAGGAATATAACTGCCACAGGTAAGACTTTCATTCTTTCATTCGGTGAGGTGCAGATGTTACCAGTGAGCCACCCTACTGCCGAAATTAATCTAAAACAAACAACTAGAGTAACGGATCTCAACTATATTCATAACGATTTTCAAAATGATAGTGCTGCTTAATTACGTAAAGATTGTTATTTCTCCATCTGTTTTGAAATATAAAAAAATCTACGGCACCGTTGTTTTTGTTTGTGGTTGGCTTTTGGTCACATATATAATGTGTTTATACTTGCTGTATATGCAACATTGTATTGCATATCGTGCTGTGTTCTGTCCTTGCTAAACGGTGTGTCACAAGACTACGACCAAACGCAGAGTCAGGATAAGACGTCTAACTCCACCTTGATTAATAAGAGCATGGATTTCAATCTTGCAGTGGCATTGCAATTGCGGTTTTTACAACTATAAACAACAAAAAACAATGAACAACATTACAGCAATGTATTTCACTCCACAATGCATGTCTGTGCAATGAGCCAGAGCAATTTAACTGCATCACAGCCTCTGAAGGATCCAACAAAACTAATTAAACTGGAGCATCACTGAATATAAATTCCCACGTATATCAATACACCTACTTATCACGTCTGATGCTCTTAACTGAACAATAACACCGGCATGTCTGCATATAACGTCCGTGAACGCACATCACCACGTGGCTACCTACGAACATGTTTAAATCAACGTCATGTTGCAACTGATTCATCCGCACAAATGCAACATTGCTTTTACACACACACCAACCATAAATATAAAAATAATTATAAACAAAACTTACAGACGATGGTCTTAGAGTCTCAACAAACAAACATTCAACATCGCAGGGCCCTTTTTTTTCGAGCAGTTTACTCCAAAGGCCAATAAACCTAGGCAGCAACATGTCTTTGGACCGTGGGAAGAAATCGGAGTACCCAGCAAAAACCCACACGGACACGGGGAGAACACGCAAACTCCACACAGGCACCCAAGCCGATAACCGAACCTGGGACCTTGCTGGGAGGCAGCAGCGTTACTCACTGCACCACCGCGCCGCCAGTGAAGGCGATTCTTAGTTATCCATCCCTGGGACTCGACCCCTGTGTGCATTTATATTAAGTACTGTACATGAGCACATGACTACTCGATAAGTCAAGGCCCGCGACATCACCGACCGAACCGGTGGAAACTACCCGATGTGATGAACCCATGCAACATGACACTAATTTCATAATGTAATTGATATATTTTCTCTTGCATATTTCAGTAATAAAAGTGCCAATGAACATTCGCTGTTAGGGTTATTAAAATTGTTTTAATTTTGCATTATCAGAAAAAGATGGCAAAATACCAGACTGGTTTTCTGCTCATAGAGATCTCTATAGCAACTAGCATAACACCTTTTAAATTTAAAAACGAAAGGAGCTACCATGGTCCAACTGGGCGAACTTCTTAAATCCTCCCACCTCAGTCCACTTCCCAATATTAATGGATACACCACGGTAAATTTCAAGTTTGCATCTGGTGAGTAAATTGTGGATATATCTACCTTTTCCAATACAGCTGGTCGGTGTGGAAAAGTGGCCTAAATACCCGATAGAGCTGTCTACTGGAAGCCTTTTTTGCTCACAGTTATGTGACAAATCAATTTCAGGTTTTGCACCTTTGCCTTTACGCTAAGGATTAAAAAACAAACGAGTTAGGCTACCGTATCATTTGTACATTAACACGTGCCAATCAGAATTCCGATGGAAATTATTTCAATTTTTTTTACTTTCAAAACTGATAATCCATCCTGAAAATAGCAAAAAAAGGACTCCTTTCATAACACGTACAGTACTTCCTATATAGGACACTGCACACTTATTATGTATTGCATATTTTAATGATCTTCCTCAAAACTGATCACCATGGTGATATACTAGCAGCCATCCGCCATAAAGGTCCAAGATTAATTCGTGAAGCAATTGAGATTCATAAGACTAAAAGGATCATGAATCGAAAACAAGAAATGAATATAAAGCTCAGCCAATCCTGGAGGCCAGTTATTGAAGTCAGTAATGCAGGGATATAGAATTGTTGGGTGTGGACATCAGAAGGGGATCGCCAGGTATGTGAGAGGTTTCTTTCATGAGATGCAAATTAGGGGACCAGCCACAGACAAAGCAGGGAGGGGGTTATCGCAGTTCCGGGGTGTGAATAAGATAAGGAAAATGAATGTTAATGTGATTCAGATGTAGATCTCACAAAACAAAAGATGCCTCGACACATGCATAGTACCCACATATATAAAGGAGCAACAGGCACTACACACACATACTGCACCTGAGGATGCCTCTAACGTGTGAGGCGAAACGTCGCGAGGAGAGGAGAGGGAGCGATCGACGCGGCTGTCCCAAGAGAGCAGCTTTTCGAAGCAATCATCAAATATTCCATAACTGAATAGACAAAGGGAAGCCCTTATCCAACCATTAATTGAAATAGAGTTGTAAAATGTATGTAATATTACGTCAAACATGGTTTTATGCGTTAAACGCATGATATTTGAAACATCAATCACCATAGAGCGAGTTCAAACTTGTAAGTCGACCCAAACTGTTGCTCTATCTACCACGTTCATGGTTTTTAAAGCGAAGCCACGTAAGTGTCATGAACAACACGTTATCTAGATGTGGGAACGCGCAACTGAGAGAATGGTGCAGTGGTTTTCGTGCAAAACAGCAGGTTGCATATCTAAATTTTAACGGCTGGTCTTAACCACGTAAATGTGCAAACTCTAAATTTCCACAAACATGCAAGAGCTTGCGACAAGCGTATTGCTTTCAAGTATATATTTTTAAAAACCAACATTAAAACTACATTGAGGCTCTTAAAAGGCTCATATGTAAATTTAGTAAATTATTAAGTGTGGACATTTGATGATTGCCGGCGATGGACTGGCGTCCCGTCGTCGGGTGTATTCCTGCCTTACGCCCTGTGTTTCCGGGATAGGCTCCGGCTCACCGTGACCCTATATAGGATTAAGCGGTTTCAGATAATGAGATGAGATGAGACATTTGATGATTGCTTCGAAAAGCTGCTCTCTCGTAGACATTTGGCAAACCGAGAGACTAAAAAGGTTAGAATTTGAATCTCAAAAATACACAACCCAATGCCCTGAAATATATCTTGCTTACCCCTCCCCGCTGGACAGCTGTTAAATAGAGCTACATAGATTGACGGTTCCTTGCAGCTTGATTAAAAACTGAATGAATAAGACGCCCTCTCCATCCGTCGAGTGTGGCGCTAAAACCGACAGAAATGAGTTGAATGCCGCTACCGGTTGCTGATGATGGTATAAAACAAACAGAGCAGCGCACTGAGTTGTGATGAGTTAGAGGGGGGGGGGGCAGTGCTCACGCAACGCGGGCGGATGAGACAAAGCCCCATTGACAGCGCAACACGTGGCTCCACCGCACCCAGATGAGCCCCGCCCCCCCTGCTCGCCACGTTAGCACCTGGCCCAGGTGAGGCGCACTCTATTTGCCCTCTGCTGCTTTTTTCTGCCATACGCCTCAAAGCTGCCCTCCTCTCGTCCTTGAACAGGTCCACCCGGTCACCTGCCCGCCTGGAGAGGCGCAGGTAAGGAGATGTAACACGCAAGGTGCGTTGAGTGAGCGAGGGTCAGTGAGCTTGTATCGCAATGAATCGAGCAGGAAGGGGAGACTTCCGCACAAGCCGGTATGCGCGGTGGCGCCGAGTCACTGGCACGCTTAGGTGTATAGTACATGATTAGTTGCGCATTATATACCGTGGTGATAAGATTGTCGTTACTGGTAGTGGTCTGGACCTCACAAGCTGAAGAGGAGAGAGGCTGGGTTGACGGTAGGCAGCGCGGAGATGCTGATGATGGACAAGTGGATTCGGATCGAGCTGATTGAGGTGGCGCGCGGATCCGCATAACCGTCGCAAGTGTGGTTGTCTAAATGTCACCACTGAGATCGAATTTGCGAGCCTCGTCAACAACGCGGAGAGGATTACGTTAACACACGCACAGCCACATACTAACACACACCAACATGCACACGTACAGTCATTCACTAACACGTTACCAATTAACAAGCTCGAAAACGGCCGAGCGGATTGACGCATAAACACAGTAATTCACCAACACCCGCAGTGTCACGCCACAGCACACACACACACACACTGGCACTGTACAGGTGAGCGGCGTGGCAGGTGAACTCAGAAGGAATGCTCGAGACACGCCGCCTGCTGTTCAGTCTGAAGCTTTTTCTTGGCAAGTCTCGTGAAGAGGTTTCCACTTGAGAAGAAGAATCGTACTTCTCGAGCGCTTTTCACCCGAGGGTCACAAAGCGCTGCAGAGAGTTGTGGAGGGAACGGCACGGCCGCAACAACGACATAAGAACGGCAAATCAAAAACAATAACGTTGTTTTGTTACAAATCTGAGCTGTGGAGAGGACAGCATGTCAACAATACCATCAAAGCAGTTCAACTGAAAGTCAAATAATGGCTATAATTTAGAGCAGGACATAAAATAAGCGATAAAAATATTGTTCAACAAACGAAGGAAGGAATAATCACCACGAAGAGAGGGCATTGCTTTAGGCGCACAGGTGGATTATGGATACCTGGCCTAACTAAGCAAATGCGAGATCGATGGACAGATGAACATTCATGACTACTTTGAATAATGAGTTTGTGTGGTCCGACTAAATGTTAAATTTACACTGTTTACCCGTTGTATAGGATCGTGGTGCTGGATCGCATGTTGCTTTGTGCTAAATACGCTTTTGCCATCATTTTAAATCCAGATTTGTTAATGAAATATTAGGTTGCATAAATAAGTGAAATAAAAAAAAATACGTACGGAATTGGAGCAATATATATGTGCCCACAAAAGGAATACGACAAGCACTTTCGCGATAGTTATGAATTAACTATAGCATTTGGGAGGTCTTTGTTTTTGCAACAGGGTTTGTGTTAGTACACACATGCTGTGCTCTCCACAGCTCTGTGTAGCGCTCTGTGACCCTCGGGTGAAAAGTGCTCTCGAAGTACAACTTATTATTATTTGTGGACCGATATATATATTTTACGTCGGATAACACACGTACACATACCAGTCATCACAAGGTAATTAAGTGAGTTCCAGTATGGTTGTTAGATTTGAAATGGTCCCAGAATGCCCTTATCAGAGACATACTGTACTTTGAGGTTATGAAAAGCACAAGAAACTTTGACGAGTTCGCTTTATCTGCCCACAGTCCAGGTTCTGGCTCCGCATAGCATTCACCATGGTGATTTCCTGTTTTTGTCCGATAGCATAAAAAACCGCAAACAGTAATTACAGTGCTGCATTATCAACATTTATTATCGCTGTATTGCATTCTTCGCGAGAGTGTTCGTTAGTCTATTTTGTATGTATATCTAATTTAAATGCACCAACAGCGCTACAAGTGCAATAGTCACATAAACAATATAAATCCTCCCAGTAGCCGTCAGCTTGTGTAAAGGCGTCATTGTCGATGCTTGTGGGCAGGAGTCCATTCTTAGCCCTGCCCAGTCCACACATCTTTTGCACGCATGTGTGCCACGTAAAGGTAATTTGTGCTGCACTGCAGCGAGCAATCTTTACAGTAGCTTGGCAACGTGCGCACCACAGGCAGAGTAAATATGCACGGCAAAAGCACTTTTATAACCGGTACGTATCCCTCTCTGGAGTGTTTGCTCGAGCAAGACTTCACGGCAAGAACATGTGCTCAGAGACTACTTGATGAGCCGCTACTTAAGAAAGTCGCATTTCTGTGGGATGTTCAAAAATATATTCGGTAAAAATCTTCTGTAGAGAGACGCTGCCGCGACATCGAAAATTGTAAGTCGTTGCGAAACACAATGGTATTAAATTGCCACTAAATCAGAGATGTTTGTACCTAAGTTGAAGGGTCAGTAAAGTACAAAGTAATATAAAAAGGTAATGGTTCAGTAATGCAGAATGGAGCGTAGAGATTTTAAGATGAATTAGTTCAAGTGCTGTTCCGGGATTGTGCTGGATTTCGCTTTTGGACTTAATCCAGAGCAATCATGAGCTTCTGTGCTAACTTCAGCTGGCTGCCATGTCACCCAGCAACCACTGGAAAAAAGTAATGTCCTAACGCTTGACTGACTAAACACTTACAGAGACGACTCTCCATAAAGGAATATTATACGTACAGCACTTAGGGTGCAACCAGTCGGTGAGATTTTTGTGGACAAGGCATCGATGGTTAATTGTACGGAATGTTATATATTTATTGGTTAATACGCACCCGAAATTATGGATAAATGTGTGTGTGTGTGTTTGCTGATACATCTGTGTGTGTGCGCTCGTATGCACACGCCAGAGCTGAAACACTCAGGTTGTGAGAATGAGGCTCTTCGGGCGAAGGCGTTCAAAGATCGTGATCATCGTCGCAGCAGCGGCCCTGTTGCTGGTGATGATGCTGCTGCTCCTGCAGCACGAAGCTGTCGGCCGTCTTCCCCGCAATGACAAGCCCTGGGTCATCGAGGACCTGGTGGGAGACAAGGTACTGGGTATTGTCAAAGGCGCCGTCAACAATATCCGAGACGCCATCCCACAGCTGCAGATCAGGGCCCCCGTTCGCGTCGAGCCAGACTCTGGAGAGCAGGCATGCCTTAGCGGCTTCTACTCTGCCGCCGAGCTGAAGCCATTCCAGGAGCGGCCGCCTCTGGACCCCAATGCCCCAGGTGCCTCGGGCAAAGCCTACAATACTGATGATCTGAGCCCCGAGGAGAAGGCGATCAAGGAGAAGGGCTTGGAGAAGCACTGCTTCAATGTTTATGCCAGTGACAAGATCTCATTGCATCGTGACCTGGGCCCCGACACACGACCTCCCGAGTAAGCACATCCGTCGTGGCTTCACGGTCAACGAGCATATAGCTTTGATCTGAGAATAGCGTTCAGTGAGACCCATTGACATGCACTCACCATGAGAGAGTCTGTGGGCCCTTCTCAGTAGTATACCAAAGTTCATACACAGGCGATGATGTGAAATCAGTATACTGGCGAATAAGCAAAAGAAAATCTAGAACTTATTTCATCACTTGCTTGACATAAATTGATAAGTACAATAAAATGAATACGCCAAAAATCATTGTGAATCACATAATGCGCCCTTGGTCAAACAAACGATTTACAAGGAATGTATTTATCACCATAGTTCGTATTATGTTTAATTGAAAAGTCGTGCAATATGACTCCCTTGACGAACGGAAGACGATGTGAGCCATAAACACTCATTTCACAAGGCAGTGTGAGAATTAGAGTTCGTGGCTGCTCGTGAAAAGGCACGTTGACCAAGAGCCATCGTTTCCAGGTGCATCGAGCAAAAGTTCAAGCGCTGCCCATCGATGCCGAGCACGAGCATCATCATCGTGTTCCACAACGAGGCATGGTCGACGCTGCTACGCACCGTGCACAGCGTTATGTACACGTCACCCACCATACTGCTCAAGGAGATCATCCTGGTGGACGACGCCAGCGTTGATGGTATGGTGGAGCCACGCTTTTCCGCTTGCCCCCCCCCTCCGCCGCAAGGGCCGATTGCATCATGCGATTGTTGGGAGCTACGACACTGGGTTCCGTTGGGCCAGAAGTGGCAATGTCCTCTATGCAGGCGCCGTGTCGTTCAACAATACGAGCAGAGTAGCCGCCCTATGGGCGATCTTGTTCCAAGCCTGTAACACATTCTTCTTATCTCAGGATAAAGGTGGCAGAGTGCTTCGGAGGGTTTATGATAGTGTAAAAGTTCCAGGAGAATTCTCAGTAAGTCGAATGTAAAGCTGAAATAAGACATAAAAGCCTTAGTATTGTGCAGATAGAATTTGCGCTTATGAAAGGTTTAATCCCAGCACCCTCAGTGCGAACATACATATAAACACTTTCTTCATGAAATAATGATCATCGCAGGAATGATAATGATTCATGTTTTATATACCTAGGATAGCCCCACTGTGTCTTAAATATTTTATCAAAAAGGTCCTGTTTGGCTAAATCTATTGCTGAGCATTTGTATTTACGTGGGAGGAAACTTGCCTGTTAAATCACAACATGTGAGAGAGTAACACTTAAGAATCCACACAAACGGATTCAAGAATGCATTACTGTACTGCTATCTTCTATTCTGTTATAAAGCATCCAAATACAGTAGTAGCTCCAGGTACCAAATAAGAGTAGTGAGCATGTGTTTGTAAGATGAATGTCAAGAGAGGACAGATGTTTTAAAAACAAGACATGTTAGAGGAAGTTGTGGGTGGGAGAAACAGAGCTACTATTAGTCGTGACAGAACTGTGAGTAATGGATCAAATTAGATTTAGGAGTAAATGAAAAATCTTAGGTGGAAGAGGAAAGTGTATTGCGTGGCTCTGAACGAGCCGGTGGAATCGAGGGCAAGCGGAAGAAAAGGAGCGACCTGTGAGAGTGGCGGTTCACGAATCGTGCCCTTATAGGCTCTGTTTGCTCGAGCGCAGGATACGGGGAGAGGACTATAGTGAGGTGAGGTGAAAACCAAACACAAGCTAGGGCCCTATACGGACCTTGTTTTATAATGGGAATCGTGCGTTGCACACCTGAAGATTTAGATTTTTTCTATCGATCGTTATACGTTAAATTGTTACATTAGATGGTGCTGAGAGGATAGTTTTTTCTACATTAAACGCTCAGCAATGTTACTTCGTTCTCAATCCTGAGGTATTGTGCGTTTGGTATGTAACACCAAATGCTAAATTAATTCAGTAATTGGATGTTTTTTTCTTGTGTTTACTGTCTCATTTGTGGGCACTTATGTGTCTTGTCACCTTTATGTCTGCTTCAGCCTAAGTATAACATTCGTGCACACATTTAAAAATGTGTATACTTTCATTCCTACTACTCGATCAAATTATGTTGGGCACAATTAATACATCGATGCATCAATGCATTCGTAGCTCCTATGCCTAGACGCTATACCAGAAGAGTCATGTAAAATGTAGTCCAACTATAGCTGCCCCCTGTAATGAACACAACCTTATCTCATCTCATTGTCAGTAACTGCTTAGTCCAGTACAGGGTCGCGGTGAGCCGGAGCCTATCCAGGCAGACACAGGGTGCAAGGCAGGGACACACCCACGATGGGACGCCAGTCCATCACCAGGCACGGAGGGAAATTTAGTCTGCAATCCAATTAACCTATGCAGCAGCATGTTTTATGAACACAACCATGGTAATCAAAAACGTGGCCTCACTCCTGTTTACACACCTCATGCGAGAGCGTCCGCAGGAGTTGGTAGTATTACGTTTCCGTAATTGAAAACTCGCCTCGTTTTCAGTTGCAGTTGCGTTGTGCGTGCTATGAAATAACAAGGGCCTTCAGAGTAAGGTTCCAGATTGTCACGAGATGTGATTGCCCGTGTCAACATGGAAAGTGTGGTCACCATTTCGCTGAACCATTTGAATTGACCGATGAGAGATCTCTGGCTCCCTCGGTAGGAGGCGAGCCAGTGTGGTGCGCTGTGATTGAGGTCCGCATCAAAGCAGCATATTGTGATGGGGAACTGATATTGCAGACTGCAGTGGAAGTGAATGGCATTAGAGTAGGGCACCGGTCAGTGCATGCGTCGGTATGGCACACACAGGAACAACAGATCCTCTAACGTGCCATTGGTTTAACCGCCCCTTTGAGTTGCTTTGATTCAAATTTACTTAGCGCTCTTTTGTGGTATGTGCAGGTACGTTACACTCACGTTTGCACCTTTAACTCGCCTGGCTCAACATGCAGCAGAGTACTCGTGTGTTCGTTGGGAAGGTCTTTGAATACAAGCGTGCACGTGTGTGTACACGTGTGTGGAGTGGTGGACCAGTAGTTAGCGCGCTGGGCTACAAACCCAGTGACCCGAGTTCGAATCCCGCTCACAGCGAACACCAGTGACGACTTTCTGGACCGGTCCCAGGTGTCCCCTAGGTTGACACAGCATCAAATGAGTACTTAATGCAGTGTGTAAACGTTGCCACTAGAGAGGCAAAGGCGGCCGGGCGTGGTGTTGGTCACCCCCCCCCCTCGTATACCGTGTCGACCTTCATAGGTGCTACTCTCTAACCGCACTTGACCCTACAGTCTGTTAAGGTAATACGAGGGATCTGTGTATTTACATGTGGGTCTGCATTTCAGATTAAACGTTCATATTTATTATTGCACGTCCAATGTATAATTAAGCGATTTCTATGACTAGCAAATAATGATTAAACTACACAGACACCCATCTATATTTTTTATAGGGTCGTGGTAATGATGCGTGATTGAGCTCCTTGTCGATCTCTTTACGTTCAGACTACCTCAAGGAGCCTCTGGACGAGTATGTGAAGCAGTTTGGAATCGTGAAGGTGGTGCGACAGCAGGAGAGGAAGGGGTTAATCACGGCACGGTTGCTCGGAGCCAGCGTGGCGCAGGGAGAAGTGCTCACCTTCCTCGACGCGCACTGTGAGTAATGCCAGCATGGACACCTGGCCACCCGCTCATCACACACTCACGCGATACCAGCAGTTCATGCAACACGGCTCATGCCATGCTGATGCGACCCAATTCTCAATATAAGAAATAGCCGCACGATGTAGCTACCACACCGTCTCACTCATAAGCCACGCTAAAGAGAAACCCTCTGCGAGCCGACGTGACCTGTGGCGCTATACGCATGACGTCTTGATGCTACGGTTTGTATGTGTAACTTACTGATGTTGTGCCTTTCCACTTGCTGTTTTTGCTTCGGCAAGATGAAGCAAACATGGGGACTCTAATTTATTGCCAAGAAAGACCCAGCTGAATGAGATAAACTAAGTTGTGCTGTCTTCTTCCCAATACACAAGGGGTCCTCAACCTTTTTTCATCTCAGGGCCCACGTGGTCCACTTAGGTATGGTAGCGAGGGACTGCCAGGTAGCGCTCGCAGCCCACTGATGGGTTGCGAAGCACCATTTGAAATTGGCGGCTGTGCGTTACCATTTCTCAGTGTTTCTGGATCCAGCTGTGTAGTGCTTTAGTAGAGTGCTAAAGTGGGCATTGAAAGGTTGCTCATTAAGATTGACACGTCATGACACACCCTGTACTACATGAAATAATAATATAATATTTGCATTTCTAGGGCACTTTTCACCCAAGGGTCATAAAGTGCTGCAAAGAGCTGTGGAGAGAATGGCATGTCAACATCAGAGACGATCAATTAGGTAAAATAATGCCTAAATCAATTAAGACATAAAATAACAAATAAAATAATTATTAAACAAATAAAGGAAGGAAGACGTGTTCATGAACAGACATAGGTCAGCAGCTCGCCATAAGCCAAGCACACAGGAGTGAGCAGCATCAACAGTTCTAGCCAGAGGACTTCAAGGCCTTACGGAACAAGTGAGTCTTGAGACGGGATGTTCCAGAGTCTGGGAGCAACGCATGAGAAAGCACTGTCACCCATCCAATGGAGGTGTGATCTGGGAACGTGCAACAAGTCCATATTTGGGGATTGAAGTTGTCGTGTTGAGGAGGATAGCTGATGTAGCTCACAGATGTATGTCGTAACAGCGCTAGTGCGAGTCTTGTTGGTAAAAAGGAGGATTTTTAATTCAACCTGTATTTAATCCGTAGCCAGTGGAGAGATGCTGGCATCTGCTGGCAGATGCTGGCATCTGCTGGCAGATGCTGGCATCTGCTGGCAGATGCTGGCATCTCTCCACTGCAGAGAGATGGGCGTGCAGGTGAGGACTCCAGCAGCCGTATTCTGCAGACGTTGGAGATGATTGATAAGGTAGGCAGGGATGCCAGTAGTGCATTGCAATGATCGATTCGGGAAGAGATGTAGATGTGTATTAGTTTACCGCATTGGAGGGTGACAGGATGTTGTGCAGTCTGACTATATTTCTCAGACGATAACAAGCTACCTTTGTCATTTTGTTGACGTGTGTCTCGAAGGTGAGTGAGCAATGAAGAATCACTCATAGACTCCGGACTGCCTTAGCAACTTTGATGGTTTAGTCATCAGGTCTGGAACTCCAGACAAAACAGAATGAATCTCTGAGTTACGTTCTCTGAGGCTAATGAACTGCTTCGAGTCGGAGAGGTAGGAGCTCAACCAGTGCAGGGCACAGCCAGAGACCCCTATGCCCTCCAGTCACTCAAGTAAGGTAGGGTAGTCAACGATATTAAATATTGCACTCAGATACAGAAGGACAAGAATACTGGACAAACTTTATGACCAGTGACAAGTAGGTCGTTAACTACTTTGACCAAAGCAGTTTCAGTACTATGGCCAGATCTGAACACAAATTGGGAAGGGATCGAGGAGGTCATTGTTGAGGACGTGTTGCTGGAGTCATATTTCAGTTTCTTAAGTGCCTTTCACCTGAGGGTCACAAAGCGCTGCACAGTTCCATAGCACATAACTAAACCCAGCCAGTCATTTGATTAACAATCTTGACTCTTGCTGATTGAGACCCACCCCCCCTCTAAAAAAGGTCGAAACAATACCAAGCTGATGTTAATCACATAAATGTGCCAGATGTTAATTTGTTAAACAATCTTATCTATACTGTGATCCAGATGTCTTGTGACCCCCCCCCCACCAATTTAACAAATTTGTTCGAATGCCTCAATAAGTTCTGTTTTTTAAACAATAACATCTATTTATTTCAGACTGATTTTATTTAAGGAATGCTTGTGATGGGGAACATGTCGCTTATGAAAGTATTTTTTTAAATAGTACAAAATTTATTAAATAACGAAAGGAGGGGTCACAAAACATTTGGACCACCCTGTATAACGCCACAACTCATAGGGGCGCACATAGTTTGCATTTTATAAAAAAATAATCATTTGATTATGTTCGAGATAAAGTAGGTAATGATAATATAATAACGCACATTCAATACACTTCCCTTTGGCACGCAATGCAATTGTTTTGCGGGCTTAACAAGACTGACAATTAATCGCTCTTTAAAAAAAGTCTAATTTTTTTTCCCACAATGCCGACAGTGTTCACAAAACAACCACAACTTGCTAATATAACGATATGAGTGTTAATGGGTTTTTTTGTAAATAAACTCGGACAAAAACATCGACAAAATATACAATTTACCTCACAACTTACAAAACGGCACCATTTTCATTGACCGTAACGCGTGCGCATACACGATGTTATTTTTAACAATTGTCCCGCGATTAAAACAATCAACTCGCAACACCTTAAATTAATTATCCTTTCTTAAAATATATTGTCTGTGAGCACAATAACAAAAATAAGGTGCATGGCTACTGCAAGGACCTTAGAGAGGAATGGTAAATTGCAGATGGGCCAATAATGATCAGAGACGTTGCAATCGAGCCCGGGTTTTTTGAGCAGGGGGGTAACTGCAGGACATTTGAATAGTGGGGGAACAATGCCGGAATGAAGTGAGTTGTTGAAGAGATTTGTGATAAAAATAATAATAAAAATAATTGCATTTATAGAGCACTTTTTACCCGAGTGTCACAAAGCGCTGCACAGAGCTGTGGAGAGAACGGCACGTCAACATCATCAGAGTAGATCAAATAAAGTGAAATCATGGTTATAAAACAATGAAGGATGTGTTCACATTTCTATTGAAAACAACTTTGTAGTTGTTGTAAGAGCTTGGGAAAAGGGACGATGATGCGAATCTCTGAATGCCAAAGTGGAGGAGAGCAAGGTGAGCAACAGAAATGTGTCATGAACTGACTAACCCCACCATGTGAATGCGGATTTCCCCCCACTGGAGCAGGGCAAAGCAATAACAATAATAAAGTTACAGTTAGTAAAGCACATAAATTTCAAGCCTGGTCATGGATAGGACACAGATTCGCAGGCGTGAGGAGACAATGGAAGGTGGGGGGGGTGGTCGTTCAGGTGGTCATCTTTGGCTGGCTCACCAGACATTGCTTCCTATATATTATAATATTATCGGCCAATTTTATTAATTAGGTTATTTTTTACTTGTGGGAGGAGAACCCAGAGAAAATTCAAGCAGAACAGACAGGGGGAGAGCACACAAACTCCACACAGAGAGTCGCCAGAGGCAGGGATTGAACCACCTTGGGCAGGACCTTCCTAATTGTGAGGTGCAGATTTTTTACCACTGCCCTGTGTTCATTTGAGCAAGGAGTCACTGATTTTTTTTTTTAAATACATATTGGTAAGCATACAAAAATCAAGCAGCTAATAAGATTTTAGTAACATATAAAGTATGTATCAGAAAGTGTGTATATGTATACATCTTCTTGGTTGCTTTTGCACGTTCAAACGGGAAATATAACAAGCACGACGAAATAATATTTGCAAGTGACCTGTGGCGTTGGTGGCGGGCGACAGGGAAAGTTTGTTGATGTCATTGCTTGGCTGTCACCCCCCCCCCCCTTCGCGCTGGTCAGGCGAGTGCTTCCAAGGGTGGCTGGAGCCGCTTCTGTCACGGATTCGTCAGAACGAGACAAGCGTCGTGAGCCCAGACATCTCTACCATCGACATGAACACGTTCGTGGTGAACAAGCCCTCGGCGTACTCGTCCGCCCACAACCGCGGAAACTTTGACTGGGGCCTCACCTTTGGCTGGGAGCCTTTGCCCAGCCACGAGCGTGCCCTCAGGAAGGACCAGACCTACCCCATAAGGTACCGGACACCCACACCACTACCACCGCCGCCACAATCCCACCAACTGTGGGCACTGTGTGCTCGTGTACAGGCCGAGCAAATATCCCCCACGGCAACTATGGCAGCGTTTCACTCACCACAATCCCACCGACTTGTCCCTTACATACAAGAAAAGAGTTGACTGCCAACATCTACTACTCTTGGTTCTGGCTGTGAAAGAAAAATAAGATGATTTTTTTCATTAGACACTGGCTGCAAATTAATAGGTAAAATGTTTACTTTGTCAATAATCGTTAATTACTGCATGAATGTAATTTGTTTGCAAATAATAGCCATTGAAAATGTAACACTGGATGAATAATTTTTTATATGTTACATCTCCTTTTCCTTTTTCATTGAGCAATATGTTTCAGCAGCTCTTCCCTCTATTTCCAGGACTCCAACCTTTGCCGGGGGCCTTTTCTCCATCTCCAAGAAATACTTTGAATATCTGGGCACGTACGATGACCAGATGGAGATTTGGGGAGGAGAAAACATAGAAATGTCTTTCCGGGTATGTTAAAGACGGGATCTATCATGTCATAAATGATACAGAAATGAGCACATGCAATGAAATCACACTAAGATATCAATTAAAAAACAAGAGTGGCATCAGTGTAGCTCACAGACTGCTCTGACCTTGGTGGAATGAGTCTTGAATCCTGCCCATACACAACACAAGGGGCAATTGTTTGCTGGCCCTAACCCAAATTCCCCTCAAAGTGACTCCACATAAACATTGAGTTCTGCTGATAGAGTAGTGTGATCAACATCAGCGCTGGTGAGATGAAGGCTGTTGCACGTGGTATTGGTCCCACCGCCCCATTGGGCACTGTCAACCTTTTACTTGTTGCTCACAGTACCTGTAGTGTGGAGTATTCGGAAAGCGGTTAGCACATTGCCCCCTAAACTCAGCAGTCAGAACTCAAGCACATTATTTGAACACGTCGTCCCCCTTCTCCGTTCCACATTGTCACACGCACATGGTCATGCAAGCAAATATGATGTGAAAAGGCCTTCCTCCAGCAGAGGATGCACAAAGGAATGCAAATCGTTATTGAGTACAAACCGCGGCAAGGCCTCACTGAAAGAAAGTCTTGCCTGAGGCGATCCGATTTCCACTGAAGGCACCATTTTGTCGAGTTTGTGTGTTTTCCCCTGTTCTGCATGGGTTTCCTCTGGAAACTAAAAAAACACTCAAATAATTGGCTAAAAACAACATAATATATAGGAAAGCAGTGTCTGGCAAATATTGGTGACGGCTAAACCATGTTGCTGCCTTCCTGCCTCTGCAATTTCTTTGCACCTCTAAGTCGCTCGCTCTTCATATTATAATTTCAAAATTTTTGAATCAGCAAATATGTACACATTATAAATTGTATTTATTATTATGGGTGGCTCAGTGAGTCGCGCTGCCACCTCACAGCAAGAGGTTCGAGTCCCATCTCAGATGCCTGTATGGGATTTGGACATAATCTCTGTGTCATATCGATTTTCGTTGGATACTCCAGTTTCTTCCCACAGTTCAAAGACATGCTGGCCAGGTTAATGGTCTTGACTAAATTGCCACTGTTGCCATAAGATGTTGTAACTTGCTATCCCATCTCTACTGAAAAACTGTTTGAAAGGGCTGCATAGCTTAACCGTTTTTTAAAGTTGAGATGATTATTATTATAGAGGCGTGTGGAATAACACGCACGTGTGCACGTGTGTGCGTACGGCACAGGTGTGGCAGTGTGGCGGGCAGCTGGAGATCATACCATGCTCTGTCGTGGGACACGTGTTCCGCACCAAGAGCCCGCACTCCTTCCCGCAGGGCGTCTCGGTTATCACACGTAACCTCGTGCGCCTCGCCGAGGTGTGGATGGACGAGTACAAGGAGATCTTCTACCGCCGCAACAGCCAGGCCGCCGAGATAGTCAAAAACGTGAGACCTGGCTGTCAGTGTGTGGGATGTGGATATAATAATAATAATAATTGTATTTATAGAGCGCTTTTCACCCGATGGTCACAAAGCGCTTCACAGAGCTGCGGAGAGAACGGCACGTCAACAACAATGGCACCAGAATGGAAAATCAGCAGCAACAACATTTTTTCGGGTTTTTTTTTTGATATACACATCGTTGCAGAACAACAAGTAAAATAAGATCAGACTTTCAACTATAATTTTAAAATGCAAAATTATCAGTGAATATAATACATATATTGGGAAATAGTTTAATTAAACATTTATCGTATAATAATAATAGCATTTCTAGAGCGTTCATCACCCAAGAGTCACAAAGCGCTACACAGAACTACTAAGAGAATGGAACCTCTACAACGAGACGAGAACGGCAAATCAGCAACAACGTTTCTTTGGAGTGGTCCCGTGATTTTGTCAGTGCAACAGATATGCGATGCAATGCTTTTGTTAATTCTCCTGTGGGACATGTAACCTGACAAAATACCATGATAACCCAGGTCGGTTTTCACCATCACAACGTAAAATTCAGGCAGCAGAATTTAGGAACGTTTTGAAACTCTGCAGGTAGAAGGTAATTATTATAATAATGCCCTTTATTAAAAAGTATCAGTGATATTATTGTTTATCAGGAGGATCTTACATTTGGACATTTAGTCATTTCTACTGAATGAAAGTTTAGCATGGCAAAGAAACTTTGAGTGTCCAGAAAAAAAAACCCATGATAAAAACTCTGCATGGACAAATTCAAGAATCCATTATTGTCCATCAATCTCCTTGCCACCTTGCACCCCAAACCGACTGCACCTGGTATTTCTAGGCAGTTTTCCATGCAAGTCCGACTAGCTCTGAGATCGGATTAAGTTGTGAGGGGGCGATTCAGGGTGATTTGGTAATGGACAAAATGTTGACGAGATCAAAGAAAACCCAATTCAGTGGTTTAGATGGTGAGTAATGACCTCATACGTTTTGATAAACTACACTTACACACAACCCATGTAAAAAAAAAGCTTGGTTGTGTTACAGCTCTGCCGATGCAAATGTTAATCGTGAGATTCCCTTGGGTAATGGGGTATCTCGAAATGAATCGTGAGATGGGATTGGACTCGTGGGGCTAGTTGTGATGCCTGCAAATAGAAGACCAGGATAATTATGGAACCAGTTTGACTTGTTACCATGGTAATGTGTTATGAATGCACCAGTTCATCTTTAGCTATTAACCATTCATGACCTTTACCCCCAAATCATAACAATTATAATTTCTGTGTCTTATCCTCCATGTCAAAATATTTTCAATAAGACATTGGTTTATAGGTGCTTGGATGACTGCATGTGTTTTGACTGAATCAGATGAGTCAATATCTTGAAATTGCTTTTCCGATTTTAAATACAATAATGAGGCATCTTTTCATGATTGAGGTATGTCATGTCGGGCGGCGCGGTGGCCCAGTGGTTAGCGCTGAGGCCTCACAGCAAGAAAGTCCCGGGTTCGAATCTCTCGGCTCGGGTGCTTTTCTGTGTGGAGTTTGCATGCTCTCCCCGTGTCCGCATGGGTTTTCGCCGGGTACTCCGGTTTCCTCCCACAGTCCAAAAGCATGCTCCCTGATAGGTTGATTGGCTCGCAGACTAAAAAAAATGTCCCACAATGCCCGGCGATGCACTGGCGTCCCGTCGTCGGGTGTATTCCTGCCTTACGCCCTGTGTTTCTGGGATAGGCTCCGGCTCACCGTGACCCTATATAGGATTAAGCGGTTTCAGATAATGAGATGAGATGAGGTATGTCATGTCTGTAGACGAGTGGCACCGTGGCACGGTGGGTCGCGCTGTAACCTCACAGCAAGAAGCGCCCAGGTTCGATTCCCGGCTCGGGTGCCTTTCTATGTGGAGTTTGCGTGTCTCTCTCCCCGTGCCTGTGTGAGTTTTTTGTCGGGTACTCCGGTTTCCTCCCACTGTCTAAAGACACGCTACTGGCTAAGTTAATTGGCCTATTGAATAAATTGCCCCAAAACGTGTGACCTGTGATGGACTGGCGTCATATTCTGGGTATTTCCCCGCCTTGCACCATCGGTCCACTGGGATAGGCTCCGCCCCCCCAACCCTGTATAGTATTAAGCTGGTATCGATAATGAATGAATGTTTGTAATCACTGGTAGCTATGGATTTGTTGGACCAGCTGTGCTTGATTTTTTTATTTTGACCATTTTTTTTCATCCGGTTCGGGAGCTATGTCTGTCTTCGAAAACCTGTCTTTGTGAAGAACGTGCCCAATTTGAATCATACTGAAAGATTGTGGGGGACCAAACACAAATTAGAGACTTCAGTTGACTTCTAAGGAAAGTAAGTACAGCTATGGCAGGACACTTCGTTAAAGAGGTTAGTCTCATCTCATCTCATTATCAGAAACCTCTTAGTCTTGTACAGGGTCGCGGTGAGCCGGAGCCTATCCCGGCAGACACAGGGCGTAAGGCAGGGATACACCCACGATGGGACGCCAGTCCATCACTGGGGACTGCGGGCTATTTAGTCTGCAAGCCAATTAAGCTATGCAGCAGCATATTTTTTGCACTGTGGGATTAAACTGGAGTGCCCGACGAAAACCCACACAGAAAGGCACCTGAGCCGAGACTCGAAGCCGGGACCTTCTTGCTGTGAGGCGACAGCGCTAACCACTGGGCCACCGTGCCACCCTCGGGAGGTTAGTGAACAGTCACATGAGAACAAACCTGAGAGGACAAATACTGTGGAAATGCAGTGATCGGATTGTCTCATTCGCGTAAGATTGAGTGGGATTGCATGGGACGCTGATGGGAAATGCAGACTGCCCTTGATCCAGCAGTGATGATCTTTCATACTATACTTATGCTCCTTGTGTTTTCCCTTATACATTGGAACTGAACTCACGGTGGTTGGTGCGGCGGTACACAGTGTGGATGACAATGAGCTAGTGGGTCGAGGCGGTGCCATTGCACGGACGGTATGGGATGGGCAGCAGCTCCAGGCACCCATGTAGAGACGGGTACTGCTTGCGTGGGCAGCTAATTTTTTTATGACGGCTAGTGGCACAAGGATGACACCTTGCCCCAAAGGCTAAAATATTTAGCTACGGCGCTTGGTAGAGAAATGTAAATTTCCACTAAAGAATTTTCGTCCACCTGTTTTACCTGCGTCGCCACGTTTGTGCGATTAATGAGCATGTTTGTGTGACTGGGTGGCTCTGGGTCTACAGTGCGACGTTGCCTCCCAAGTCCGCCCTCCCGGATTCTGCGAGAAATATGGTGATGATGTGGCGCAGTCGTGTGGTTGATCAGCTGATGGCTCCATAGCAGTCGCGTTGTTGATACCGTTTTGTTTGAACAGGTTCTGCATGCACGGCCTGCCCTCTCCACCCGCTCTCCAGCTGCCTTCTTTTTCCGCAGTACTTGTTTTTATCTTCTTCTATGTCAACAAACGCGCCCACATCCACGTCCACTATTTACTCAAGCTCACGAACAAAGTGTCGGACAAGCCCACGATGAAGTGCAGGCACACATTTTGTGGATTAACCTGTTACACGCCTTAACCGAATAGGAATTTTTTTAACGATTTTTTGTTTAAAATCCGCAAAACTTAAATGAGTGTGTAAGCAAGTTATTTACAGTGCAAGGTAAAACTTGGAATCTCAGTGGTGCCACGAGATTGAGACACGGAGTCTGCTCTGCATTTCGGTACCAACGCATCTCGTGTATCAATGCAATCAGTTAACCCCATTACCGTTTATAAGTGGCGTAAAATAGACAAGCATTCTCATGATAAAGTAGTGATAAATAAATGGTATAAATCCACCATTCTCAACTGGTGGGTCGTGACCCATCAGTGGGCCTAAAGCACCAAATGAGCCAAGAGACCCTTGAGATGCAAAAGGTTGAGAATCTCTTGTATAAATGCACATATTAATGCAATTGGAATGCAATTATAGATCATATTCATTATTTAACCAGGTTTAACCCCATTGAGAGGGCCATCTCCGTTTCCACATACTGAGCCAGGGAAAATGCCTTAAAGTGTTGGAAGATGAAAAAAATCTAACAAAGGTTAACTCTAATGACGAGTGAGAATCGTTGGGTATGGATGTATTCACTTTGCAACCTCGTGTCCTTTTTTTTATATTTGTGACAGAAATCCTACGGCGACCTGATGTGGAGAAAGAAGCTTCGAGAGAAGCTGCAGTGCAAGAACTTAACCTGGTATCTCAAGACCGTCTACCCGGAGATGTTCGTACCCGACCTTCACCCAAAAATCTTCGGGGCGGTGAGTTCCTTCCTACTCATGACGCAGCCTCAAAAATATCTCCCACCTCATTCTAGCACGATATATACACAGATCTTCAACACTCCGTGGGTTGTGCCTCATTTACTGTGGGTATGTACGTGAATCGTGACTGTGAAATGGCCGAGTGGTGCCAACTGTAGTATGTCAAGCATGTTTGTGCAGTGGAACATTTTATCACTATAATTTACTGGTGAGTTCATTAAAAGAATGCAGTGCAGTGGTGCAGTGAGTAGCACTGCTGCCTCATGGCAAGAAGGTCCCGGGTTCGGTTTCCGGCTCGGGTGCCTTTCTGTATAGAGCTTGCGTGTTCTCCCTTTGTCTGTGTGGGTTTTCTCTGGGTATTTCAGTTTCTTCCCACCATCCAAGAACACGCTGCTGCCTAGATTAATTATCCTGCTGAGTAAAATGCCAAATGCCTCAAAAAAGTGTGCCGTGATATATTGGCGTCACACCAGGGGTATCGTCCCACCTTGCCACCTGTGTCTGCCGAGATAGGCGCCGGCTTCCCGTGACCCTGTACAGGCTTAATCGGGTACTGACACTGTACTGAACATTACACATACCAACAAGGCCTGCAAAATAGTCTAAAAAAACGAAGGTAACTTGTTTTTTTTTTACTTGCATTCAGCCATGATCGGGTTTAATGTTAAAATGCCCAATGATGGTGTAAATCTTGCATAACCAGTTGAACTGGGCACCACAGTTTAGTTGTTTAAATTGTCCTCCTATTTGTCGAAAAAAACTGCATGTTAATGGTTGAGACTGAAAATGCCCCAATCATTTTGATCGTGGGTTTTTGTTGGGTACTCCGGTTTCCGCCCACCATCCAAAGTCACACTACTGTCTAAGGTTTATTGGCCTGCTGAGTAATTTGCCCCGAGTGCCCTGCAATGTACCCGTGTCACATCCTGCGTATAGCTCCGCCTTGCGCCCTCTGTCGGCCAGCATAGGCTCTGGTCCCCACAACCCTCATCTCATTGTCTGAAACCGCTTAGTCCTATACAGGGTCACGGTGAAGCCGGAGCCTATCCCGGCAGACACAGGGCGCAAGGCAAGGATATACCGACGATGGGACGCCAGTCCATCGCCGGGAAGCCTACAACACCTGATATTCCCAGGCGGTCTCCCATCCAAGAACTAACCAGGCTCGAACCTGCTTAGCTTCCGAGATCGGACGAGATCGGGCGTATTCAGGGTGATATGGTCGTAGGCCCCCCCCCACAACCCTATACAGGATTAAGGGAGTATTGATAATGAATGAAGGTGTATTTGTGATGTTTTACTTGAATTATGCACCAGCACATGGCAGTGCGAGCTCAGAGTTACCTCTGTGTGGTTTGAACTTCCATCTTTCTGTTCGTACTGTGTGGCTGCAATTGTCTGCTGTTGACAAACTTGTACATCCAGTCATAAAAATGCGTATTTGCCCGCTGTTTTTGATGAAGTTGGTTTATGCCTACAGTGAATATTACACCAGGCGCAGTGATCGATTTGGGTGGATATTAACAGACTTCATAATCTATTACCAACAATTACCAATACTATTAGAGTATCTGCTCTACATGCGATATTTTTCCAGGCATGTAACATGTTCCTTTAACGTTTCTTTTTAATGATGTTTTCTGCCGACATGACTACTGTGAATTGGGATTTATTCCCGGATAAAGGTGGAAAACTGCTCAAGAGGGTTGATGGTTGAGTAAAAGTGAGAATTTAAAGATGGTAGCGTTAGCATTCTGACCAATAACATTGGGGGAGCTGAAATAAGACAAAATCGTTAGTGTTGTGCAGGTAAAGGTTTTGATTAAACGCCATAGAAATATACATAATGTACGAGCGTCATCTATTGGTAAAATGTATATTTTTTAAACGTAAAACGTCGTCGGTTATCTATAATTGCCATCAGCCGTATCGGAAATGACTACGTTAATGTTTGCTCCGATTTGGTCCGAAATTCTGAATCTTTTGCGATCACTGTGCACAAATTGGTCACCGTTGGTCTGATGACACTGAGGTGTTCTCCTTGAAAGTCTAGACCAGTGGTTCTTAACCTGGGTTCGATCGAACCCCAGGGGTTCGGTGAGTCAGTCTCAGGGGTTCGGTGGAGGTCAAGACACACACCTCACTCATATGATTCGTGATGACACGCCCCGCTTAGCCATCACTGGCTGCAGGTGATCACATTTTATTTTTCCAGTAAAGAAGGGTTTGGTGAAACGCGCATATGAAACTGGTGGGGTTCAGTACCTCCAACAAGGTTAAGAACCACTGGTCTAGACATTGCGTAGATACGCGTTAGTGTCTTAGTGTCTTAACAGTCGGCACCATGACTGACTCATAAGCTCAACAGAAAAAGGCTACCTACTACTGCCAAGATAGAGCCACATATCCATACTGTTGCTTTTATTGTTTACAGATTAAGAATAAAGCAAAGGAAAGCTGTCTGGACACGGGTAGTTTCCAAAATGAAGTTGGAAAGCCTTTGATCATGTACCCCTGTCACGGTATGGGTGGAAACCAGGTAAGTGCCTACATAATTATACTGCACAGTTCTGTATTGGAAGCTTATTTTGTTAAAACCGTCACATTATGCTTTTGTATCCGTGTGCCACCTATGGAAAATGTGCATCCATTTAATACGATTTATGAATTAAAAGGAAAGGTGAATGGCAGATTGAGCAACACCGTATCTCTCAACATGAAGTAAATTATCAATGAAATCAATTTTTTTGGGTCAGGTCACGTAGAAAATTATAAATTATAAAATAGTGTCGTTTAACCCTCCACCACCCGACACGGCCAATCAGCAAGGGGTTGTCACGTTGAACAGAAAACGCGCCAATTCCTTTACTATCTCAGCACACCGGTGTGTTGAAAAGCGACCCCACAATATTTTACAAACAATGTATTGTACATTGACGTTTCGCTGACAACAACGTTCAGCATCATCAGGCACCCGCGCCAGCAACTGGACGAGCAAATGAAATGGCCCCAAACCGCTTCAGGGTCAGTTTATATAGGAGTTGTGATGTCACCACCCGCGCGATCAGGCGTGCCGGGACACAATTGGCAATCTGGTTTATTAGATGTACAAGCAGGTGTTTCGGGTTAATTGAGTTATTCAGACCAAGGGTGCGAGCGATGTCTGATAACCCTGGTCATGAGGTGTTGTGCGAGGGATTATGTTAAGCAATGATGTGTGTGCAAACTAACCATTGCACACACATCATTGCTTAACATAATCCCTCGCACAACACCATTGCACACACATCATTGCTTAACATAATCCCTCGCACAACAATTAACCCGAAACACCTGCTTGTACAACTAATAAACCAGGTTGCTCATTGTGTCCCGGCACACCAGATCGCGTGGGTGGTGACATCACAACCCCTATATAAACTGACCCTGAAGCAGTTTGCGGGCCATTTCATTTGCTCGTCCAGTTGCTGGCGCGGGTGCCTGATGATGCTGAACGTTGTTGTCAGCGAAACGTCAATGTACAATACATTGTTTGTAAAATATTGTGGGGTCGCTTTTCAACACACCGGTGTGCTGAGATCGTAAAGGAATTGGCGCGTCTTCTGTTCAACGTGACACCCCCTTGCTGATTGGCCGTGTCGGGTGTGGAGGGTTAAATGACACTATTTTATAATTTATAATTTTCTACGTGACCTGACCCAAAAAAAATGGATTTCATCGATAATATTGGTCACGAAAGCCTTCGAATTAAAATAAAGTACATTGACCATAGTGATTTATTCATTACTGAGAATTTGAAAAGGGGCAATAATCCGGATGGTAGTTAATTTGTTTATTCTCATTGTGCTTCTGAAATTTTAATAAACTAATTAAGACCGTGAATTTTAAACGCTGATGAATCTTTCCCTTACAAAACCTTGCGTAAATTAGTGGGATGTCTTCCACAACTTATATTGTGCTTTCTGAAAGTCTAGTCCGCTTAATGAAAACATTACACAATATTTACGGGTGGCACAGTGGCACAGTGGCCCAGTGGGTAGCGCTGTCGCCTCACAGCAAGAAGTTCTCAGGTTCGAATCTCGGCTCGTGTGCCTCTCTGTGCAGTTGGCATATTCTCCCCGTGTCCGTGTGGGTTTTCACCGGGCACTCCGGTTTCCTCCCACAGTCCAAAAACATGCTGCTGCATAGGTTAATTGGCTTGCAGACTAAATTGCCCGCAGCGCCCGGTGATGGACTGGCATCCCTTCGTGGGTATAGCCCTACCTTGCACCCTGTGTCTGCCGGGATAAGCTCCGGTTCACCGCGACCCTGTACAGGATTAAGCAGTTTCTGACAATGAGACGAGACGAAATATTTACGTGTCTGTTTTCACGGTTGTGTTGTATAAGCTCTCCTGTTTTCAGGTTGTACCATGTGTTGTTCAGCACGATGTCCACCATTTAGCTCAATATCCTGGCAGCTTCTCTTGAAAATGTTCCAAAACAACACGGAGTACAACTTAAAGACACATTGGAGGGCTATACAACATTGACAAATTTGTCTCCAGTCTGGTAACTTCTGCCATGATTGCTGTTCACAGTACTTTGAGTACTCATCACAAAAGGAGCTGCGACACAATGTGGCCAAGGAGATGTGCCTGCACGCAGCCATCGGAGCCTTGCACCTGGAAGAGTGCAAGTACAAGGGGGGCAGCTCGGAGCCACCCTCCTACGAGCGTTGGGAGATCCGCCCAGTAAGTTCAGCTTGCTCGATAATTAGGGTTAAAGCAGCAGGGTGTGGGTACTATGCATGTGTTGAGTCCTCTGTTGTTGTGTAAGTCTGCAGATGCAGACTTACTGCAGATGCAGACTTACTGCAGATGCAGTCTGCAGATGCAGACTTACACAACAAAAGATGACTCAACACATGCATAGTACCCACACATATAAAGGAGCAACGGGAACTACGCACGCACACTGCGCCTCAGGATGCCTCTTATGTGTGAGGCGAAACGTTGCGAGGAGAGAGGGCCATCGACTTGGCTGTCCGGAGAGAGCAGCTTTTTGAAGCAATCATCAATTCGGAAAATGTTGTTTCTTCCACTTTCAGTTGATAAGACCCTTTACAAAATCATTTCTTTTATTATTTTGAACTTTCGCAACAGCCTTTTTAGCAGCTCCCTTTGCTCTTAGATAAATCAGTTTCATTTTCTACTTTCTCACTGCCCTTTACCCTTACCCAATCTTTGAACCTCTTATTCTCTATGAATCGATTAACCTCCTTATGCCACAACCAAATTTCCTTATGCCTAGGTGGAGCATTTGTCTTTCCAACTCTTCAGCTGAACATAAAAGCACTTCTTTAAGCTTTTCCCACGTAATTGATACATAGATCCTATTCGACAGTGATGCTATTTATTTGTTCTGCATATTCCCTCTTAACCTCAATCTCTCTCTCAACTTCATCTCATCTCATCTCATTATCTGAAACCGCTTAATCCTATATAGGGTCACGGTGAAGCCGGAACCTATCCCGGAAACATAGGGCGTAAGGCAGGAATACACCCGACGACGGGACGCCGGTCCATCGCCGGGCATTGCGGGACAATTTTAGTCTGCGAGCCAATCAACCTATCCAGGAGCATACTTTTGGACTGTGGGAGGAAACCGGAGTACCCGGCGAAAACCCACGCGGACACGGGGAGAGCATGCAAACTCCACACAGAAAGGCACCGGAGCCGAGAGACTCGAACCCGGGACCTTCTTGCTGTGAGGCGTCAGCGCTAACCACTGGGCCACCGCGCTCTCTCAACTTCCAGACCTTAATTCTGCTGCTCCATTGGTTCTTCTCTTTTGTCCCATTTATCTGCAGATCAAACAAGCAACCTATATTGACTAACGCATTCTTCACCATTTATTACTTTGACAAGTTTTATACATGTCGTGTTGGTAGCTCTCACCATGACAAAATCAATAGCACTTCTTCCCTTGCCTGAGGCATAGGTGATCAGCTTTTCATCTCCTTTGAACCAAGTATTACCGATAGTAAGATTGAACACATCTCCGAATGCTAGTATCCTCAAACCATGATTGTTCTGCACTCTTCCATATCCGTGACCCCATGAACCTCCTATCATTCTACTCCATTTCAAAAATGACCATGAAGATTACTTCCTAGCCAGATAATTTCATCACTTGATATTTTTCTTAATTCACAATCTATCTTATCCCAGAAAGCATCTTTATCAATTTCCTCTCTTTCAGTCTGGGGAGCATATGCCAAAACTACACCGATAAATTTTCTTCCTATTACCTTCTTAACCAAAATAATCCTCTCACGCTGCACATTTTTCACTTCATCTGCCCACTGTTTTCTCAAAATGACACCAACACCCACATTTCCCTTTTTGCAACCCTTCCAAAATAATGTAAACTATCATCGAAGCCATCTACATGCTTGTTTCCATGTCATCTCCTATACACAGCATATGTTCACCCTTCTCCTTTTCCTCACCTACACTATCTCACTAAATTTACGGGCCATGCTTCTCACATTCCAAGTAACCAATCTCAACTTGAGCTCATCCTCTCTTTCAACGTTTGTTTGGTGTTTCAGGTTTTCTACTGTCACGTTCTAGGTCTCTCACGGCCACATTAAAATAAACTCCACCATTTATATTAATGGTAGGGGATTGTGACCTACACACAGTACTTCAGCGCTGTACTCCACCCATCACTATTACTTTCCATGTTTCTTCATTGGAGCAAAAATTGTACGGCCTTATGTCCGTCGTTATCCTCATTTATTCATTTATTCTCGCGCGCTGCTCCCAGACTCTGGAATGCACTTCCATTGGAGATTCGATCAGCTGGGTTCTTGGGCATCTTCAAATCTCAAGTCTCACTTGTTCTGTAAAGTTTTCAATACTCTGGCTAGGACTGTTGATGGGGCTGTGTTGTCGTGACGGGATGATGGCTCTCTTCTGACCTTCGCCTGCTCAGGAACATTTATTCCTTATTTGTTGCTGATTTTTTTTAATCGCTTATTTTATGTCCTTATATAATGTATTGCTACAATTTTACTTTCAGTTTAACTGTCCTGATGTTGTTGACATGCCGTTCTCTCAACATCTTGGATTTGTAAAAAAAAAAAACTGCAAACAAAAACGTTATCGGTGATGTGCCGTTCTCTCCACAGCTCTGTGTAGCGCTTTGTGACTCTCGGGTGAAAAGCGCTCTATAAATGCAATTATTATTATTCCGAGAGTCTCAGGATCATCATTTGTCTAGAACCTCTCTCCAAACCTGTTCACCAAGGGAGAATCGGTCAGGACTTGACTCCATATGACATTGCTCTGAGCTTCATTGGCACATGCCAACCCCTGCACCACGACAAAGTTATAATCCGTGGAGAAGGATATACCCTCTCCAGAACTGAATAGGTAATTTTGGGGTATCCCTCGAGATGTAATGAAAACTGGAATTTCCAAAATGCACCCCACCAAGTTAAACGTGTACAAGGCAATGCTGACTTATTAACTGTGTTCCCACACCGCGCAGAAGAGTCGCATGCCAACCACTCCCAAGCCAAATAGTCCCAGTTAATTACCGCCTAAAGTGAGTAACCCAGTTAAGTGATCAACCTGAAAACTGGGGACAAGTGGTCAACTGCGGCGCTAACCAGGTCGTGTTCTTGTGACGACTTGTGCTTGCTGTGTAAGGCCTTTGTCCGCTTTGCTTGCATCTGTTACAGGAGAAGCTGTTTTTCAACTTTGGAACGGAGCAATGTTTGTCAGCCAAAGGTGAAAACCCAACGATGGCACCGTGTGACCACACAGATGAGCACCAGCAATGGGAGTTCATTTAAGGAGCCTCAGCCAAGCCATTGGCAAACCCAGTGAGCAGAAGAGGCCACTAACTTCTTCCAATATCACGACGTGGCCCTTGGGAGGGGAACATGGAGGGCACTGATGGGCGTTTTCCTGATGGTAATTGTGAAAATGTCGTAACCCCAATACAAACCATGTCTTAGCTTTCCCCTCATGTTAACGGTACGACCAAGCAATAACAATGTTTTTACATACCTCGATGTTACTGACACATGTATTTCTTCCTCGGAATTCCACCACCTCTTGGTCGGTTACTGGCTAAAAATAATGTATTGCAGTGTTTACTTGATATTTTTAATGAAACATCTCAAACGTGAAAAACACTGCACATGAACAACTTTTTAAAAGGATAGCAATGAACAACGAATTATGTAATTAAGTATGTAATGTGAATCGTGTAAGAATGTTGAGGAATGAGAGCATTTATCGATTTTGTAGAGTTGCAACTTGTACAGTTGATTTAGATGAGCAGTGAAAACCAATATAGCTTGAGTCCAAGCTGTAGGACAAGCAGCCTCTTGTTCATTCGTTTATTGCGCGATGGGGACATTTTGTTGTTGTTTTTTTGTTATTTTATACTGTTTACAGTAAACTGGGTGATTGTGTATTTGATTTCGGCTGTTTTCAGAGTGGGGGAATGGTGTTGGTTGTTAACAAAAAATGACAAATATACAAAATGGCAATTTTTAATTTGTGAATCTGAGGTATTTTAAGTATATTTGAAATGTGTTCTGTACAGAAACTTGTAAATAATATACGGTACCATGCCCAATGCTGGTAATGTCACATGCTTCATTTATATTAATGGAACACATGTTTTCCATAGATTGGTTATTTCATCCATCTCTTACATGATGGCAAACTATTATGGCACTTAAAATGAACAGATTAATTTATAATATATTGGCATCAACATCCCGTTTATAAAACAACAAATCATCGTTAATTCCAGCATGGTGACAATGTATTTTCACTTTCTTCTTTGACAACCTTTGTATTTTTTTTATTTTAGACATTTAAAAAACATTCAGTGCAATTTTCATTTCACTTTCTAGTATACTAAAAATCCAAAAGCTGCTAAAGACTAAAAATTTATAATACATTTGTTTATGAATTGTGGTTCTGACTTGCATCTAGATGGTATTTTACCAACACTCAACATTTTCTGCAAAAGTAAAATGCAATTGCTTGTTATTTTTCTGCCAGAAAAAAAAATTCACTGACCTGGCAATTGACCATTATTTATGACTTGCCAGCGAATCCCACGGAGATGATAATTGAGACAAAGTAACTGTAATGTGTTATTTGCCGTTTGCTGTTAAACTTTAAAAGTAAAAAAAAACACGAGATTGTATTTTTAAAGCAGTGTTGAATTTCTTGGACTCGGTCAATAAAAGGGCAGGTTCCTGAAAATAAAAATGGCTTACAAAGACAACCATGGAAGTGTTCCATAGCAGTGCTTACGGTAACAGTTTCTTCTTTTCTCTGGTGGCCTTCTTCCTTTTCCTGCCTTCCCTCTCCTTCCTTTCCCTCTCCTCTTCCTCCAATACCTCCGAGTTGAACATCTTGTGGACATGGCACGAATAAGAGCGGTTGTGGTTCTGACAGATTTGCACAATAGTGTCCGCGTGTAGACAGAGCGACTGGTCATATGTCTGTGAAAGAGTCAGATTGAGCATGGGTCAATGGTGAGACCAACGATTTCAGAATTGCTCTCCACAGCTGTTCTATAGGGATAGCCTCCACAAACGTTGCAAAAGAAGGAACACTCGAAGCGTCGATCCGGAAAAGAGTAGCTATTGACAGTCATTCTCATGCATGGAGTCGTGAACACCTACGTCAGTACACAAACATTTTGGTAACGTTTCTTACTATACATGTTGCAAATACAACCACACTGCTTAGCTCAGCAATACTGTAATACTGAACAGCAAATTTTAAACCATATTACTCACACAAAAAACATAAAGTCAAAGCTCACAGGGCTTTGAGATGTTTGGCCTTATCATTAATCCTTGCAGAAGTTAACTAGAGCAGCTAAAGAACAAGCATTCACGAAAGGGGATCACGCACGAACAGAATAATTGCATTTCTAGAGCGTGTTTCACCCGAGGGTCACAAAGTGCAGCACAGAGCTATGCAGAGAATAGCATGTCAACAACAGCAGAATAGATCAATTAAGTAAAACAATGAAGAACATAAAATACCAAATCAAATTAATTGAACGAATAAAGGAAGAAATACGTGTTCTTGAGCAGGCACAGGTCAACAGCGCACAGCCACCAGAGCACACAGCAGTGAGCAGCATTAACAGTTCGAGCCAGAAGACTTCAAGGCCTTCCAGAACAAGCGAGTCTTGAGACGGGATTTCTAAATGCCCAGGAACTCAGTTGACAATTTCTAATGGAAGGGCATTCCAGAATCTGGCAGCAGCGTGTGAGGTTGTCACCCATCGAACGGAGGTGCAATCTGGTCACATGCATCAAGCCTGTATTGGAGGATCAAAGTTGTGTTGAGGGTGCTTAACGTAGGTCATGGATGTATGTCGCAGCAGTGGCAGTTAGACCATTGTAGGTGAGAAGGATCTTGATTTCAATTCTGTGTTTAATTGGTAGCCAGTGGAGAGACACCAGCACTGGGGATATGTGATTGTGGATGGGAATGCAGGTGAGGACTAGCAGCCGCATTCTGCACACGTTGGAGATGATTAATAAGGTAGGCAGGGATGCCAGGGAGTAGTGCATTGCAATAATTGATAAATGAAGGGATGAATATGTGGATTAGCTTTTCAGCATCGGAGGGTGACAATGTTGCAGAGTCTGGTTATACTTCTGAGATATAAATTGGCTACCTTCGTCACCTTGCTGACGTGTGTCACGAAGGTGAATGAGGGCTCAAGAATCACTCCAAGACTCTAGCCTGCCTTAGCATCTTCAATCGTCTGGTCATCAAGCATCAAATGAATGGTTTCAGCCTTGAACAATTGGTGCGTTGTTCCAACATGTAAAACCTCTGTTTTGTCGCCATTTAGTTTTAGGAAATTTGAGCCAGGCCTTCACAGTTGACAGTGAGGAGAACTACATGCAAAGACCAAACGCATTAATGGATGGCTTTGCGTGGATATAGATGTGGATGTCATCTGCATAGCAATGGTAGTTTAGATTAAGGGTGCGTAGGATATGGCCAAGTGGTTTTTTGCAGATGCTGAAAAGGATTGGGCTGAGGACTGAACCCTGAGGAAGTCCAGAAAAAACAGAATGGATCTCTGAGTTACATCCTCCGAGGCAGAAAGGGCAACAATATTTTATTGTAGGACAAAAGCAGGTATTTCTTGGTTTGTCTCAAGCGAATTAACGGTCAAGATGTGTTAGTAGAGAGTAAAGGTTGATCCTGTCAATGCATGTCCTCACCACGTCCCAAGGCTCGCTCAATGGTACACTTTTGATTAGCCGCCCGCTGTAGTTATCATGAAACTTGACGGTGACCATGCTGCCAGCATCGCCCGGTCTCACACACGTCACCACCAGCAGGTCCACCTCCTCCCTGTGATCTACCACATGGACTATCTGAAAAGTTTGGAACACAGGAGTTTCAAATCAGCACTTGTGCATAAAAAATACTAAACTGATGACGTTATTATAAACTACAAATCATGCCAATCAACAATTGCATATTTATTAGATTATTAAACAAGTGCAACAGCTCTGTACAACATTAAGTGAAAAGTGCACTCAGATTTCCAATGATTCAAATTAAACATGTAACCTAAGTACTAATTCTTTATGAATCAACTCCACTGTGGCATTTGACTTTACAATGTTGTTTTCTACACAATGTAAACATTGTATCATCAGTGCTTTGCCTGCAGAATTATTGTGCAATGTGTTGATACAAAGCCAGTGTAACCTCTCTTTCTGGATCGTCGTCAAACCGCTCGAAGACTTTCTTCACGACTCGACCCGACAAAGTGACGACAACTTCAGGTTCTTTCTGGGAGCAAAGGCAACAGAACATAACGGTGCCGTTGTTACTCATACATACAAGGATGAGCGTCCCGGCGATGGACTGGCGTCCCGTCGTCGGGTGTATTCCTGCCTTACGCCCTGTGTTTCAGGGATAGGCTCCGGCTCACCGTGACCCTATATAGGATTAAGCGGTTTCAGATAATGAGATGAGATGAGACAAGGATGAGCGCTCATTGGGTAGAGAAGGACCAGGGCATGAGATGGCAGTGTCGTGTTACATTTTATATCTGCACTGAATATTACTGAAATGTATACTTGTAAGGATATTTTTTCAGAGTAGCCTATTGAATATTTTAACACTTTAAAAAAATTTGCATAGATTACGCGAATGATAAAATGACTAATTCAATATTACTGTAATTGCTGATCATATGGAAATGTATTTTTATTAAATGGTAGGGTGGCACAGTGGTAACATCTGTGCCTCACAAAAAGTCCTGCCTTTCTCTCCGTGGAGTTTGTGTATTCTCGCCCTGTCCTGTGTGGGTTTCCTCCGGGTCCTCCAGTTTCCTCTTACAAATTCAAAACGAACACTCAGGAATTGGCCGATAACATTATGTATAGGATGCAGTGTCCTGCAAATGTTAGCGCCGGCTGGCTGCATAGCTGCCTTCCACCCCCCCCCCCTCCACGGTTTCCCCACACCTCCATATCCATGTCTTGTCTGTGACCAGGCATGGCATTTGCGTGCATTATAAACTTTATTATTTCTAAATATTATTTAAGTACAGCAAAAATTGGAGGAATGCCTCATAGCTTGTGAACAATAGAATGCATTACTGGTCTGAATGCATAACTAAGTACTTGACTGACTTGGAAGGTTGAGAGGTCAAATTCTGATAGGAGCGTCAATGATCTTCATCCTTTGGATTCGCTAGTTGTGGTCAAAGGCACGTGGAATTTCCACCGATGGATCAAGGACCACTGCTAAATGCTGATGTGAGTGGGGAAACACTTTGCGCCGTTACCTGATCATCTGCTTTGGTGTCGATGGTAAATTGCTTCTCGATCTGGTGACAAGGTCCCTGTGGAAGCTCGTATGTCTTGATGCACAGCACACTGTAGAAAGGCCCACCCATGCTTATTTAATACAGTTTAAAACGATTGTTATAAAAGCGCTTTATGAAGATTTTTTTTCTGCTGGTGTATTTATAACGGCTTATTCAGTTTAACTTGGGAATCCAGTGCATCGTGGCATAATGGTTATTTATGTGTGGTCGAGTGTGTGCATGCTGGTTACTCAATCTGCCGGGGTCCTACGTGCAGGATTCGCCCAGAGTCGTCTGGATGAAAAAGTATCCAGTCGGACTCCAGGGCAACACTCTGCATGTCCAGCACACTGTTTAACACCTATGGCAAGCGATCAAGGGAACACACACAAACACACGCACGCAAACACATGCCTTGCGAACCCAATGGTGCAACTAATATCAGCAAGCACCACTTGATGTATGACAAAGAAGAGGGTGATGCAGACAGCAGTTCACACATCTCTTGGATCCTGCATGGCCCTGTGCGCCATATATTATAGAGTTAAGTGGCACTTTGGTACAGATTTGGAGACATCAACTGCTCATACACACGCTCATTGACCAGAAAATGCATACAGCAAAAATTACTGTATTGCACTCATAACAATTAATGACACCGTTGTAGGGTAATCACCTTCTGCAAGCCAAATACTAATGACAGCAAAGCAGTCAGACAGTAAATGAAAAAAATATGTTATTAAGTCTGGCATTTACTACTGATGTGTCTTCATAAAACATTCATATTTCATTTTAAAATGACGTCATTCAAAACTGAAATATATATTATTCATAAAATACTTGTAAATTAACGGCACTCCAATTGTATTAGATGGTTGTAAATGTGCATTTGAACAAAGATGTGAGTCATTTGGTTACTCTGACATTTTCAATATTTTTGTTTACAAAAGCAATGTTGCTTCGAAATGGGCATCGATCGATTTTCAACAAAATATTTTTGAGCATTCAATGCATAAGAAATATCGACACTGGAAGCAAGCAAAGCAAAAGTGAGCAATACAGTGGTATGCGTGGGACGTACTAGGCTTTCGCTTGCCAGAGAAAACACTCGAAATTTTCCTTTCTGTTTGCGCTGGTTGAGTGAGATGATGTAGTGCCACGGGAAGCCTCCTATGTGCAGCTGGTTCTCCAGGCACTTTACAGTAAACAGCACGGGAGGACAAACTGCATTCGGAAGGTCAGTGTGAGAAGAAAAGCCTTATGCAAGTGTACATTGAAAAACCACACAGTGTTGATTTTTTGAGAATGGTATGGCGACAACTGCTTTATAACCTTGTCCTTTACAGTTGAAATTTAAGCCACATGTAAGCATAAAGTACATTGCATTTGTATAACGTTATTTTATGTTTCACAAACAGAAAAGTATTGCTACAATAAAGGCATGCTATTTATTCTGGCTCTGTTTAACGTTGTTCACAAATGCTGAACAATATTGACTTCACCCTTTGCATTTCAACTTTTAAACTGTGTGTGAGAACTATTTTTTTCTGGCAAAGCAATGCCAATCTGTTTTATGTTAAGACAGGAGCAATGATTTTGATAAAACAATGTGCTCTGATTTCGTAATTATTAAGTTATTACTGTGTTTCGTGATTAATTAAACCAGTATTCTGCTTATGACTTTCATATGGATACCTTTAATGTCAATGTTGCATGGAATGCCGAACGGCTTGGCCCCAATCACACCACGAGACTTGTTCCACTCACACGCCTGGCCCAGAGATAGATCTTTCAAGCGGTACTGATGAAGGGAACAGAAATGGAGGTATTTTAATAGTTAGGAACAGTCTAAGTATTATTCGCTCACATTAAGTCAGACCGTTGCGTATAAATACTGATAAATATTTTACAAACCATAATTCAAATGTGCATGAAATATTTGCTATTAAATATTGTAACATCAAACTAATTACCAAGAACCATGCATCAGTTTGTTATAAATTTAGCGGTGAATATGCTCAAGTAAGTACGTTTTCGACAATCTCTTCCAAGCTAAAAAGCTTGACGTGACCATCATTGTGCATCGTGATCAGGAATCCCTGGGAGACGGTAGCATCTGAGATGTTGTTCTCAAATATCTGCACAGAAAAAAAAAACATCGAGCATTTTATACAGTGGTCCCACATTTTATGTGAAATATTGTCAGTGTCAAATATTAATAATAATACTGTAACAATAACAATAGCTTGACATAGAACATTATTAAACATGCTACACCACCTGCCTTGCGTTCGATAGCCATCATGCCGACCAGACTGAGAGGGAACGCGTTAAAAACAGCCATGTGCAGCAATGGGGGCTGCATGGGGCTGTTCTGTTGTGAGCAAAACAAAGCGGTTAGTACACTTAACAAGTAGGCATCACTGTAAACATAAAACAAATCTTAATATTTTTGTGAACGACCTTTATTGACAATGCTCTTTATGAAATGCATTCACATAATTCATTATCTGCATATCAATTTAAAAAGTTTAAATTGCAAAGTAACTTGAGATTCCCCTAATATTACATCAATTACATTTTCTGAACAATGAAGACTAAAAGAGAATTTTAATAAACACCAATACTCAGAAGCCATTTCCAAGATTGTTCTTACCTTCTGCCCCAGTTTAGGCAAAAGTTTGTTCTGGATGGATTTTACAGCAAATACCTCTTGATTCGAGCTCCACGATAAATGTCTGTGGAATAAAATAATCATCAGTTGTTAAATATTGCAGAATTGATGCATTTTACACAATAAAAACTGTATTCTATGTTAACAATAGTATATTTGCACTAAATAGCGGAATGTTTTATATAATAAACTAACATTGTTTTACAGTTTCAAAGCAACTAGTTTGGATCACACACAGACTCAGCTCTAATTATTATGCTACTCATTTACATGACTAGTTGCAGACCTGAACTTGATGGCAGGAGAAAGGTAGACCTTCTCCAGCAACTGGCCGGTGTTTGCATCCAGCCTGAGAAGCCAGCCATCAGTCCTGAGAGCCATGAGAGATGGAAAATAATCGGAAGCCCTGGGCAGAACGTTGCACTGCAGAATAAATGGGCACATGTGCACACACTGCATGTATGCAAACTTAAGCACATGTACGTAGTATGCCAACACAAATACACATGCCAGTGTTATGCATTTTATACCCCAGTATGCAGTACCACACATATGTTCATGGCAATTGTTTAATAAGACTGAAAACTAAATGAGCGTTTGTTGCACACAAAATATAGTTAAGTGTAAATATCTGGAAATGGAGTGTGCATCGTTTATGCATTTAAAATGTCAGCTTAGTTCGCAGCACAATAAAAAAAATCAATCTTGTATAACAGCACAATGATTGTAAGCATAATAGCTGCCACCTTAACTGAAGTGAACATGTTTCTCATGATATTGTTGTTGACATGCAGTTCTCTATACAGCTCTGTTCAGCGCTTTGTGACCCTCGGGTGAAAAGCGCTCTCTAAATACAATTGTTATTATTATTATGTGAGGCGACAGCGCTAACCACTGCCAAGTGGTTAGCGCTGTCGCCTCACATCAAGAAGGTCCCAAGTTAGAATCTCGGCTCGGATGCCTTTCTGTGTGGAGTTTGCTTATTCTCCCCGTGTCTGTGTGGGTTTTTGCCGGGCACTCCGGTTTCCTCCCACAGTCCACAAAAAAACATGCTCCTGCATAGGTTAATTGGCTCGCAGACTAAATTGCCCGCAGTGCCTGGTGATGGACTGGCGTCCTATCGTGGGTATATCCCTGCCTTGCGCCCTGTGTCTGCCGGGATAGGCTCCGGCTCACCGTGACCCTGTACAGGACTAAACGGTTTCTAACAATGAGATGAGATAATTATTATTATATTGCACTCTGCGAGTTTACCACCCACCACAGGACCCTCACAGAGCAGAGCGTCTGCTATCTTCTCTGCAGCGGGGCACTTGGGCAACTGGTAGAGCAGTTTTGGTACAACTCCGTTACTAAACAACAACAAACATTTTGATTAACGAATTTAAATGCAAAACGTTAAATGTATAATTTAACCAATAGCTATTTACAAACTTGTTACACTGAAGTAAATGGATTATTGTATCACCAGAGGATGGTGAAGGCTTGGAGAGGCCTTAGCAGCGGATATTGGATGATGTATTAAACATGGATTGTAGTTTATTCATGTAAATCCAAACTTAATAAACTGTTTATGATTTGGTGAAACAACAAATGGCTGGAAAATAAGTACCAGAACCGTAAAGGAAGCACCGACAACAACCTGGTATAACAGTGCTTGTAATTTTCAGTGTATATCCTCCCTTCTTCATAGGCAATTGGAGTTTTGGAGTGGATTGTGCCCATCTTTTTAAAGACTGTGGACTCCTGACAAATACAAAAACAGCATGTATACCCAGGTCACTATTAAGCCATTACACAGAACATTTCTTTGAATACTCCGTTTTTATAAGATTTCACACGGACAGGTAGGTAAATTGGTCAGTTTAATTTACTCTGTGCGTCAGAAAAGAACAGCAATACTGTACTGCGTGTAAATTCTAAGGCATTTAGTGATTTTCTAAGTACATTTCCTATGACACCAAGTCGTACTGTAGAGTTCAGTCTGAACTTTGGCCAGTTACCGTTCTATGATTGTAAACACAATGGTTACCACCCGAAGTCAACATCCACTGTAACGTTTCCTAACACGGCTTTGTTTACTCAGCTGCTTTTATAACCGAAGATAACACGGTGAAGGATCATTTGGGAATTGCATTGTAGCGAAATTGTTTTTAAAAGTATTTTTTGTAAACACGTTACGTGCAATAAAATAGCATAAAATACAAGTTTTACATACAAATTCTCATTCATTCCTCTCAATCTTGTAACAACGAATCATCTTAAGTTTTCTCATGGAGCGTGAAGACCCAGGGTACAGGATAAAGGTGCAGCCCTGCAAGTGCTGGCTCGCTCCGTTGCTGGCAGAAGGGCCTCTCCACTCAACTCAAGAGATATATTTTGATGGTATTTTGGCATACTTTTCAACGCTGGTCAGAGGTTTTGAAAAAAAGGTGGTAACCCAAATTTATCCTTGTACACACGACCTGTCAATCAACTGTGGCGCAACCATCGATATTGTTTGGCCAGAGTAAAATCAGACTTAACTATTTCAGTTGCCACGCCGGGAGATAGAATCTAACCGGTGTCGCCTATAACCACCATCCTTCATGGGCTATCGAGTGGCCCGTTGAGACCATACTCAAGTTGGCCAAATGGGCCATGCGGTGCAAAAGATTGAGAAATCCTGGTCTAGAAGTCCAATGTGTTAATTACACCACAGTAACGGAGTAACTGCATTGATATTACAACACTGGCAATTGCCTCAATTCAAGTTGGTGCTCGAAGGTTCGTAACCCCAACACGCCACTCACAGTGCCCAAATTAATTTACAATTACATCTCTCCACTTTCCAAGAGCAATCAACTAAAGGAAATTCAACCCAAGAAATCTCAGCAGGGGGCGCCCACACAAGCAACCCAGTCATTGGCCTCAGGAAGGATGAAGCCCCCCCCAAACCATTAAGGGTGCTGTAATAACATCCCTCCATAACATGAGACCCTCTTTTTAACCCGAGTGCTTCCACTCGTCGTAATGTGAGCCCAACGCTGGTGACTGGACCACATCGGACATTCGCTGCCTGATGCGGCACGTGTGGAAGAATTGGGGGGGGGGGGCGCAATGACCGAACTCACACACATCGAGCTACAAGGGCACCACCTGGCAGAGCAGCTCCCTCAACAGCTTCATGTTGACGGCACGGGGCTCCACGGAGCCCAGTCCACGGCCTCTGATCCCGAGCAGCGCCGCCGCGTTGCAAGGTCCTCGGCTCAGACAGTGGCAAAGACGGCGGCAACAGCTGCTCCCCGCGCTCCTGGGCCGCGCGGCTGCGGATGTGGCGCCTCTGTCCTCCACGCATGCCATTGTAGATCCCAATGTTACAGCCCACGGCGTGAGGATTTCCCTTCGTGCTACTGAGGCCCTAAAGCCCAGAAGACGAGATGGACAGTTTGTAGATGCGACTCGAGTCCGAGCTCTAAGACATGGAACCCCGGTCAGAGGGGGGCGCTGAGAGGCCGTGTTTTGACAGATCCGGATGTTACGTAAATTGCATCATTTCTCAAATTAACGAGACGACAGACTCTGATTGTACCTATGTGCAATGAACTAGGAATGGTATTTTAACGTTCCTGTAAATGCTGCCAGTAGGACAATCACTCTTGACTTACCACTATCAAATCTGGAAGAAAAAAAAACACTTTGATTTTGCCAGATCTGGATGCGTGGATTTGAGATTTCCAATGAATTGGCTAAACAGGGCATTGTCAAATCATATAAAAAATAAATTCCGGTGGCAATCATCTTCCTCGATGGTGATCATGTAGTACACACTCATAGTAATTGTGAATTTCATCAACAGATTACAACTTAATCTTCTAAACTTTAATTGCACGTACAGTATTGTAAATATACAGGGTATCGCATACAAATGGTACATAGAAAATAGAACAATAGAGAACATCACGCATCAGCAGAAGTGTGTATTTAATTTGGTTGCATTTATGTGCGACACCTCGTATGTATCGATTCCTAGCTATGGTGATCTCTAAACTCGTCATGGAGCTACTACCGCCCTCAACAACCCACAATTAGGAGCTCAGTGAAATAGAGTCAAATAACGGCTATGCCGTGGGCAGGCCCCATAGCAGAGCATTCACTAAGGGAGATAGACTGTTATTAATTAAATATATTGTGCTGTTGAAGAGCAGTTCTATCTTAAATACTTGGGATTGAAATCAAAGTTGGGGGTCAGCAAGCCATCGATGTCCGTTTAATGGAGCCAAGTGATTCATAAATGCATTTGGGAGGGTCTTGGGTTTGAACTCAGGGCCTCGGACTTCCATTCCTCTTAATGCTGTTGCTACTTCTGCTGAGAGTGATGATTGCAATGTTTATTATGATGGTGATTACGCTGGTATAGTAGTTTATTTGGCACTTGGGAATACGTTTGAATTTGACAGACAAGTTAGCCAGAGGCTCATTTGGATGAGTAAAGCTGGATTTGGTTCTTGACTCCCGTGGCCAAAATTGGTATTCCCACTGGCTCTGCTTGATAATGATAAGCTCTGTTGTCAATTAGGATATCCATTATTTAAGTTGTCGATTCTTGATTATGGGTGCGATCACTGAACTGATCAGATAAGGAACTGATGGGAAAAAAAAACATTTAATCTCTTTTCCCACGTGTGTCGCCGGTCGGAATATGATAGGTGGAGAATGATGCAATTATCTGAGTGTAAGTAGCGTTCGAATAACTTACCATGGTAAGGTATTTCATCTCATCTCATTATCTGAAACCGCTTAATCCTATATAGGGTCACGGTGA
>JAZEWT010000001.1:19163028-19203342 GCA_036362905.1 Mordacia mordax
CCCCCCCGCCCGGTCTCTCTCCGCACACTCGCCTCCCTTCCCCCGCTCCCGTCTCCGCACTGCGATCCGCGCCGCCCGCGGCCGTCTCGCCGACAGAGCTCGAGTGCCGCGCCGCGTGGATGGACGAGCAGGTGGGATTTTCATACAGCACCATCATCGTCGTCGCCCTTGAGGTTGCAGCTAGCGCCGATTCGGATCACGGACACGAGCAAATTGCGAGAGGCGGCGGCGGCGGCTACAATAGACGCGCGCACAGCGAGACAGCGAGGAGAGAGAGGGTCGCTGGAGAGAGGCACAGCGAGTGTGGCGGCGTCGAGGGGGAGACGGGGGTCTGTGCTCGCATCTGCATGTTTATGAGGTGGCAACGTGTCGCGATTGTGTCCGACGAACGTAAACGTAGGCTCGGCGTCTCTCCTAGGTGTACTGTCCAACACGTGTACAGTGGTGGCGCCGAGACCGGTGCACACGTGCGCCGTGATGTTCGTCCCAACGCACAAGCGTGTATAATATAGACATAGGTACATACACGCGTGTGCAGTGCTGCTCCTTCACTACCTACGTACGTGTATAGTGTTGTTTATACCGACACGTGTATAGCTGTGTATGGGCGCGTGTGGTATATCGGCACGCATAAGTAATTATGTATATTAGATCGGTCGTGTGTGTTGCTTGACCATACTTCGCCACGCTGGTCACTCGGCGAGGTGTTGTCGGTGGGATGAAGGGTTGTTCAGATTTCATTCGCCGCTGATGTTAGCCGTGGTCGGGAACTGAACTAAGGTGGCCAGAACGTGTTTGATGATATAGAGACACGGGGATGCGGGAAGATGTAGATGGCTGCGAGGTTAGCTAGCAAGACGCAGTAATGTTGTAGGGCAATGAATGGGGATGTATGGAGCTGGAGAGATGCAAGGAGATGCAGGGGATGCAGTAAGGCAGGCAGAGACAAGGGGGCGCGAGGGGTCCCGGGTGTCTTGCCCGGGCAAAGCCGGGCAGGGACGGCGCCACGCGTGTCCACGCTCGCCGAGAGCCCTGGGGCGACAGCATCTGAATTAGAAAAATAACGTAAGATAGATTCTAGATATATGCGTTATGATAAAAACAATCGCAACCGTAATGGCCACACTTCCATTAAAGCAGCATAATGCTGCTTGTAATCGCTTACATGTGTCACTAGATTCCGAATCAGGATGAAAGTTGCCTAACTTTTGTATAATGATCTATCGGCTATCAAAAGAGCAAATGACTGTACAGGAGCCAACTGAATCTGCCAATCCGGGCAATCTTTAAGAATCAGCACTTCGTTATTGGTGTTTTTACTTGCAACACAGTTGTGTATTAATTTATATAAAATGCCATCTGTTTAAATTTTGCATTGAAAAATATTCCTTTAACCTTTATATTGAATTATAGACCACTGGCACATTGAGTCCTATTTGCAAAAACAAGATAAAGACAAGTATTAAATGACAGGGCTGTAAGCTATGCCGTGACTGAAATTCACTTAAAAACTAGACATACGCAAATTCCACTCGTCCATCCATGCATTGTCATGTCGCTTATCCAGGGCCGGGTCGCGGAGGCAACAGGCTTAGTTAGCAAAGCAGCACAGACGTCTTTTTCCCGAGCAATTTCCTCCACTTGTGTATTGTAGTGCACATCACTGCTCTAGTGCCGAGTTCATCTTGAGAGAGGTAGTTAACCACGTGTGGCCAAATCAGCGTAGCTTTTGTGAACAGGACAATGTCTACCACAAAAATTGTATGTGGAGGTGGTGAGTCGTTTAGCACAATGTCCTCTGAACTTGTCATACTGTACAATTAAATGTGTAATGTGTTTTTTTTCCGAGTTGAATATGTATACAGTGTAGTTATTTGCTTCATCTAGAGATTAAACGTTGTCTCTTGCTTTCAGAATCCCTTATCTTGTTCTGGACATTACCCCATTCGAGCAAGACTCCTACAAGGGTGAGTTTGCATTGTTCAGACACCTAAGTGAGCACTGCGCCTAACACCCACAGGCATCGCTGATGGGTCAATGCGTTTGTCTATTTCAATACTTCATTGGTCATTATTGGGAGACGTGAGGACTATTTGTACACGTGTTGTCTCCCATTGCGTTCTAGTGTCTCCATAGCCGCATGATTATTACTCGGCCAAGCTTCCAAGTTTAATAGGCAATATGACGATTGAATTTTCATATTCTCTCCAACATTTCACGGTGTGGGAAGGAAGTATGCTTATTTATCTTGTTATTTTGTCAACGACAATAATTACTTCGCTTGCTGTAGAGGAGGTACTTGCCTATTTACATCTGGCATTTCAACGAGATTTGTTTAAGTAAGACCGACGCCTATACACCGAATGTTGAGACGTGTTCGGTGTTTGCTTGTATTAAACCAATGCTGATAAAAAAAATAGCTCCCAAAAGATCGTGTGGTCGATGGGATGCATGCCAAAAATATTTTGTGTATTCTCAACAACGACGCTAACGATTAATTTGTACCATGGTGCTTTCCAGTGCAGCGATCTTAAACGACGAAAGTGTGCTGGATAGGGACTTATAGCATGTAAAGTGTTCTTAATAACAGACGCTTCCTCGTGGCTTTGTATAAGTGACAGGGCCAACACTCACTTTACTGGCCGTGTTAATGACACTTTTGTGGCACATGGTATGTGGTCATTGTTTCCTACAACATAAATTGGACCTGTTGGTGATTCTCATTTAAATTGTGCTTGTACTGTGCTTGAATACTTATCATAGATGTACACGTTTTTCTCTTATTTTTGTACCCACGTAAAGTTTACTTTAAGTGTTTTCAGGGCCAGCTTCCAAGACTTCCCATTTCCTGTGGTGAAAAGTAATTCAACGTTAATTGTGAAACACCATGAAGCCGTGTAATCCACAAATACAGTACTGTACGTGTGGTCCACCAGTTTTCGTTGTGAATAAGCAAAGTTATATCGTGCTGTAGGGCGGCACGGTGGCCCACTGGGTAGCGCTGTCGCCTCACAGCAAGAAGGTCCCGGGTTCGAATCTCGGCTCGGGTGCCTTTCTGTGTGGAGTTTGCATGTTCTCCCCGTGTCCGTGTGGGTTTTTGCCGGGCACTCCGGTTTCCTCCCACAGTCCAAAAAACATGCTGCTGTATTGGTTAATTGGCTCGCAGACTAAATTTCCCTCAGTGCCCGGTGATGGACTGGCGTCCCATCGTGAGTATATTCCTGCCTTGCGCCCTGTGTCTGCCGGGATAGGCTCCGGCTCACCGTGACCCTGTACAGGATTAAGCGGTTTCTGACAATGAGATGCGATATCGTGCTGTACACTTGGGTGGAGGGATTCAGTTTCACGGGTCTAAATTTAATTCAAGAATGTTTACCTTGTGGTGAATAGAAGCGCCTCGAGTGACTACAGGAGTGATATAAAGCCGTTGCAGACAACATAATGCGTATCGAAATTCAGTTCGTGTAATGTGAGCAAAACGATTGATATTACTGATGCACCACCATTCCCACTCGTTACACCGTTGGAGTTTAAATGTGTACAGTGTCCATACGTGGATGTAAAGATTTAAACGTTATGTTTAGATGCTCGTACTGTACATGTCACAATATTAGCAAAATGAAAGAATCCCACAGTATGTGTGATGTAGCGTTACTTAGACGCTCAAGAGTTTGCACTTAAGCTGTAATCATTCTACAGAGAGTTATGCATATTTAGAGATTCTAATTAAATTGAAAAAGTTTTGTCTTAATATGATGAGTCATTGAACCGTTTTGCTGCTGTACATGGAACAGTGCCTACGCCATGTGTTCACTAGTTATTCTCTGGATTTTCGCCTTTTAGATCAGAACGTGATTTAAAATCTTTAGTAATACTGCACAAGTCATTACTGCACCGCATGGTACTGTGAATTGATCAAACTCGGCATTATTTCTTGTGAAAAGCCTCAACAACCTGCAGACCGTATGGCTTATTGAAACGTGTTTACAAACTTCGTTATGCCACGATGTAAAACTGAAGCCTGTGTGTTATCTGAACTGACTGAGCCTGAAGTTTTTTTTTGTTATTTGGGCGTGGGAATTATGGCTTAATGGTGAGAACCAGGGTGAGGAAGGTAACATTCAACTCGTGGCATGCCCTAACACATCCTGGGGCTGTGATCTCACATCATGCTCATCTCGTTTTCAGAACTAAAATAAATGTGTCGTTTAAAGGGACTGGCAAATCAGCTGATGCGTAACATTCACCGGCCGTGCTGTATCACGTCATTGGCCAGTACTGTATTAACATTTACCAAAAAACAGTTGCCGAAATGTTTGCTCTGAAAATAAAACTACGTTATTGTCCTGTCGGTGGTGGAAAATATATTGGTAGATTTTAATTTCACTGTATACAGTACTGAACAGTAATGATAGCAATTTGGAAAAAAAATCACGAGAAAAATAGTGTCATAAATTTTTTTTTACTGTAGCTGCTCAACTTTGTGCCATTTTAAACACGGCAGCGGAAAGACACTGACTTTATATAAAATATAAAGTCACCGAAACACGTGTTCACACAATCAACAACGGACACACACAATACTGAGATACAGCAACTGAGACACCACCTCTCGGTGTGCCCGAACTCTCGCTGAAGTAACTTATAAAGTTTTATTACCTGGGTCAGTGTTTGGGGTCAGTACAGTCCAGTGGACAGGCCCTCCCTGGCGTGCTTTGGAGTGTGGGAGAGGAAGGGCTGAGGAAACGCCTGTGGGCCCTGCAGTGGAAATTCGCCAGCTTGGAAAGAATGCACTATTGTCTCAAGCCATACTTTAAACGTTTGCATGTTGGTTATACCTATAACGAGGTGCTATTGAAACAACTTGCCTTAATGTGAACCAGTGTTTCTGCCTCGCACTTGTAATTCTACAAACAAGTGCTGTATTGATTAGGTGAAACCGTAGAGAATGCGTGATTAAAAGGGAATTCTTGCTTTTAACTAAAATCTGTCGGGGAAAAAAAACACCAAGAAGTATGTTGTTCATCCAATACAATAAAGTGCTGTACATACAATAATGAGTTACACCCTTTTGGTATGGTTAATGTGCAACTATATAGCTTGTGTGAACACATTTTGGCTTGGTATTGCCAGCTACACTTGTCTGACAAACACCTTCGACAAGTGTGCATGGACCATTGAAGCACAGTAATGAGTTGTTTGCCCCGAGCTGTGATCATCTGCTCTTCTTTATTTACCGTCTGACCTTTCCAGCCACTCCCTTTTAACCATAACTGTTGCCTTAGAGACTATTTTACCATGTCCCTTCTGTTTGGAACGGGAAAGATTGCTCATGTTTATCCTGGCAATGGGAGCTGGACTGCCAAGGCAGGCAGTGGGAGGGTGTCTTTTCCTAAAATGTTCTTTGCTAAAGACGGGTTGTGGTTTCACAGTGATTTCACAGCGATTTGTTTTCTACCAGTTGTCTCATCTCATCTCATTATCTGAAACCGCTTAATCCTATATAGGGTCATGGTGAGCCGGAGCCTATCCCGGAAACACAGGGCGTAAGGCAGGAATACACCCGACGACGGGACGCCAGTCCATCGCCGGGCATTGCAGGACAATTTTTTAGTCTGCGAGCCAATCAACCTATCCAGGAGCATGCTTTTGGACTGTGGGAGGAAAACGGAGTACCCGGCGAAAACCCACGCGGACACGGGGAGAACACGCAATCTCCACACAGAAAGGCACCCGAGCCGGGAACCGAACCTGGAACTTTTTGCTGTGAGGTCAGCGCTAGTCACTGTGTCAACGCGTTGCCTTAAGAATTGTATGCTAGTAAATATTTGAATGTTATGCATGTTCACTTTTCGGAGCTGGACTCCAAAAAAACCCCTAAACAGTAGAACCCCTCTTAACGACTGTAATTGGTTTCACGAAACTCCCCTTTGAGTGATTTGGTCGTTCAGCGGGTACAGAAGAAATGCTTTAAATTATTAAATAGTTCCTAGAGCATCGAAAGTTACCTTTTTTCACCCAAAAAACGTACTTTATAATATTTAAACAGCTGATAATTTTACATAAAGACACTAACAAAATTTAAACGTATATTCTATCAAAATACACGAATAATCAATGGATTAATTAATATTTACTGTACCTACAACCATTTTTTAAGGATTCCACTATTGGAACCTGTGGTGGTTTAGGGATAGTGGAAGTTGGACGCTCATTTGAGGTGCCGGCTTCAGATATTGATGACTCTCATGTTTTCTTTTGAAAATAAAAAGCTATCAAGAGTTGGCTGCTGCGTTTTTTTCTGCCTTTCCATTTTTCACCTTTATCTTTTTTATGAATATCAATTGTCTTCCTTACTTTCTCGTCTTTATTCGCAAGCACATTTGGAACCATAATTAGTGACTTCGTTAATGTTTTACGTAAAAATACACGAAGATTTCAAGAGATGTTCCCAATGGAAAGCGCAGCAGCCACTGAGTGTAAAAAAATGCCCCAACGCTCGTTGATTCGCCGAGTCCTGGTCGGACCACTTTGGAGCCCAAGTGTGTTTTCACGACTGTGAACGGTGTAGATTGACCGAAATTGACGGTTGCGTTTTCGTTTTAAATTATTGGAGCGGTCGGAAAGCAAACACATTGGACTCTGTGGAGGCCCATCGTTGAGCGATTAGTTGAATGCCTTGTAATTAAACAATGTTAATTCTGATCATTACTAATTCGAGAGACCATTCTTTTATTTTGTGAGAGTCGTTTAATTAGCAAAACAACATACCAATGCAATGGCCTTGTGCTGGGTTAGTCGCTCATCAAAGGTCTTCGAGGTCATGGGATTCCATTTCCCATGGCTGGCTTCCTGGAAGCCAGCCGTTTTAAATTATTGGATAACAACTGTGTCTGAGTGGTTATCAGCCCCAAAGAATGGAAATTTAGTTCAAAGCATTTAAATCAGCGTGTGCCCTTTGTATCAACTGATGATTGCATATATGTATTACTGTGCTATATATATATCATTAACTTTAACATCAACCGTGAAACGTGCACCGCACTTAAACTTTAACCAGCATATGTTCAGACAATTGTAAACAATGCAACCGTGCCTGTTTAGAATTTTAAGTAAAATAGGGCACGCTTTTGAACACGACAAGTTAATCGTGCCTGACCCGTTGGAAAACAGCCTGATGGAATTGAATTTTTACACTGTGCCGCACAACGGCTGGATTATGAATGTCATGTTGGCAACGGAACATGACTTTATACTGGTATATTTTTTCATTGACTTTTTTTGCTCTTGCATTGTGAAAGTGAGATTTGATAGGCACAGGGATATATGTAGCATCTACGTACAACAATCATATACCATCTTGTTATAGACTGTATTGTAACAGTTGATCTTTGGATAACTTAAAAACCTGCTTCGAACATTCTATTATAAATATTGGATTTCGAGAACACACATACTGTACTGTATAGCGCATCACTTTGCCAGTACAGTATGTTTGGTTTATTATAAAACACTTTGGTAAGGCGTGTTCAAGACTGATTCCATTCTCTTAACTTTTAAAGCAGCAGTTGTTTTAAGCAGTGTCATGTAGTGCATTTAAAAAGCATTATAAATTTCTTTCATGACTCCACATTTTTAATTTAAACATAACGAAAACAGCCAACAGCTTAGGAATTTTACTTATTTTCTTTGTAAGGTTATGAAGTTTTCCTTAATGGTGGCCCAGTGTAATGTGTCCTTTTTACTCATGAGAATGATCAGGAATCTTAAAGTGCTGTGTGTGATTGCTGCCTTCAAAGAGGAAATCAGTCAAACTAGGGGCTCAGCCATCACTTGAAAATTTAAACAAAAAGCCTCAGCGGAATTTACGTGCGGAAATTTGGATTTAATTATTAACTTCATCTTATGTTGAGTTTTCAGTACAGCGGGGATGTTACGTGTAAGGATTACACGCGCGATGGTGCTGGGAATGTTAAGCCGCGTAGGAAATGTGGCATGCACAAACGTTGAACAGCAGTCTTTTAAGGAGTGTGTCGTCGGCACAATGTGTTCTCTGTTGCTGTAATCTCATTGAGGTGCTTTGGATTCTCTCTTAACTTTGAACTCATGGTTTTGACTACTACTAGAGATTATATTCTCATGTTAGCAATTATTGCTGCATTAAAAACGTAAAAAAAACCAAAAACGTAGTGCCAAAGCCTTGGCAACCAATTTATTTTTAACTCCCTAGGAATGCACATGGCTTGCCACACGCCAAGGGTGCTATGGCTAGACTACTCGAGTGTGTGTGGTGAGACTTGGGTGGGTGTGTTGCTGCCACTTGTGACCAAGCTTGTCCTGGTGGGTGATCTCATTTTTTTGCTGTGCAAGTGTGGTTGTTTGCATCTTGTGTGCCAGTCAAAACAAACAGTGGTAATTCATCGGTTTCCTCTCGCCTTTACTTCTCCCACTTCACAAATCTTGGAGCACCATGCTCACTTGATATGGCTGCTGAAGTATTATAGACATTTTCCCACGTACAGATTGAATTACCAGGACATTCCACAGTATAATGCATGCGATGTCCATTCCGCGACACATGCATCTTTAAATTAGCTTTTATTGTCTTTAAAAGCTAAGCATATTTAGAGTGAGACTGGTATAGAGTTGAACGTAATTAACCGTGGCGATATTAATTTCTACGAATACATTTTAGCATGCAGAGTTTTTGAGCTATACATTGATTATAAAGTACAGTATTGAGCATTTCTTGCTGTATTCAATTCCACAACCAGAATTTTTAAAACTTTGCTATTAAAAGTGGTTTATTGAAGTTGTTTTGTTGATTTACATTAGTCCAGCAAAGGCTATTTTGTTTTTTTTCTTTAGCATGTGTTCTGCATTTTTGTATAAGGACCGTCTTTCTCTGAAACACCTGTTTTGTAGTGTCTCACAAGGCTCAATTTTCAATCCCTTACTATTCTCAATATTGAAGCGCTCAACCACCTGGGCAAAATCATTTTCAGTTTTAGTGTTACCCTATTTTTTTGGTGATATATAGCTGTGTATCATTGACTCCACGAACCTAACCTATCTATTCCTAGCTCTGGCCTTAATGAAGTCTTATTATGTTTAGATCTGAATTCCAGTTAAATGTTGGCAAACATAAATACATATACTCCTCATTAGCATAAAGTCTTAAGACCTCAGGTGCGGGTGTGTGCTGCCTCAAGTCTGACATACATTTCAACTATTTAGGACCTCACAACTATCATCTGAAAACATTCTCATATCCTTAACGCCGAGACCCACATCCATGCCTTTCTCACATCCTGACTCACCGATTATAACGTCTCGCTTGACTCCCAAAACTCCTTATCTTCGAATTGGAGATGATCTAAAATGCCATCACTGGTAGAATTTTACCTCAGGTACAGGTAAAATCTTGCAGCCCCTCTGCCTCCAGTTCCTTTCCCCAGTTCAATCCCAGATCAATTATGAAACTGCACTCACCCTCTTTAAGACCTTCCGGGAACTTACCCTCTTAATGGCCAATGTACTTTTTCTTGCATTTCTTCTCATTTTCCTCTCCACGCTACTTTCTACACGTATTAAGTTTTGTATGATTCTTTTGTTATGTCAGTGTACAGGATTCTAATCAAGGTCATATTAGGTTATATACAGATAAAACTATGATTTCTTCGAAAAGCTGCTCTCGGGACAGCAGCGTCGATTGCTCCCTCTCCATCGCAACGTTTCACTTCACACATTCAAGGCATCCTCAGGTGCTGTGTGAGGCGAAGCGTCGCGATGGAGAGAGGGGGAGCGATCGACGCGGCTGTCCCGAGAGAGCAGATTTTCGAAGCAATCATCATGCATCGAGCCGTGAAAAGCTACATCATTCTATACAGGTTAACGTTTCGCTTCTTTACCGAAATATTCATGTAATTTGCGTAAATATAAAAAAAACACGTATGTTTTTTCACACAATTCAATGCATGCAAGCTTATTAGACAATGTTTGATAATTCATTCAATATCAATACCTGCTTAATCCTCTACAGGGTTGTGGGGGGGGGTGGAGCCTATCTTGGCCGACAGGGCACAAGGCAGGGCAATACCCAGGTTGTGATGCCAGCACATCCCAGGGCACACTGTTTGGGGGGGCAATTTATTCAACGCAGGCCAATTAATCTGAGCAGCAGTGTGCGTCTTTGGGTGGTGGGAGGAAACCGGAGATACCCCACGCGGGCACGGGGAGAACATGCAAACTCCACAGAAAGGCACCCGAGCCGGGGGAATCGAATCCATGCTCTTCTTGCTGTGGGGCGACAGCTCCACGCACTGTGCCACCATGATCTTTGATAAGACACGTATATTACTTGGTTAGATTCTTGGATACCAAGACAAATTGAGTTCATTGCCACTGGGCCTCACGTTTTACGGTCTGTGGGTGGGGGTAACACTGTGAAGTTGTTATGGTTCAGTTACCAACGATTGGTTTAAATTTCTGAGTGTATAGTGGATATTACAATGCTCTTGTCAGTAATAGAAAGCATTAGTGAAGATGGATGAAGAGTTGGTGGATGCGAGTTGTGTAAGAGCTGCAGATTAAATTACTTCAGGGCTGAGAACAGGGTTTTGTGCTGTGGTTATTTAGCCATGCACATGTGAACGCGGCTGTAAGACCTGGTTGTAAATATTATACAATTTTTGTTCAAGTGATTTATTTTTAATTTTATACACCTGTGCGTTGTTGGTTGTTGTCATCTGCCGTAGCGCAAGTACCATGTGGCTTGGCCGTTGAGAGTCGATAGGGAGTCATGTTTAGGACTAGTATGCAAAACCGATACAGTATCGTACCATTTGAACTGAGTATATTTCACTTACACGTTCCATAACTGGCAAAGGGGAGGGCAGTATTGTGCTGGAGGACTGGGGAGAAGGGATGACTGGAGCCCACCCATTTCCTTCAGGCGTTTGTCATACCTGGTCACTCCGATTAGGGTATTGTTTGGTAACAATACATGACCAAAATAGCAGATTTTTACTGCTATATTCAGAAAATGTATCATTAAATGTTTCCTTGATATTATTTAGGAACTAAGTATGAGTGCCAGAGTGGCAGGGTGGTGCAATGAGTAGTGCTGATGCCTCACACCAGAAGTACCCTGGTTCGATTCCCAGCTCAGGTGCACGTATGGATTTTTCATGCTCTCCCAGTGTCCATGAGGATTTTGCTGGGTACTGTAGTTTCCTTTCACAGTCCAAAGATATGCTGCTATCACCGAAGTTAATTGGCCTACAGAGTAAATTGCCCTCAGTGCCCTGCGATGGACTGACGTTCTCTCCTGGGTATAACCCTACCAATTTCCCTTTATCTCCTTACCTCCCCATGCTGGACAACTGTTAAAAAGAGCTGCAACGCTCAAAGGTGCCTTCCAGCTTACATTAAATCTGACTGAATTTAAATAAATAACATTGCATACAGTGCTATTGCCTTGTACAGTATGTTAGTGTACGTTGTTGCCTCGGTTTCGAAGTGCAATTGCCAGAAACGTAACCAAACATACATTTATGCTTTTAAGAACACTTTTATTGACGAATGTATTAAGGTTTTTTTTTTGTCAATCATACTTGTGTACCGCTGCCAACGCAGGAGCATCACCATTTGAACTTTCGTTATCATCTTCTGATATTACTATGGAAACATTTTAACAAGGTTCATCAGGTAGATTAGGAAATGGTGGCCGGGTGGTTTTGCCTGGTATATTTCATATAAAATTAGGAAATTAGCTTATGCCTTCTATACAAATTTTTATAGATGGGAGAATATTTTGTAAGCAGTATGTATGATGTTTAGGCCGTGGATTTGCACATGTGTGATTATAGGAAAATGTATCCACTGCTTAGAAATGCATTTTTTTATTGAATTGGGTATGGGAGGGGGAATCCAGACTGTTGTTGGCTTCTAACGGCCATGTGGTATACAGAGTCTGGGATGAACGTTTCTTCCAAAGATAGAGAAGTACTGATCCCCCACAATGAATACTTGTGGGCAGAATCAATTGAATTGCAGCCAAGATAAAATAGCGCCCCCTGGTGAGTGTCTGTAATGCCACTTTCGGCAACGTTCCGACCGCTGCTGTGATGCACGAAAGAAATTGACATTATTTGAGTTTCACACTTCACCAGGAAGCTCAGATATTTAGCTATACCGCACATACTTTTTATTGTGCAATGACGTTACATTTGCATATCTATGCAGTATATTGCAAGCCTATACATGCACAAACAGCCAATATGTCAGTCCACTGCTCGGTGATAAGCACAGCTTGCTTGACCATACTGATAGTTATTGCGCGAGAGTGAAGGCGGGAAGCATAGAAGCACAGCACACGAGTGGCGTTTCTTGTACAACCCCTTAATGCCCACAGCATCATCCCGCAACAGGCTGCAATGCATGGTGGTCACGCATCCAAGCACTAGCGTGGCTCGTCCCTGCTTAGTAAGTCTATACCATGCAGCAAATGTAAATCTCATCCGCTAGCCTGCATTCCACGAGATAAGTAGCAAAGATTTTGTTACATGTGATGTCGAGTTTGTTTTTTTTCCTTTCGTAATAACTTAATGATCGTGCGGCAAGGCAAATTAAAACATGTGTTTCTCTCTTTCTCTGCCCACTGATGTACCTTAAATGGCTTAACCGCACAGGGATTGACAATCAATTTGCTTTGGTTGCAACAATTAAAGCCTTTTTAAAGCCTTCCTTCGCTACTGGGACACATTACCCAGTGAATTTGCGACGACCATAGCATAGACACATTCTTTGTTCAGCATTCATCACTCGAAAGAACTCGCCCTTATGACAAAGCCTTAAAGTATTTATTAAAGACTTAAAATATACTATGCCTCAATACATATCTTGTTTACAGGTAAAATAAACGTTTAATACACTCGTATGCATTGTATTGCTATAGATTCTGTGGATTGTCGTGAAGTGCAATATTTGGCGAGTTATTTACTTGTGTTTACTGTGCTGTTTTGGAATAGCGAACAATGCCCTGATCTTTACGTCCAAGACTACTGTGTTTAGGAATCCTCTAAATATCAATATACTGCATCTGGAAGGATGGTTGGCTGAAACGTTGAGCTTTTTCTTTAACGTGGTACAAAGAGCCCTCTTATTATTTGTAATTAACCTCTTCCATCGTGTTTTATTCTAACGTTTTGTGTGATAATTAAAGCTGGCTGAACACCACCTGCTGAGCTCTCCCAAACCGTGGTAAACTAATACTGATGATGTTTTCAACGTGCGAAGTGAAACATGGCGATGGAGAGAGAAAAGGAACACGCAACATGGCTATCCCGAAAGAACAGCTAATATTAATAATAATTGCATCTGTCGAGCACTTTTCACCCGAGGGTCACAAAGCGCTGCACAGAGCTGCGTAGAATTGTGATTGTTGTCCTGTAGCAATGTTGAATTTCAACCATTGGCCCTGAACTGTTAATGCAGCTTAACACAAAACCGTTCTTTAAAATGTCTTGTAAGCACTTAGACTGACGACTTCTTTTGGTGAAGTTTGCTGTTGTTCAGTTCAAAGGGGGTCAGATGCCCATCATAGCAGAATGCGTTGTCGGGAGGGAAACTGTTCCCACACATGAGATTCGTGTTCAATAATCTGCTGTCCCATGACTGCCAGCATTGCCGCTTTGTGAGTCTTTGTTATTGTCTGCATCTTAACATTTTGGAAAATCTTAGCAACACGCATGTGTAGTGACCTGGCGTCTTGGTAATACAGTAGTGGCTGTAAATGGTTTCTAAGCCACATACCTCTCCATTGTGGCTGTGTGTGAACTCTGGTACAACATCACTTATTAAAGTGCAGCATATTATTTTTTAATGGACTCCCCTCTTGTCACCAGAGTCGTCACTAATCGGTTTTACACTAATTTTCTTAAACCTGGATCTGAGCGCGTTACTTAGTCTCGAGTGACAAATAAAAAGAAGAAACTACAAGGAAGACTAGTCTTGAGCAAATGTCCTGGAAAGGTAGGGTGAATGGAATGTTAATTATGCATTAGCAGAAGGGCTTCAATACCCTTGTCATAGCTTGACCTGACAGGGTTTGTGTCTCATGTCAGCAATGCCATTTCCATAACCAATCCACTGCAAGATAAAGGCATCTCTAGGTCGCTACCATGCCTCACGATCCTGCCATTAACAGTGCACCGAGCACATGTGAAGATATATCCCTCTCTGGAATAATCACTCATTATTTGTTGCACGTAAAAAAAATGTCTCCAACACCCACATAAAATTAATTAAAATTGTATTTTCTCCCCAAACACATTGCGACTTGAAACGACACGTTTGTCAACACTCCTTAAAATAAAGCTATTTAATAGGGAATGTTAAAGGAGTGTTATTGATTTGATGATTGCTTCGAAAAGCTGCTCTCTCTCATTGAGTTTTTTCATGTTTGGTTTTTCACCCATGCCAATGCAGTATCACCAAATCAGCCGGTTTTGATTTAATCTGGAAGGAGCTGTTGAGCTATGTAGCTCTTTTAACAGTTGTCCAGCGGGGAAGGGTAAGCAAGTTACAAAATCTCAGGGTACCAGAGTAAATTAGTTAGGACAAGCAATCTTGGCAGTATTTGTTTCGACTCTGAGAGGTAACTGAATTACCCGCGAAAAACCCACACACACATAGGAAGAACATGCAAACTCCACACGGAAAGTCACCCGGGCCAGGAATCGAACCAGGGAATTCTTGCAGCGAGGCGGCAGCGCAATTCGCTGCACCACCATGCCCCTCTTTGTTTATTTTCTTTATATCTTGAGGTCTCTTTTGCCAAGTTTTTGCTCGACATGGCTCAGTAGTAACTTTACCCCCAGGACATTAGCATGACTCACATTTAAATTTATCTGTTTTGGCCCTACAGCAGTGACCTAATAATACTTGCATTTCTCAAGCGTCTATGACTGGAGGGTCACAATGCGCTGCACAGAACTGTGGAGAGAACGGCATAACAACATCAGAATAGATAAATGAAGTAAAATAATGACTATAAATTAATGCAGTGGGAGCCATACCAGCACACCGTGCTGATGTAAAAGCTTTTGTTTTTTAAATCATGGCTATGAACACAGTCCTATAAATCTATATATAACAGAGGGAGTACATTTTTTTTATGTTTGTATGTCCACACTGAGGGTACGAGGTTGGTTTCCTTCAGCTTTCATGATCTCACATTTTATCTGCACAACTCCAGGCTTTTGTGTAATGTCAGTTTTACTTCCCACTTATTGAATGAAAATTACGGCAGAAAGAAATCCAGATCAAAGCTGTTATGTCAGCAGAAAACGTCATCAACAAGAGACATGAATAAAGTTTAACACGCGTGGAACAAGTTCCGACTGTAGGGCTAACAAGTGTAGTTTGTAAAATGTGCACTTACGTATGATTCCAAAACAAAATGTACACCAGTGTGGTAATTGTATTCATGTATTACAAAAGAGTATTTGTTTTATGTGAGGGAGTTGTGCACTTAATTTGAGTCAGTATATAACTGTGTTTATACTTATGTGTGTGGGAGTGTCTTTTAATCCTCATTTAATCCTCATTTACAGATCACAACACGGCAATGCTTTGTTTGCTTGAGCAGGCAGTCGTTATTCTGTGCAGATAACTCGTAACGAAGTTCATTGACAGCAACACACGTGTGATAAAACGTGGAGGTCAAAGCACTGGGATGCAATTATAAAACAGCGCTAGATTTCTCTACCTGGCCTTGCGTTAAGACACTCCTGAGTGCCTGGTGTCTAACATGACGTTGGTTCTTCAGTGTCACGTTAATGAGCTTTCTAAAATATCTGCTCTAAGGTAAAGTAGTAGCTCGTAACAAGCATTTCTAAGATGAAGTTTACGAAGCGAATCAAGCACATTCCACATTAATCAGACGTGTTTGGTGTGGTGTGTTCTTGCACTCGCCGTCGTGTTGCCGTTTGCAATTGTAGTTATACGACTGGGTCAAAATATTTAGGATGTCTCATTTGATGTCTCCTCCGTCTCGACTAAAATTTTGACTTCAGATCAATTTTGGAATGTTGAGCTCTGGGGTTCCCCCTCCTCCGCTTCGCATAACTGCTGCTCTCTAATAGCCCGACACAGAATGTATTGAGAACAAAACCTCCAAGTTATGACTTTAAGCTGCCAGCTGTCAAGTAAAAAAAAACCTCCGCAGTAATGCACACCCAAGTCGCATCATTGTTCATTAAGCCAAGTGTAACAATGTGTACTGGTGTTGTGGTTTTCAACTTTAAGCACTAACCTAAAATACATATATAACCTAAAATCCTGTTTAGACAATGTAAATCTGAGTAATAGTAACGTCGATAATGTAGTCAAAAATATACTCATTATTGCAGTAACGTACAATTCTGTAATAAATAAACAACTTTATACATGACGCTGTATATATCTAACCGCTCCCCCTATAACAAATAAAATGATTAGAAACTTGTGTTACTCTGGTGCAGAGCTGTAGTCCACGGGCTGTCTAGATATGTTCAGAACAGGTGCCTGCCCTGTTCACCCTCCAGAGTGTAGAGAAGCGAGAAGACATTTGGTGCCTGCACTCTGGTCGAACTACCGCGTGAAGGTCAACGGTGGCACCAGCTCTTGCCTTCACTGTATCGGATTTTCCCTGTCGTGTTCCCGCTTCCACCCTGTTATTACGGGAAGAAAAAAAACTGCCCAACTGGCATTTACATCAGGGTGGAGTGTTAAGAGCTTTTTTTTTTCCCCGTGAGGAAGTAGAATATCACCACCCGGAGAGGCACAGCGACAAGGGGGGTTTGGGTGTCAAGATAGAGATGGGAGAGTGGGGAAGGGTGTGTATGGAATCAGCTCAATGTTGAATACACGTACACCACTTTCGAAGGGTTTTTTTTATTAATTGGGCATTTGCAAGAAAATAAAGTGTCGAATTTATTTTCTGTAAATTCTAATATATTTGCTACTTGTTGAGAACGAGTCAAACGTCTCAATAGGTTATTTCAAAAGACTGTCGTTTTGAATTGTATTTGTCCGATCGATTTTCTGGTTGTCTTGAATCTTGGTCGACATAATGTGTAACGTTTGGCACCAAAACGAAACGCTGCACAGTATGTGCAGCAAAATGTCATACATGGTACCAAACAACATGTGTTACCAACGCAAAGCTCTATCGGAGATCATTAAAGCCCACCAGTAAAACCTCCGCATTTGGTTCATATACATTTTCCACGGTGATTAATGACATACTTCACGGTATTCAGAAGGTGTATTAATTTGTACATGCATATTATTTGTACTACATGCGGTGGTATGTATATGAGCAGTGTGAATAATGTATGTATGTGTGCCGCAGCCCAGCGGGGAGCACTGGTTGATTTCGGTAACGATGTGTAAAACCACACTCAGGTGCACTTTGATTCAAGATATGCAAACATGGCTCATGGATGTCACAGCCACATCCTGGTGTGAAGACGCACACTGCTGGGGGAGGGAGGCCCGGGCATCGAGCGTCTGCTATGCCATGGTGTGCCTGAATGCAGCTCAGTTTGAACATGAATGCCGTGAGCTGGAATCCGGGCTGGTTCAGCAAGACTGGGAACGTCTAGCCAGCAGGAAATTACCAAGCCAGCTGGCTGATCGGTGTTAGCATTCGGTCCATTTTACTGTATGCCAGACCATTGATTTATATTTTTACCTGACAGCACACAGAGTAAGAAATACAGTAGTGTTTGGTCTGCACAAACTTTATTTCACACTGTACGGACTGGTTTTTGTGTGTATACTGTTTTCGTTTATGCATGTGTATAGGGAATGGTATTTATTTACTTTAACTCCGGTATGTAGGCATGTTTGTGGCATGCCTTTCATGGCTTGAACTATAAAGCCCTGGTGGTGATGCGTTGGTAAATGGTTGATGCTAAACACTCACAATGGGTGTGATTTTTGAAAGCTGTGAAAATGTCCTCTTCCTCGTATATTCACGGTAGAGTAAACATTCTGTATGTTTTTGCTGGACCTATTTATTAACTGTGCCTTCCGATACCTAAAAGTCTGTGCTGCAGCAGCCAATGTCAAACTGCTAAACCTCATGCAATGCAACAAGCATGTGAAAATCTTGATGAAGAAATATGAAATCTACTGATGAATTGGAGTTTGGGGAGCTGCATAGCCTACTCTATCCATCAAGAATGTGGTATGATTAAAAAACGGATTGCACATTCCGTGTGGATAACACTCAACAATGGTTGCGATATTACAGTACTCTACTGTGATTTGAGATATGTTACATGGTTCCTTGAAGCTTTTATAGTTTTTGGTTGACTCGTGTAATTCCCAGATTTAACAAAACTTATCCCAAAATAAAGGTTTCTTCATTTGGGTAAAAAATACATGGACACGTTTTGACGCCAGGCCATCATGACGGCCAGACAGATTCATGCTGCAGATTTACTGTGGTGTCTGCATTTAATAAAGAAAATAGCTATGATTAAAAATGTTTCCTCTGTGAGTCCGAACTCTTTAAGTATATATCATAGCTCTGCAATGTTTGCTTAAATATACCTGTGGGCTGTAACATCTGGTTGAACAATTAGTACGTTCAAAAGTGGTCTGTTAGGCATATTCCATTTTATTACTGAATTCAGTGTTACAATTAATGTTTGATGCGCATCTTCACTATTTGTAATAATACTTCTTGAAATGCGTTGAATGACAGTAAAATTTGTTCTTATTTTCGTAGGTTGTGGCTTTTTTGATGAATCTCGGTACTGTAGTAGAGAAAGTCACTGCACCTACAACTATTAGATATATTTTACTTTGCGTAAAGACACACAAGTAGTATATGCGCATTACAGTCTTTAAGTTGTACTATCTCGCACGTGGATGCTATTCGTGGTATGTGATAAGGAGTGTGCACACTGTGCTTATGTACTCTGCACTTTACCTTGTATGGCTGAGTGAATGAGGAAAACTGGTAGCTGGCATGCTGCCGTAGCTGGCATGCTGCGCGCAAATGATTTGCTGTCAGTAAGAGGTTGGTGTGTGAAGAACAAGGGGGCTGTTTTTCCCCCGTGTGATGTCTTTACCCCAGGTATGCCAGGAATTCTGTTTGGTCAGCCTACCCCTTCACATCCAGGGGATAAAGCCCTACCTTCTTACTGCTTTCCGAATTCCTCATGCACCATTCACACGTGCAGCGTTTGACCACGGTCTGTTTGCTTTGGACCACTAGCAAGCCAGACAGTGTGTACTTGAGTTAAATGTTGCTTCCCCCCCCCTCTGCAATATTCATTATTTGTTTTGGTCTCATTGCCCGCACAGTGAAACGTCAGCATCATAACCATGTTCAGAGAAAATTTGAAGACCATCTTGGATGGAGCCTTGTCAAGGAAGAAAAATACTGGTACGTGTTGCCTTGTCCTTGCTAATGAGCATTCTGTGATAATCGTGTGCATTGCCGTCTTATTCATCATTTGCATGTAATACTCATGACACGTGTAAAATACATGGCAGGATTTTAAATGGATCAAACGTGATGGGCAGCAATGTTTATATAGTGAGATTCTTTGATAACCAAATCAGTATTATAAAAGAACCTCGCATAGCAGAAAAAATATGCTATAAATAGGTACATTTATTCATAATATTTTAAATTGAAACAAAGTGAAAATTTAGTGGTTGTGGCAAATTTTCTGAGATCAGGGCTAAATGCTGACAGTGACCTTTTAAGAATATCACTGTCAAAGGGTCTTCAACATCCACTCAGATTATTAGTTGGTACCACCACTTAATTGCTGCATGGTGCACTTTTCATCTCTCCACGATGTGTTATCAGAGATATAATATTGGACTCCACTCTTTGAACCCTGGACCAAGATGTAAGGGCACTACCAATTACCAACTATTCACACCGAATCTCAAATTTAATTTGAACCCATGGCTTCCAGACTTTGGATACATTCATTTTGCGTGGTATTTATACTCTCACCACATTTGATTGAGTGGAGAATTCAGACATTTAATTGTTAGTTGCTTCAAACCTGTCTTCAAGAGGACTTTGATCTCTTGCAGGTGTGGTATTTTGGCGGGCATAAACAAAAGGTGTTTGTGTTTTTTCTCACGTAGAGCACCTGTGCCATGGTGTTGCTGCATGTCATTTGTAAATCTTTGCTTTTTGTTATGATTTCGGGTTCAGTCTAATGTGTTGACAACGGCAAGGAAAAGAAACTCGATAGGGTGGTTAGCCCGCAGTTCAGTCTTCAGTAGTTGCCACACATTAGCCAATAGGGGAACACTTAATGGGTAAGGTGTAGTGTCCTTGCCTGACGTAAACGTGGGGTTGTGACATCAACCCACCTGCGGTAAGGGCGGCTGCGTCGCCAAGTCTGCTCACAGGTTGCGACTGGATTTTATTTCTCTCTGCCTTTCAGCAGGGGCCACGTCTCGCTGTAAGTAACGCATATTCAGTGCGATCGTAGGTCGTACCGGGGAATGTGCGATTTATATCTGAAGAAAATTATCGCTTGAGCTAATGTGAAAAATGCGTGCAAGATTTGTGTTTTATTATGTGGCTGTACATACTAGATAATGAAATGCACTACTCAGCTCTTATATAACTATTAAGATTAGGAGGAGAGGATTCATTTTAATGGCACAGATTACAAAGTGGGGAAAATCACCCTCTTGTTGTAGATACTATTTCATAGTGCCCCGTGTCTTGTTGCTGCGTGCTTAAAGTATGGGTGTAATGGTATTTAAATTTAAACGCACTGTAACCACCATGGGCTCGGCTGTTGACAGGCCAGGTGAATTAATGTGAGGCATGCATTTCAACATAATACAGCTGTGTTTTGTCTAGTGCTTATGGTTAAATTTGATTGTACATGTGACCTGTTGTGCGCAGTGAGCACAAGCAAGTGCCTAAAACAATGAATAAAAATATAAATCACACCTGTTGCTGATCTACTAAATCACACCGTTTTCAATACAGTATTGCAGATTTACCTGTATGATTTGCTGATTTGCTGAACTAAATACTTGTAGAGTAAATTGCTGTAGAATTTTTTTACAGATATCTGGTACTTTGGCCAATGACGAATATGGAAGCCGTATTTTAGTCTTTAAAAAATATACTATGGCGATAGAATGAGCCATCCCCTGGCGATAAATATAATTAACTATTATTATGCATGGTCTCAATTGGTCTCAAGAATAAATATTCTCTTCATAATTACAGTGAATAGTCGTGTCGTTTGTGTTCACATGGGTTGACGAAAATCTATTGCGTACAGCATACGATACATGAAAATCGACAGACGTCGGCTCTTACACGTGTAATTCAATCCATGTACTGTGCTCTTAAGACGTAATAGTGTGCATTGTTTAGCACATAGTGTACTGTATCTGCTGAAACATTCCTTTTTGGCAATTTAATTGCGCATCTTTCATCCTCAAATACAGATTTGTAATTGTATCTACCCTGAGCTGATCAAATAACCTCTACCCAAGCTAGTTTCCCCTTATTGTGCCTTATTTTGAATATCAGATGACAGACCTGCCACCCATTGTGCCTCTTAGGATAAAATACTGAATTAGCATAACTTTGCCTTGTAAATGTCGGACACAAGATTAATGTACACATGGATGTATAAAGTGTCGCGTGTTTCCACACTAGCGTTTTAAAAATTATACGATGGCGACCATTAGGTAACCGTTGACATTACCACAGTGCTTTTTACACTGGAGCTAAATGAGGTGTTAATGTGTTTGAAGGCTTCAACAAGTCATGTAGCTGGAGGTCTCAAGACCCATGTGGCATGGTATGGCTGACATACATACAAACACATTAACAAAGACGTATGACTGACACACGTATGTGATTAAGCAGGCTTACACGTGGTACAGTAGTTATTGTTGCAAAATCGAACGGCTGCTAACTGCATCGCAAGGTTGGCTCAGATCTTCACAAACCAAAAGCTAACCAGCTTTGGGAAAAGATTCTACTCACCTCGTAGCTTTGATGTTTTACTCGTCAAGACACATCTCTACAACCATTACTTACGGCTCGGACAACATCGCTTTGGCACTGAAATGTTGGGCAACCAATAGTATTTATGTTGTATTTATCAATGTTACATTTATGTCTTTAAAATGTGTATGTGTGGGGATGCTGTCAGTCGCCGTGTATGATGGCATCTGCTCATTAATAATACTTGCGTCCTGAAGAGGGGGCGTTGGGGATAACCTTGCCCCAAAACTGCTTGGCTTTTGAAATGTGAAAATCTGTATTAGCGCATCACTGCTGTTAGCACCCTATAGTTTTAGAAAATAGATGTATTGGGGTTTTTTCACGTAACCTCTGTTTTGTAGAATATTTAAACGTTTATTGCACTGTCTGGATTCCAAATATAGCTTACACAGTTTATCTGGCTTGTTTGACCACTTTTTTGGTTTGGCTTTTTTTCTCTTCACTAAACCTTTGTCTTACTGAAGTATTCGTTCGCTCTTCAGTGGCTTTTCAGACACACCCAGTTCTGAAAAAGGGCTCTATAAACGGCTGTACATTCACGGGAGACGTGGGTATGCTTTGTCGAGTGTTTCGTGTGTTGACTTTGTGCAACACAGAGGGCAGCAAGAGCAGTCAACTGATAAAAAAAACCCACTTCTGAAGAGGTAGCGCAGGCTTTTCCTCACACAGCAGGGGCCCAGGACTCAAAAGGTTTAGGCCATGGGGCATGGCACAGCAACCGGCTTAAACTTTTCTTGTTAACAGGCACTTAGCGCTCATTGTTAAATGTGTCATTCCTTATTTTTCAGGGCCTTCTGCTGAAAGGATATATTCTGCGAAGTGGTTGGGTTTACTACAGTACATGTTGACACATTTGAGTTTTAGATGAATTCTGAGCACAGTTTTCTGAGCCTTTTTATTTTCATTTTAAGAAATGTAAAATAACTACATCGTTTATGATGATTAAAAAGACCAAGCAACTTCCTTGGACCCTTTAAAAAACGAACAGGCATTGATGACAAACATGAAGAAAATTTGCTGTGTTATGTTTTGAAAACTTTGGCTTTCCCTCAAATAACGAAGCTTTTACTTAGCAATGCGGAGGCCACGAGATGCATTCTTGAGTCTCACAACAATGATGCGAGTGCCATGCACCCTCAGCGCCTTGTCAAATGGGTTTTTGTGAAGCTTTAATATAGGCAGCACTTGCTCCTGCTTTTCTCTAATTTCGCTGCTGCTTACATTTAATCCACGCAGTCCTGCGATGAAACCAGTTCCCGTAAATATACAGGAACATGTTGGATACTTAGAGCACTTCAAACTATAGCTCAGGAGGTTTTCATACTGCATAGCTAGCCTTATTATAGCACACAGTTGGACACTAAATCATCACTTGGGAATGAATTATGACATTTTGGCCAAAGACATTCTTCGTAAGTTTGATTTTTTTCCACTGGGTCTTTATTGGGATATCAGGACATCAGAATCATTATATGTGGATAAAAAAAGCTGTGTGTGTGTGTGTTGCTAACTCATGCATAAGCGATGAGAAGATCCAAACCCCAAAATGACAAATCCGAGCACCTGCTTGCTATGCAGTCGCGTTCAGGCACCTTATTTCAGAGCAGGTGAATGTTTCAAGAAATTCATGAGTAAATACACCAAACTGAAATTCAAGTCTACGCAGCTTGTTTTATTGTACCCATTTTTTCTTAGCTTTGCACTGCAGGAATTTGGTACCCAGTGCTCTCAACAATAACCTGGAATATCATCAGTTAATGTGATGAGTGCCAAATATTTTTGAAGGTGGTATTAAATGGTGATGGTCCATAGGTCATTCAATTTATGCCATAAGTAGTACTGTGGGGATGGCTACTGACGTCTAAATTTGTTTGAGTTAAATATTTTTATTTGATTATTTTGTCCTTGGTGAAATGTGAAGTAATTGCATTTCTAATGGGAATCTTGGTTAGTGAGTTAAGGCGGATTGATTCAATTGCCTACTTAAGTGACATCATGAAATGTGTTATAAATTGACCTTGAAGTGACAATGAAATGTGTAATAAATTGACCTTGAAATACTTTATTCCAGTCACACAACAATGCCAACAGTCGGGCATGGTGTGATGTTTGCTGCTTGTTTTATCGCAGCTGAATCTTTGTGCTTGAAATCTCCATAAGCGTGATATCCTGAATGCATGTTTAACTGACTAATCTCTTTTCGTCTGTGCATACGAAATGCATTTCATATTAAAAAAAAAAGCCAACCAACGGTTAATTGTTGCTTCGGTGCACGAATATTCAAATGTATTTTATCTGTGATTTAAAAAAAAACTCACTTTGAAGGAAAACAACTTCCAAAATATAACTGGCTTGTAGATATGTAATTTGGTTGTGTATCCTAAGGTTGCCTTTCTTCGTTAATGAGAAATTACTTTAAAATGGCAGTTAGGCTTTCCGTCACAGTGTTCAAGCGACTTTACTGCACTGACGTGTTCAAATGTACGGGAAATAAGAAATGGGAAATCACAGGGAAAGGATGAAAAGGGAACAGAAAAACAGGAACATAAGTTCAGAAAAGAGGAGGATGGTGAGGGAGATGCCACAAAGAGGCCTTGATGCTTGCATGGAGTAGCATCTGTTTTCATAGGGTAGGGGCAGGGAGAGGCGAAGGGTTCAGAGTGGAGGTGGATACACAGAAGTCGCGCGATTTAGGAGGGGTTTAAGCTGATCTCGATATATAGAGGATGGGTGCCACGTTTTGAACAGCTCTTGACACAGAGCCCAGGTGCCTATCTCCAAAATAAAAGAGATATTTTTTGTTGTTGTCTCCTTTTGAGGTGTCTCTGTCAGTATTTTGAGCCACGTTTATAGTTCGTAAATGCAGGAGGCCATGATTGTGACCCCCAAGGTCACCTGTTTTCTGTGAATCGATTTCCGGATGCCATTGATCATTAAAAATAATAATCTTGAAAAGGTCACCGAGACGATGACCTCACTGTAATGGTTATAAACTATTTATTAAAGCCCTTGTAGCCTTGTCATGATTCACCTTAGTCAGCTTGGGGAGTAATAGAAAAAAGGCATTATCAAAAGCAGAGTAAAGCACTTGCTCACTCCCTTCGCTGAAAAAAAAAACTGGGCTGCTAAAAGGTCAGTGACTGAATCACCAGGAGACTTCCTTTGGTGTCCTGATACAGGAATGATACAGGCTTGGGGAGGTATCTTCTGTTTGAATGTCAGTATTGGGGACGTGCCAATATTTCAAGAGCCATGATCTATCCACTGCTAGAATGAAGCTCTCTTTGCATTGTCACCATCGTTCAGGATTCTGTGATGTGATAATTTATGCGGCAGCATCACACAAGCAATGTTGTCACAGATCTTACACTTTGGCCATCATCTGTTTGAGCGATGCTACTTGATCAAAACAAATTACTTTTCTCAGCAAACCATATGATGATGATTGCTTCGAAAAGCTGCTCTCTCGGGACAGCCGCGTCGATGGCTCTCTTTCCTCTCTTAGTCACTTCTACGTATATTATTTTTTGCCTAGAAATCTTATTGTACTTTCATATATTTTTATTTTCTTTGTCATTGCTCCCTGTTTCTGATCCAAGTTCCATATCATGTAATGTGCCAATTAACATGTTTCCAAAAATACTTTTCTGGAAAATATTTTTGACTGTGACTGTGGATAACTTGAGTGTATTTCCTTGTCTCACCCCTTCTTGGATTGGTGGTTTTGTCATCTTATATGAAATATCTCAGTGTTACTCGTTCAGCTGTCAGTGTTGTTGATAATCTCAATTTCTTTTAAAAAAGATGTGTTTTTAGTTGAGAGCTTTGATGACTGCATCAGTTTCAACTGATTAATATTTTTTAGTGTTCAAAGGCCAATCATAATTGTTTTGGATATGCAATTGCCCAACTGATATCTACCTGATATTATGTATGTGATCAGTGGTAGGACCAGGCTTTTATAAATTCAGCTTTCCTGCTTACTTGGCTCGTCTAAAGGGACCATTATGTATTCAGTTATCTGTGATCTTTAGGAACATATACATTTGGTTAGAGGCCAAGAGTTACAAATGCTTTAAAGCAGTTTTATGCCCCTAGGTTTAACACTGTCATGATTGAGCCGCCTTGCCACGTTTGAGGTATTTAATTTTGACTACTTAATAAATGTAATGATGTAAGTTTTCACGGCTCGATGCACGATGATTGCTTCTAAAAGTTGCTCTCTCGGGACAGCCGCGTCGATCGCTCCCTGTCCCTCCATCGCGACGTTTCGCCTCGCAAGTTAGAGGCATTCTCAGGCGCTTTGTGTGTCAGTGAGTATATGGGGGGACATAAATAAATAGATGTGCAGGGTTAAATATACCTTATCACGGTACTTTATATTTAAAGAAAGTGTCAATTATCAGATGTCGTCCCATGAGCCACGTGTAAGTTTAATAGTGTATAATGTGATATGAAGCCATTTTTTGATGTACTAAATGACATTTTCCTCTGAACATGGTTACACAGCATTTCTAACATTACTTTCATTGTCAGTGAGTGCACCTTACTGCATTGCAAAGGTTGCTCATTTATTGTCCTGTAGTAAAAAAAAATGACTCCATCCGAAATTGTGGCTATGCATACTCCGTTGTTGCTAGGGAATTTGTCAGAGGCGAGACAGCCTCCAAGCCCGATAAATATGAGAGGCCTTCCGATAAGGAATGGCTCGAGTCTACGGCTGGGTTGTAGAGCACTGTATGTGTGGCTTGGAGAGGTGGTGGCTCAAGCGGGCTCACTGGGAGCTTCCTTGGCCCCTGCTGTCTCTGTTGACCTGGTTACCGCGAGTCATCTTGTCACGTTTTAATAATGCTGGCGCGCCTGTCTGTGGAGATTAGCTGAGTCGTTACAGCTGAGCGCCTGGTAAAGAGCTCGCCGCAGTGGTTATTGTTTAAATATGAGCTTGCATAAATGAACAGCTAGGCAGGCGTATTTCCTTTGTTGTGATGGTTTTCATTTTCTTTGTTCATTAAAATTTGTATTGCTGGATGAAAATGGAACTAGGACACATCACTCTAAAAAGTTAATTCTGTCGCTCGTGAATTTTACATTAAGACGTGTAATCTGCTTAGGATTCCGTTGGGCATTTGCTGCATTAAATAAACTGTACAACACGTGAGGACATGGAGGCGAGGCTTATTTTGGATCACAATGATCGGCAACAAGCGGAATGACATGACACAGTTCCTCGTTCACACACGTCTCTTCCATTCCATGCCGTTTAATATGGGCTCTTAAAAGCTGAGACATATCGCTGGGCCTTTGCAAAGACATTTTTTGATATATTGATACATATAGTTGTTTTCTCAAGAAAACAAACATGTCCATACAAAATTACATTGCAATGTAAACATATTGTGTAATAAATTCTAGCATTTGTGAGTTTAATCATTTATATTTTCCCTTCAAAGCACTATTGTGGTGTGTAAACATATGTTTGACATTGAAAAGTGCTTGAATTTTTCCCAAATACTACAAATCTTTTAGATAGAATACTTTAACAACAGTTCCACACGAGGAGTTTTTGAATATCGGCGCTGAACTCCTAAGTTGGACTTCTTGTAAAGGTTTAGCTAGATTTGTGGTGGAAAGCCGCTAAGCCTATGGCACATAGTGGGGGGGGGGTGTGGTTCTTAGGTGCGCGTTTGCTTTGTCGGGCAGTTAAACGAGAGAGGTCACGGTAGGATTTATCTCTCCCGGCAGAGGGAATGACTTGTTTGAACTGTAGGTACTCTGCGTGTGGACATTGTTCTCAGAGAAACTTGCACATAACTCATTTACAAAACGGTAAAGAGACTTTGACAGCCAGCAGGCTCTTGCCACGTTCATATACTGTACACAAAAACAAAGACTCCCCGTATAGCCTTACCAGGTTCTGGGGTCAAGTGCCGTTAGCGAGCACCTGTGAAGATCGACACGGCACACGAGGAGGCGGGTGACCAGCACCACGCCCAGCTACCCTTGTCTCCTTCGTGGCAATGTTTACACACCGCACTCGGTACTTAATTGAGTTTGAGTTGACTTCGGGGAGGCCCAGTACCGATTCCGAATTTCGGCACTGATGATTATATAAAAAGGAAATATGCAAAATGCCTGTTTGAGCCATTGTTTGGACTTGCTCGGCACAACGCGATGTTACCGTGAATTGATTATTACAGTACAATTCTCAGTTAATCCTCATAGCACAGAATACTAAGGCTGTTAGTTTCATGGGTTGCTTGTAGATATCCTACTGGCCTCGATATTTTTATGGTGCTGTTCGGGAAGATAGGGCAGTCAACTGACATAAATTACTCAGTGTGTGCTTAATGTCGTTATGCAGCTGTCGGGGTTTCATAATTCTTAAATTCAAATCAATTCTTCAGGCCCCGATATAGTGGTCAATTTGCATCAGGAGCATTTTTTTTTCCATTTCGACAAATTATTTGTAATACCTGGATTGATGGCATGAAGGAGAACAGAGAGAAAAACGTAAACCTGGAGAAATGTTTTGCATGCTCAGATAAATGGATTACTTGAAGGAGCGTTTGTCCAGCCTTTTGAGAAATAATGGCCTGGACAGAGAGGAGAAACAATGGTTATACAAATGTTAAATTAGGGGTAATAGTGTGAAACAACTGTGCACTCATTATGGAAAAGTCAGTTAAGTTTATTTAACCTGGAATGAAGAGTTGTGCTATGTAGCTCTTTTTCACAGTTGTCCATCAGGGATGGTTAAGTAACTTACAAAATTTCAGGGCTCTGAGGGTAATATTAGGATAATTAATCTTGGCAGCATGTCTTTCGAGTGTGGGAGGAAAACAGAGTACTCGGCGAAAATTCATGCGACCCCAGGGCGAACATATAAACCCCACTTGGGAAGGCACCCGAGCTGGGAACTGAACCCGGGGCCCTTTTTGCTCTGAGGCAGTAGTGCTATTTGCTGTGCCACCATGCTACCCTGAAACACTCAGAATGAAGTGGCAAAATGATAATTGAGAGAATTGCTTCTTGAATCGAACAGTGGTGCAGCATAGATGTATAGATGTTTATTATTACAGCAGAAAATGCCCAATGAGCTTACAAGCTCTAGGTGCGGGATTCATGTGATACAATACACATTCAAACTGACCAACGCAACACTAATAAAACCATATGTAAACAAACTCACAGTACCGATTTGTGTGGAGTTAAATGTGTGCTGATAATTCATTCAATTTCCCACGTTATTGGGGAAGGCCATCAATATACTTCTGCTGAATAGAATTTATGAAACTCAGGTACTCTTCTTGGAACCATGCGATTGAATGGAAAATAAACTACCGTATGAAGTGAAAGGTTATCATTACAATAAATGTCGACATGAACCGTTTAAATATGCTACTGCAAACTGCATATCAGAACACGTAGCAACTTTGGGTGGACACGTGGTGAATGTGATATTACAACATAAGGGTGACCCTGCTGGGGCTACGGTACCTCCGGTACCTCAGATACCTCAGATAATGGAAGAAGTAGCCATACCTTGTGAGTGACTGGTGGAGGTGCCATCTATAGAGGAAGTACGAGACCAGGAAAAGCACCGGGCACAGATGATATTCCAAGCAAAATGCTGTCTGCAGATTGACCGATACGACATCATTAAACTGTCTGGAGCACAGGAAAGGTCCTGCAGGAATGGAATGATGCCTTAATGGTCCTTCCCTTTTATTAAGGGGGACCACACCGATTGTGATAACAAGAGGGGCATCTCACTCCTCAGTGTGCTAGGAAAGGTCCTGAAAGGCTCATTCAACATCGCCTTGTCAGGCACGCTGAGAAGAGGCTTAAAGAACCCCAATTTGGTTTCAGGCCGGGGCGGTTTTGCACAGATGCCAGTTTCTCTGTCCAGCTGCTACAGCAGAGGTGTAGGGAATTCTAACAGAACCAACATCTCTACTTCATTGATCTGGTGAAGGCCGACAATACCATCAGCTGACCAGGGTTGTAGGTTGTTCTTGCTTTCGGGATCCCTGACATCTGCTCACCATTATTAAGGACCTTTATAATGGTTGGCAAGCCCGGGTAAAGCTTTGTGGTCGGGAGTCATAGCCATTCCATGTTCACCTTGGGGTGCGACAGGGATACCCTCAGGCTCCTACATTATTCAACATTTTTTTTGATCACGTAGTTCGAGAGGCTTTACATGAATATACTGGTGGAATTCCATCAGGTTCATTTACAATGGGAGGCTGATCGATGCCCGGGTGTGGTCAAGGGATGGCTTCCTGTTGGCCAACCATGTTATCTTTGCTAACGATTTGGTGATTGCTGCTCATTTTGAGGAAGAGTTGGGGGCTCTGCTGTTGAACCTGGAGCATCCCACAAGCAGGTGGGGTCTTACCATCAGTCCCACCAAAACCAAGCACTTGTCTGGGTATTTTGTACCCATGAATACTCCACCCTCTCAGCTCTCCATGAGTGATGGAACAGGTGTGGAGAGAGTAAAGACGTTTTCATACCTCGACAGTGCGCTTATGGCCGGTTCCGGTTTAGCAGCGGAGGTCTCCGAATCATTCGGGTGGTGGCATTATCATTGAATCGGCTACATAACGCTGTGTGAAAGCTGCCTGGCTCCACACGGGGCCACAGGTCTTCTCAGCTGTAGTCATGCCTTCTCTTCTCTATGCTTACCACACGTGGACCCCCCTGGCGGGACATACGCGCTATTTTAAAACTTTCCGTCTGGCCTGCCTATGATCCATCATGGGTTTAATCAGGTTGAATTGCATATAGAATTCACACATTCTTGAAAGATCTGGACAAAGTCCCATTTGTGAGCTCTACCAGTAGGCGAGGCTGCGGTGGCTGGGTCATGTAGCTCACATATCCGGACACCACATGCCCAAACAGTTACTGTTTGGCCTGATAAAGGAGGCTAAACGGGCGCTGCATGGGCTACAGATGACATAGACGGATGTGGCACAGGAGTACCTGGAGCTGAGTGGACTTGCTGAAGATTAGTACCAGCAGTGTCAAGATCGACCTCTGTGGAGGAGGATGGTGAAGGACACTACGGGGCAACAAGAGGCAGTCGCCCTCCAACAACAACGGAGGGCGGAGTAGCGACGCTCAAAATAACGAGCAGAGAGCCAGGCGGCTAAAACACAGCAAGTTCGCACGATGGGGAGCATAGATGGTGCATCTGCCAGTCAGTCAGGCAACCCATAACATCTGGGTCTGTCCCTATAGCTCCTGTCGGCAAGCTTTCGACACTGCATGGTGGCCTCAAGATGCATATGGCCTGGCACAGGTGCCGTGGTGACATCACCGCCACTTCGTGGCAAATGGTGGTTCTTGTTGCTTTAATTATAATCAGATACACCCTTGGAAAATATTTAAAATCCTATTTATATTTAATAATTTATAGCGCCGAAATATGGTAGAAATTTACAATCCAGTTAAAACCTTAAAAATATCTTGTTAAAAACATATTTCATACCAGTTGTGGTATTTGTAATAAAACAGCTGCAAATCATGCAATGGGTTTTGGCAGCTGCAGGAACATTAGCAAGTTGTATTTTTGTACTGCACAATGCATTTCAATCCCATTGCCTTCCTTTAGTATTAACATGCTTTCTATTTTTCCTTCATAATATAAATCCTTTGTGATGTATTTGATTGTTATTTCATGTTTTGCGTATATAATATATTGTTGTATTACATTTTTCCTTTGGTTGCATAACTGAAATAGATTGCTTAGCAGTCCATGTCTTGGGACATCATTATCTTTATTACCACTGTCGTACAATTCATTATTAGTTGTGATGTAACCATGCCACAATCAGTTCACTAGAATCTTCCATTTTTTGCAATCAGAGCCAATAAAGTAGCATTTTCTGAGAAGTCAGTAGTGGTTCCCCTGTGGACAGATAGGGGGTCCCATCATGCTGACAGTGGAATTTTCACCACAAGCTCAGGGCCACCCGTGGAGCTGCTCCCTTGAGCAGGAAGATTTTTCAACTTAACGTAATCATCAAATGTGCTCCAAGTTTCGAACTACATGTGCACACTCATTTTATACAAAGAGACCAGGACATGTCATGGGATGAAGAATAACACAGACATGTTTATGTTCTGAGAAAGAAGACTTAGGGGTTACCCCGGGCTACCTCACACCGAGGACAACCCGTAGGACAGGTGCTAATTCCAGGTGTACGCAATGCAATGTTTGATTTACGTCCTCTGACAGCTGGCGACCTGTATGGTGACCACTACGGCTCGGTGAGCGACGTGCTTGGGGCCAGCGGGGGCACTGGTGGCGGCACTGGTGGCGTGGGGGTTGGTGCTGGAATTGGCCGCTCGGGCAAAGGCATCTCTATGTCTCTGCCCTCCTCGCCCATGCTGTCACGCCAGCCCAGAGCGGTGCTGGGACCCCCTCCTCTTGGTGCCACGCGTCCTCCAGGTGACTATTCCATTCGGTGTTACACTGTTGGGTTTGATTTTGGGTTTTACCATGTGTTTCTGAAGGAGACGTCGGTATGTGGACCGAATCTTGGGACATAATGCTGAAAAACACTGTACAACCCTACAACACGTTAGTGATGTATAGCACAATCGCGAATATGTTTGCATTTGTAGTGTGCTTCATCAATCAGTCATTGTATCACAACATATGCTGATATTATGTTGACACAAATGGGCAAGCCTCGCGGCGACGTATTTCGTTTACATATTTGCAGGAACCAATTTTCAGACATGTAGTTTACGAAATCTTAGACCATGAAATATTATTTTTCTGTTGGGGAATGGAGTCAAGATTATTTTTGTTATTATTCCTTTATTAAAGTACATTTTTTGGGTTTATTGTTCTTGCAGGCACAAATATGGCCACTTTGTTTTAGGGAGATATATTTGTGTTGTGTTTTTTTGTACGTGTCTTTGCATATGGGGGCGGGGGGGTTGAGCATTGGTGCAGTGCTTTGGCCATTATTACATGAACCTGGATAACTTGAAATCGATTTCCAGCCAAAACTGACATCAGCCGAGTCAACCTACTGGAGGCCAATGGCCTAGCCTTAAATAAGCACCTGGTACTGTGTTTTGCCACTTGTGGTACGATGTTTGCACATCATTTATTGGGTAGACAGGTGATAAGACGTGATGCTGGCCACACCACTGCCTTGTGGATCTTGCTGGCCTATATTGTAAAGTTGGCGCTACTCTACTGCCCACCTGGAGCCTCCTCTTCTTTTGTCAATGAACTCTCTGAGCTGCTTCTAAAATGTGATCCAGTTCTGAATGAATCCTAATTCTTGGCGATTTCAACATCCATGTTGACTCTGCAAAGAGCCCTCTTGCAAGGGATCTCATGACCACTCTGACCTCAATTGTTTTCACTCAACACGTGACATCTGCCACTCACAGCTCACAGATGCGGCCATACTCTCGATATGGTTTGCTCATGGGGCATATTGGTAACCAACCTCTCGGTCACTGATCCAGGTCTATCTGATCATTCTGCTCAACAATGACCTTCTCGATCCCTTCCAATCTGGGTTCAGATTTGGTCACAGTACTAAAACGTCACTGGTCAAAGTAGTTAATGACCTACTCGTCGTTTCTGATGAAGGCTTGCCAAGTATTCTTGTCCTCCTGGACCTGAGTGCTGCCTTTGATTCCGTTGACCACCCAATCTTACTTGAGCGACTGGAGGGTATTGGGGTCTCTGGCTCTGCCCTGCATTGGCTGAGCTCCTACCTCTCCAACCGGTAGCAGTTCGTCAACCTCGGAGTACAAAACTCAGAGATCCATCCTGTTTTGTCTGGAGTTTCTCAGGGTTCAGTTCTTGGCCCACTCCTCTTCAGTATCTACATACAGCCTATTGGCCATTTCCTGCACAGCCTCAATCTCAGCTTCCATTGCTATGCCAATGACATCCAAATCTATATCTATGCAAAACCATCCATCAATGCATCTGGTCTTTGCATGTTTTCCTCACTGTCAACTGTGAAGGCCTGGCTCAATTCAAATTTCCTAAAACTAAACAGTGACAAAACACATGTTTTGCTTGTCAGCACCCGGCACCAGTTATCCAAGGCTGAATCTGTCCAATTGATGCTTGACGACCAGACCATTGAAGTTGCTAAGGCAGTTCGGAGTCGAGGTGTGACTCTTGATTCCTCACTCAGCTTCGAGACACGCATCAACAAGGTGACGAAGGTAGCCTATTTCCATCTCAGAAATATAGCCAGACTGCACAACATCCTGTCACCCTCTGATGCTGAGAAGCTAATACACATCTTCATCTCCTCACGAATCGATTACTGCAATGCACTGCTCCCTGACACCCCTGCCTACTAATCAATCGTCTGCAACGTGTGCAGAATGCGGTTGCTAGAATCCTCACTCGCACACCCATCCACGATCACTTATCCCCACCCAGTACTGATGTCTCTCCATTGGTTACCGGTTAAATGCAGGATTGAATTCAAGATCCTCCTCCTCACCTACAAGGCTCTCACTGGTGCTGCTCTGACATGCATCCTTGATCTACTTCAGGCATCTTCCTCAACCCGACCACTCCAATCCTCCAATACGGGCTTGCTTCATGTGCCCAGATCGCACCTCCATTCGGTGGGTGACAGCCTTCTCCCGTGCTGCTCCCAGTCTCTGAAATGCCCTTCCATGAGAGATTTGATCAGCTGAGTCAATGGACATCTTCAAATCTCGTCTCAAGACTCATTTGTTCTGTAAGGCTTTTAAGCCCTTTGGCTAGGACTGTTGATGGGGCTCAATATTGTAGTGCCGAGATGATGGCTTTCTGCCGTCCTGCACATGCTCAGGAACATTTATTCCCTCCTTGTTTTATGTCCTATAATTTATTGCTACTATTTGATTTTCAGTTGAACTGTCCTGATGTTGTTGTTGACATGCCGTTCTCTCTACAGCTCTGATTTGTAAAAAAAAACCAAATTAAAGTTATTGTTGCGGATTTGCCGTTCTGATGTCGTTGTTCGTGTGCCGTTCTCTCTGCAACTCTGTGCAGTGCTTTGTGACCCTCAGGTGAAAAGCACTCTATAAATGCAATTATTATTATAGAAATGCTCACTAACAACACTTACCTCAACAGACTGTAAAGGTTATAGGGATTTATTTGTGCGTGTGTACACGCATGCATGTGTGCAATAATTCATAATGGTGAATTTGTGTAAATTTGTGTGAAAATTGACCAATGAAACATCTGGTAAAAGTGTATTCATACACACATCCCATAGCCCTGATTGAATGTACAAGCCTACGCAAATATGTGCATTTGCATTGTATTGAATGAAGTGCTGTTTTTTCTTTTGTAAGTAATTTTTGTTTCAACTAAATTGTTTTGAACAAATCCTTGTCTTGTAAATGATGCTATTGTGTATATTCGACAGACTGATGGGGAGCTGTGCTGACAAGGGTTAACTATATATGACCGATAAAGCATATGGAGTTGGATTTAAACCATCACCTATCTATAAATTTGCTGATCTATGACAACCCGTTTATATAATTTTATCCGGAGAAGCATAAATGTCAGGAAGTAATTAATTAATAAATAGTCATGCAATTAAACGCTGTGTAATACACCATTGGATCGATCATAAATTATTTGTCAATAATATATGTAGCATTATAATCACAAGTTCTATGAATATTGTTTTACCCATAAAAACCACACGAATAAAACAAGCAATGGGTTTAAGGAGTGAGGCATAGGATAATACGTTTTGGTTTGTGTTACTTAGCACCTTAATGATTTGCATACAGATGCGGGCTGGCACCCAGAAGTGTAGCATTTCGCCTCCCCTTCTTACAGCGCATGTTTGCCGTGAAATTTGTCAGTTGGGCCTCAGCAGCCAAACAAAGTGCTACCCGTGGCGTGTTGAGCTAGTTTCTGCACCGGCTCTGCGCGCGCCCACGGAAACCACTTGCCGCACATCACCGCCGATGTGTTCGTGCACAACAGTGCGTCGTCGTGTCGTGATTCATATTTTGGTTTCGTGGAGGGCTTCAGTGGATTTATTGTTGTTGCAAATGGGTTTTTTGTTGTGCATTATCTCTCGACACCCAAGTCATGTGTGAGGATAGCTTTCTTCCTGCTGTCATGCACAAGGTGTCTACATGGAACTTTAAAGAGCAGGCATCTCCCGCGGCTTCATGGGCACCCCCACTTGCAAACCTATGCAGCCAAACTCATCCAAAAGACTGCCAATTCTTTCTCCGCACATGAGCCAGTAGGATTAATCTTTGTGCCTTTTGGTTTAAATGTAATCACTATGGTAACACATTTTCAAAATAGACAATGAGTCACACTGTAGTGTCAATGGATGAGAGTTTATAGAATATACAGTTTAAGCACCATTCAGTGAGATTGTCCTCTTTCTTTTATTAATAATGTAGTTGATTTAACAAATTGCATTAATCATACTCTTTATTATATTTTTTTGTTAAATGTTTAGCGTGGGAATAATGTATAATCACAGATAATCTGATCACAGTTATGTCAATATTTCTATTATACATTCAGAATACATTTCTTTGTACAACACGTTTTCTACATTTTCAACCGAAGGTTATACCAAGAAAGAGTTACTCACTTTTCAAAATTGACATTTTATTTAAAAATTCCGAGCATGCTTTGATGCCTTCTCGTTTTGTAGTCAAAGATGTCGTTCACTACTATGCCCAGCATCTATTACATGTAGTCAAGACTGAGGCTTCCTAATACTGTCCATGAATTTCCACATTTATTTGTTCCCAGTGAAAGCCCAGGTTTTATTTCGACTTGCATGCTGTCTGGCTTGTTGCCTGCAGCCCACTGTCAAACGTCTGGCATCCGCGTTCCGTGTGTCTGAGATAGTAAATGTTTGTGCTACTGAGCCTTCCTCTAACATGCTTTGTTTACAAAGTCCTGGTGTAATATGAACCAGCCACGGGAGGATCCAGTGTTTATCTCTTTAGGGGAATGTGCCTCCCCTAGCAACCAGCCCCCATGTTCACGCTGCGCTGTATCCGTCAAGAGCTCTCACCGACTTCACAAGGCCTCCCGTCAAGGGTCATATTTGGTTAAAGGAACAAATTTATGTTCGGAATTACAGATATTGCGAGCGTTTTTCACATGCATTGGTATTTGGATAAGGGCGGCGCGGTGGCGCAGTGGTTAGCGCTGACGCCTCACAGCAAGAAGGTCCCGGGTTCGAGTCTCTCGGCCCCGGTGCCTTTCTGTGTGGAGTTTGCATGCTCTCCCCGTGTCCGCGTGGGTTTTCGCCGGGTACTCCGGTTTCCTCCCACAGTCCAAAAGCATGCTCCTGGATAGGTTGATTGGCTCGCAGACTAAAATTGTCCCGCAATGCCCGGCGATGGACCGGCGTCCCGTCGTCGGGTGTATTCCTGCCTTACGCCCTATGTTTCCGGGATAGGCTCCGGCTTCACCGTGACCCTATATAGGATTAAGCGGTTTCAGATAATGAGATGAGATGAGAGATGGTATTTGGATCATATTTCCATTCCTTTGTAGCCTCGTCTTGCAGCCCACCTATAACACACACGATCCACTTGTTTTTATTGCTAATATACTACAATACCATGGTGTATTTAATACACGGCTGTTAGGACTTGTCACATTTGTATTTTCTGGAAAATAATCCATTCACTAGCAGGTGTGAAGGTGTTAGGATATAAAATAGGCTCTTACTGTTCACCCATAAGGAATCGGTATATTGTATTGATTTAGGGTCAGGATTCAATTCAAGAATTGATGCTTTTTAATGTTGGTTTTATTGTCTCATAAGATTTCCTTTCCACTTTTTTTACTCGGTCAGTTTAATCCACTCCATTAGCCTAAGTGTATCCTAAGTATATGATTTGTATTAAATACAGCTCTCAGAAATTGTAAATAATCTCATCTCATCTCATTTTTCTGAAACCGCTTAGTCCTATACAGAGTCACGGTGAAGCCGGAGCCTATCCCGGCAGACACAGGGCGCAAGGCAAGGATATACCGACGATGGGACGCTAGTCCATCGCCAGGCACTGCGGGGCAATTTAGCCTGCGAGCCAATCAACCTATGTAGCAGCATGCTTTTTGGACTGTGGGAGGAAACCGGAGTGCCCGGCGAAAACCCACGCGGACACGGGGAGAGCATGCAAACTCCACACAGAAAGGCACCCGAGCCGAGAGATTCGAACCCGGGACCTTCTTGCTGTGAGGCGACAGCGCTAACCACTGGGCCACCGCGCCGCCCTGTAAATAATCACTTCTTACATATCTGATTCCGTGCATGTATTTTGAGAGTGCGAATTGATTTTGGTCGATGAATTAATGCATTTTTAACTCTAGTGCTTCGAAAATATAATTAAAATACTGGACCTGGAGTTGGTGTTCACATTAAAACTGTTTAGCAAATATGAAAGGTCTTAGTATTTAAATTATCATGCTGATGTTAGATTTCAAGGCCTATTGAGAAAACCGCTGGCATTGCACAGCTGAAGTCACAGCACATCGTTGCCTTTTTCAGCTTTTGTAGCCTCCTATAATGTAAACAGCCTCGCCTAAAATGATTGGGCCACGTTTAGTTTAAATAATATATTTCGTTTAATCCTGGATATGTTTGTCACTAAACGAGAGCTTTAAAAATCCGGTGCTTTTAATAATTAAAGTAAATGTAATGAGATGATTGCTTCGAAAAGCTGCTCTCTCGGGACAGCCGCGTCGATCGCTTCCTCTCTCCACCTCGCGGCGTTTCGCCTCACACGTTAGAGGCATCCTCAGGCACATTGTAATGTGTTATACTATCTTTATCCCTCAATGTGCATCGACAACTATTAATTTACAGTCATTGATCCAATCTTGGATTTAACATTCCCCCAAAACTTCGTTGTTATTTGATGATGATTGACCAAAAAAAAAGTTTTTGTTGGTGATGTGCTATTCTTATGTCGTTGTTGTTGTTGCTGACATGCCTTTCTCTCCGCAGCTTTGTGCAGCACTTTGTGACCTTCGGGTAAAAAGCACTCCATAAATGCAATTATTATTATTATTTGATCATACTTCATCACCCTGGTCAGTTCGGGTTGGGTGGGGAGGGGCACTGGACCAGTTCAGATGTCACTTGCTACTGATATTAGCTGTGACCGTGAATCAAAACTCATTTTTATTAGATTAGCTGTATTTCATTTATTTTTGTAAGATGGGTCTGATAAGCTGTTAGACTGTTGTGATATGCATGCTGTGACAGTATTTATCTCTGGGTTCATAGCGCAGCACATTGACTTACCCGCTGCACCACCGTTCGCAATATTGTGTTCGATCCAAAACACTCGCTTTCAAGTCATTTTCTTTTCCACGTAGATAAGAAACCTCGACAGTGACAAAGAAAAGCAAATAGATTTTAAAAGTGTGCAAATAAGCATGGATACATGCATGCTTGGAATTCCACTGATAGAAAGAAAGAAGAACACATGGGTCAGAGAACCTAAGCAATTTAGAGTCATCATCGGGATTGTTGAGAAACTTTGTGGGCTTGCAAAAGACACATCCCTCGGAAAGATGACGGCCAGTAGTCGAGAATAAATTTGCCCGAGTGGATATTTACCATGGAGATACTGTACAGCAACCAAATCATCTTGTATATACCAGCAACATGGGTTGTTGCAGCTTGAGAGCCCTAGAGATTGTAAGAGCTTGGGGAGGTCAGCATTCAGTGGTAGATTGAACATAGTTGATGTTAATGTATTGTTCATTGGTACGTGTAGCCACATGCAAACACACGTGTGCATGTAAGGAGATGAGGGTTATTTCAGTATTAAGGTTGTGGAATACAATGACATGGGGTAAAAGCTGTATTTGTTTAAGGTTTGTCAAGCCTTTGTGCATGGTGATAATATTAAAGTATTCTACAAAAGGCAGTTGATAATTTTAAACACCTTTTTAATATTTTGAACACAACGTACATAGAATTTGTAAAACCTTTACTCACTATTGCCACCAGCAGCCAGAATTATATTTAGTGAGAATGCACATGGCACACTTAGCACTAGTATTTGGAAAATTACAAGACTGATAAACTTGACTGGGTCGCACAGCTGTCCACACATACGGGTGGGTTGGTTTGAGCTGTTTTTACCTCATGATAAAACCTCGAAAAAAGTGAATTTTTACAGTTTGGTTGCACTCGATGAAATCTATTTTTGGGTCAGGTCACGTA
>JAZEWT010000001.1:19203392-19230885 GCA_036362905.1 Mordacia mordax
TTTATGTGACCTGACCCAAAAATGGATTTCATCGATAATATTGGTCACGAAAGTCTTCGAATTAAAGTGGTTGCATTCTATTTAAAAGTTGTAAGTTAGATGCCGGCAGGCAACAACAAAGTAAATAGCACTGGGGACTTGATTGAATAAAGGACAATATATCATTGAATAAAGAAAGCTACAGAGTTGGGACCAATGTACTTTGGGCAAAGAAGGGGTGATTCATAACATGTTCCCGAAACAATTGGAGGTATAGGTCAAAGGGAATACAATTGGAAAATGAAACCGAATATTTATTATACAAAAATATTTAGAGTAGTGTAATGTTTTAACACAATGCACTTAGGACTAGTGTAACCTTTAATCACAATTGTCACCAAGGGGGTGGATCGGAGTTCGTTGGAGTGTTTTTGAAAGCTGAACATATGAAAAGCTGCATACCATTATGCCTAAAAAATAACGGGTTTTTTTTACAATCACTGTACGTGATTTTGCATTGGCTACTCAGTTGGGGTGTTGGGGAAATATGATTGCAATATCTACTTACTGGACTCAATGCCATGCGACATGCGTGACATGAAAATGTGCGTTGTGATGTCATTTGCATGCCAGCCATGAAAAAAACCTCTCTTTTTCTGTACAGTTTATGATCAGCATACATCACCTGATGTAAATAACATACAGTAATGTAATGTGCTGTGTATAATTTATAAAATGTCCCTTGACACATGCTGATAATTGCACGGTTAAGCTAACAAAGCTCCCTGGCTCCTGCATATTTACCTGGGGTTTAAGATACTTATCTCTGTGGTAGAGACTGTCGAACTGAAAAGAAGTTGTATCTTGTTCATGCAGTCAGGCACTGCTATGTAGGCCTAACAGCATTACGGTATCGTGATGCAGTGAGGATTTTTCAGCTGTGAAAGGCGCACACATTTCTGTTGTGGAAGAACGGCTTAAATATATGCTATGATGGCCATGGAATACAGCTTTTCACAGAAAAGGACCCTACATGGTGGGATGTGATAACCATTGCTGTGCCCTTGGCCACAACGAATTCTTGATGGATACAGGGGATATTTTAGGCGTTTATCAGACGTTGCTTAATGTGCTTCAGAGTCAACAGTTGTTGAGCTTTATAAGTAACTTTAATATCATGGAAAAGTGCATTCCTCGTTCATTCTTTTCTATATGGCGTATTGTTTTTGCCTGAAATGCTGTAACCTTTTTACAAATAACTTCTTTCATGTGTATGCCTGTCTGAGTTAATGGCTCGAGTAGCGATCAACGCGAAACATATATAACCACTGCACGGTGGCATTGTGCGGCTCTTTTGGCACTCACCATTTGCAAGAAGTACAGATTGTCAAAGTCCCATATACTGTGACCTTAGATAAGCATGGATCGCATAATAATATGTAGCACATTCTTTACTTGTTTCCAAACTCGATGTTTGTTGAAGGACATTCACACTAGCTTTCGTCATGAGAAATTCAAGGAACATATACACGTGGCTAAGATTTTATTTTGTCGACTGCGACCAGGGACTGCATTCCTCTTCCCCTGCTCTATATATATTGTTCCTTCCCAGTCGTGCGTTGCTATGAATTTGAATGCCTTGTTAATCCTACCCCGAAGAGCACTGAACACTGTAATGTAGCTTTTTATGAAATCTTTGCAGTTGTGATTGTAATGTTTTTTTAACATCGTTTTTCTATTTTACTTTTTAAATAATTAATGCAGTATTCGTGTTTTGTCCACTGTGAAAATAACATAACAAAGTCTACCACTAATTAATAACCCTGCTCCCCGCCTTCCACCTCCCCAAAAATAGTGATTCAAGACCGTAATTCCATACAAACAGGTGTATATTTGTCCAGATGTTACTATCTAGTTTCCCTTTGTTTTGTCTCCCTAAATTTGCATATAGGTCCTGAGCCTTACTTAAAAATGAGTATATGCTCAAACATCAATTTTCACACACGCGTTCCGATGCGTGTTTCGTAAGCCTTGAGAATCGGTCTCAGTCGATGAATCGATGCATCGTCAAGCTTATACTTGTTAGCATACGTTTTTTTTAAATAATAGCAAATTCAAATCATAACATGTTAATAACCCTGCTGTTGTGGCAGCTGCCCCTGTGCTCTCTACGGCATGCCACCTAATTTGACTCACAAGGACCCACAGCATAGAACACTTGCTCATAAGGCTTCTTTTCTATGATTATTGAAGAAATGTTTCATTTAAAATTCCCCAGGTATACGATTGAGAGTTGTGAGGGGATGAAATACAGTATACACTGTTCAAGGGGCTCATTTTTAATATCACTGTGTAGCAAGCTGCATTTTATTTCATTATTAAATACGTGATGAGAGACCATTGTGCATTATTAAGAAATATTATGAACTGACAAAGCACGGAAAATTAAATGGGTGAAAAAATTAAATCGGCTGCTGAGAACAAAATTACAAACGACATAACTGTTCAAATGCTAAAACAACGACTTAATGTATTGTTTCGAAAAAAAGACAGCATTTGGAAGTGTATAAAAATAGAGAAATAATTAAAATACTGTGCCATGGCTTGCTATAATTATCAGCGATTTTGAAATGCAATATTTGAGCTTTGCAAAATCGAGGAGTCCATGAAATGAAGTTGTCTGATTTAGGTGAATATTCAACCATTTTGCATGGTAATGCCAGTCTTCGAGTTTTTTGGCAACAAAACGATAGAGTATGTGCAATTGAGTGTAAACCCCTATAGACTTCAGACACATTGAATCTGATGGGAATTATATTTCCAATTGAATGCTTGAGATTGATTTGGTTGAAAGAGACTTAATAAAAAAGAGTCCCAGAATTGCTTTAAAAAAGTGAACCCATTACATAAATGTGGATGACAGGTGCTATCACAAAAATATACGTTTTTGTGCGGAACTATCAATATCGTAGGATATGATTTGATGAAAAATATAGATTTTTTTTTTATCCAGTTAAATTTTCATTTCTTGAAATTGCTGCCTTAACATGATGGCAAATAACAATTGGAGTCATAGAAATGCGAGTTATGGTAGGCTGTAGAGTTCAAGGCATCTGGGTATATAAAGCATCGCTTTATTTTCGAGCCCACCAGTGGAGAGAAATGAGAAGTGCTGGGGTATTTGGGGCACCCCATGGTGTGGGAGAACGGGCAGCTGAAGGGAGGCGTAAACGAGTGTCTTGCTGAGGTGCGCGTAGCAAAAAGGGCTTTCGTCCCCGGCTGTCCCCGACCCTCTCAGTGGCACCATATTGGAAAGAAAGTTCTCGCACAAGGAGGGCATTAACATAACTCTTAATTGGAGTTTGTCCATTCAACCATTCAGAGCAGACTGTCATTAATTTGAGTCAAGGAAAACACTCCAGCATAGTCTCCCCAGCATGCCCATTAACATTCCTTGGAGACAGGCATACATTGTAGAGAAGATAGATATAGCGTACATACTTTGAAACATCATTAATACATATCTTAATGCAGCCATTTTTATTGAGTGAGGGCACCTTTGCTATGTGAGTATTGTATTAATGTAGCAGAAATGTAATGGTTTCTTTTGCACTTTAACTGACACTGATTGAATTCAGCCTGCAACGTCTCATCCCAGCACAGGGCATGCCCACACAGTGCTCACCCATGCTTCTATGGCAGCAGCCATCAATAGTTCTTTCCCACCAGTATGTAATGCTTTATGTCCAGTAAATGTAATGTTACACTTTTGTTACATACAGTGTTATATAGTGTCAGTTTTACAACACCCCTGGATTTAAATCAACAGTATGAAAGGCATGTTTTAAATGTTGACTCCAGCTCAGCACTGGAGAAATGTGGAAGTACCTAGTCTCGACAAGCACTCAGGAATGGACAATTTAGTAATTACAGATAATGTTCCTAATTCAGCTATGTTACTGAGACACAAAGGCACATACTGTATTACACAATCCTTTCTATTTATCTTTAAGGCTCAGCTCTACAGCTGTAATGAAAGATCAGGTGCTCAAGGAACATGCAGATAATGTGTTATTAAATAATCTACTATACCTTACATTGATCTAAGATAGTAATAGTGTAAAGTTGAACAAAAAAAAAGTCATTTGAAAAAGAAACAAAAATGTCCCACACAACTGGCTGTTTCTCACCACTATGAGCAAGACGTCTTCCCGTTTGATGACAACCTTTTCTGCGCTGAATAGTTTTCCTTGGTATAGAGTGTACAGAAGATTGACGAGAGTCTAACATAACTGTGCACGGTGTCACGCATTAAGCGTTCAAACAGTGCGGCTGAATTTAATAAACCAAGCCTTTCTGCACTGTTTTAAGGTGGAAGTCACACAAATTGAAAATGATACGTATAGAAAAATGACTGTGAAGAAAACTCAAATTTGTTTCTTTTTAAACAGTGCCTGCCCAGAAGCCAAAGTATGCAGAAGTCCCCAGGGTTCCTGAGGCTGCGAAGTTGGGGCCAGCAGTGGCAACTGAGATAAAAGAAGGTGCTGGGCTTTGCCTGCATGGTAAGAAGTACTCTATATTTACTGTCAAAATAGAGTGCATTTATAACAAGAAAAGTTGTGCGTGCACTTCATATGCGCATGCATGCATGTGCGTGTGTACTTGGTGACTGGGCGTGGTGCTGGCCGCCCACACCCATCATGTGCCGTGCTGACCTTCATAAGTGCTCGCTAACATCACTTGACCCTTTATGGAGGACCTTTGTCTTTGGGTGCTTGCGCATTCATGGAGGGATGTAGTGGTTACTGTGCTGTGAGCCAATGACCTACATATGATTCCTGGCCATGGATTGATTACATTAGTGACGTAAGTGCCTACGTCAACTCAGCTTTAAATAACTTATTTGGTGTGGTGTGTAAACCTCACCGCTGGAGAGAGAAATATATTTGGACATAATGCTAGCAAACCACGTTTTTATATGCCGAACTTACCTTGCCGTGGCATCTTTGCTAATACACTATATACACAACCATATTATTGATAACATTTCAGAATTTTCCCTGAAAAACAGTTGGTCAGTCTCGGTGAGCCTACGTAAGATGTTGATAGGATCAGATGATTATATGTTGGCGTCTGCATGGTTTAGGAGGGATATTCAAAACATTTTGAGAATGGAATTTCGAAAAGCCATAACTTCCCAACTCTGATCGTATTTTGATTGGGGATCATGAGCCAGCTGATTAAATACCTCATTGCTATGACAGGAGCCAGGACTAAACATGGACGTTAATGCATCTTCTTGCCCGATCTATCTTTTGATTTACAATGTGTTACTTTAAGCATACTCAATGTATATAGCTGTCTGATAATTAGTTTTGATAATCTATATTTTTTTCAAAATGTAAAGTCTTTGTGGCAGCTTGCATGAGTGGATCTATTTGCACTGCATGAATGTATTTTATAGTCTACATAGACAATATTACAATTTATAATTGTTAAGACTTTTCCACAGTTTGATTGATGGGATGGATGTATGTAGTGAGTGACAGAGAAACCATTTCCAAAACGAGCTTGCTGTTGTGGTTGGTTGGCCTTTTAAATTAACCATTATGTAGTTATGTTATGGTAATGAATATTTTTATATGACTAAGGATGCTATGTCTTTAAATCTTCAAATAAATGTTGCCTCCCTTATTAAAATTGCCAAACGATTAGGGCCTTATTTCACTATTGTGGTATTCTATATCTGTATAATATTTTTTGAATAGGTTTGATAATCTTTGATTGGAATATCCAGAACCTGAGGATAGTAATGATGTGGGGAGGGATGGCTGAGGTTTGGGGCTCCTAATTTGGCAATGCTTTGTTTTTTCCTGCCTCTGCATGGAATATGCAGAAGATTAAATACAGTGCTGTGTTGTAGTGGTTGTCGGCCTCTATTTTAACTGTTCAAAACCCATTAAGACCACAAGTCTCTTGCAAAGGTGACCTAGGTCAACAGGACTTGGCACTAGAAAGTGACATTTCATAAAAAAAACATATTCAGAGGTACTCTATCGTGCATTACTTCAATTATATTTTCACATTTAATATGATGTGTTTTCTTTTAGATGAAAGCCCGTTGAGTTACAATGTTCCTTTATAAGGGAAACCTGAATGCCTATGCAAGAATGTGATTTTAAAAAAAAATGTCTAACGTTTGTTTAGGTAGCTGTTACGTTTGACATTTGGACTGTAACTTTGATCCAATGTCCCATTGCTCTGTCACTTACACAGGTCCTTTAGCATGTCTCTGAATACTTAACAGAAGGTGGCTGTGGGAATTGAGGTATCAGCGTTGTTCGGTGATGAGCTAACTGCCTATGACGCAATTGTTAATTCATGTATATCATCACTGCAGTATTATGTACCTTGTATATTAGTTTGCGTGTTACCTTTGATAGGCTCCTAGCTTTTATGCAGCGGAAACATGCAGAGTGGCACAGTGATAGCCTCACAGAAAGAAGACCCTGCTCGAGGCGGTTTGATTTCTGCCTCGGTGGCTTTCTGTGTGATGTGTTGTTTCCCTGTTATACATGGGTTTCCTCCAAGTTGTTCCATTGCCTCTCGTGAATAAAAAAAACACATTAATTGGCCAATAACAGTATATACGATGCAGTATCTAGCAAATGTTGGCACCAGCTAACCATGTGGCAGCCTTGACTTTGCTGCTCTGTGGTTTTCAAACACCTCTAAGTCATTCTATCTTCGAAAAAATGCCTTTGACATTGAATGAATACTCTGCATATTATAAGTAGTAGTCAGATTTTTTTATTACGTACTTGTTAAACATATTGATGAATTTACTACAAATCAATATATTGCACACAGTAGAACAGACAATTGATGGGTATAGATGTTATGTCCGTGCACGTATTGTAGCTCCATTGGGGGCGAGCACAGGAAAATCAGCTGCAAGTAGTAATTCATTTGTTTGGGTGGTCGAGCCTCTGCCGTCCATTGTAAAATACACTCGCGGAATGCAGCCCTTTAGGAGGCTTCACGTGTACAACAGACAGGCGTGCTTGAGCATCCTCCGCTCCTATTCGTATAACCAACGGCTCCTTATATTATTCCGTTTGAGTGCTTAAGAATTCCTAACGCTGGTTCCTTTACTTTGTGACAGTTCCACTGTTGAGTCCGTAGTGATGCAGCGCCGCAAGTCGATGGATGTTTAAAAAGCGTCCTCTGTTGGACAGAGGGTTCCTGCCGAACCTGTGAAGCATGTGGGGATATCGGCTCTAATGTCTCTTCGATGTACTGTGGATCGTCCATCTGCTGGACATTGTCCTGCAGCTGAAAGATCTGCAGGAGTCCATAGTTGTGTTGTAACTGCAAAATAAACAGATGGCAAACTAAAGCCTTGTTCTGATCCTGAAAACGTGTTGTGTAAAATAACAATCTCATTACAAACATTTTCCGGATTACCTTAATTCGAAAGCTTTCGTGAGCAATATTATCGATGAAAATCATTTTTAGGTCAGGTCACGGAGACATTGTTAAAGCCATTGTGGATGCATTTGCTTTCATTGCTTTATATATGGCGTTTTATAAAGGTGAGTGCATGAATTTAAAGTAGTTCATTGTTAATTGTGTCCATTGCTGTGATAAAAGAATGCTTTAGTGTGCATTGTTTTGTAGATTGTTATCCCATTAATTTAAATGTTATCAAAAAATGTAACCAAGTTACTTAATGAGCATTTAAATAACTGGGTCATCCTAAACGTTATATTTCCGTTGTCCATATTTGAATATTTTTCAGCACGTGCTACGTCCCCTATGAACGTTGTTAGTGTCGTGACGCGCTCACATCTTGCAAAAAGGAACGCTTTACCATGACTCGTTAAAAACCTGCTCCATTCTGCCTCCTCTTGTCAGGGGATTTCATAGACCTCATTAAACTATTCTTCGTAATCGTTATACCTTCGCAATGACATTTACAGCAGAAAGAATGGGAGGGAGATGTCATTATGAAGCATTATTATAATATAAGATTACAACAGGTTTTACCGTATCTGGCGATTATGAAGGTGTTAAGATCTTAACACCTGCATAATCGCATAACATCTTATATATGTATACTGGCAAAAAGTACCCATAGCATTATTATAATGTTTGTTCCCACCTGGCACTGAGGAGAACAGCAGACGTTCTTCGGTGCACCTGAAAAATGAGCAGCCTAAACCGGTAGTACCTTCTGGGTGATCCGGTTCAACTGGCTGCATGGGTTATTGTTTGAAGCAGGCTGTTGTCTTAAGGGAGGAGACCACGTTTAAAGGATTGTGAAATGGGAACAAGTTTCAAAGAAATGCATGGTATGCCGGAGTGAGTATATGTATGCAGGCCATTTTAGGGCATTGTGACTGGAGAGTTTGTTTAAGCTCACCAGGGAAGTAAAGTGAATTTTCCAAAGATATTTATTTTTTCCACCGCTCCCAGTCTCCTTATCTTTAGTAATTGCACATGTGTGTTAATGTATACTTGCCACATGATGTGGCATGGTTTTTAAAGACACACTATATTGCGTTAATATAAAGATAGGAGATTAGAGCACTTTATTACATGATATTGCTTGCATTCCCGACTTTATTACCAGTCTGGGTGCTGGTGATGGATTGCCATCGTAATGTCCCTTGACCTGCTTGGTTCTCTCGTGCTTGGAAAGTGGTGTCATTCAGGCATGTGGCTCATCTGTTTAATGCAGCTGAAGTAGCATTGCTCCTGTGCTCAAGGCTATGTATCATATAAAATTACACTCCAGAGTATACTGGTTTGTCCAGATTATAATCCTTTGAAATGCATCTGCATTCTTTTTATGTTCCAACGTTCGTATTTTGTGCATATTGCAAATGCCTAAGCATTAATTATGCTTGGCAGTTGTGGCATGGGATCTTTTACATCGTTTTGCTTTTGGAACAGGCATTTTTAAGTTGTCTAGTTCCAAAGTTAACAAGGGGAATTCAATTCACAGTTTGAGGATACCCTGCAAGTATTGCAAAACCAGAGCTTTGAAGATTTTGTATTAGCTAGCTTGCACCCACGCAAATTAAAAAAAGTACAAACCTTTAGCGTTCATGTAAGTTAGAATTGTAATAGTAGAGCCAGACCATACCATCTTACTCCAAGAGAGCAGTTTTAATGTGGGAATAGTTGCATATGTTCAGCTAAATATAAAAAAAGTAGATGCTTTATTTTAATCTCTGGATATAGCAAATTCATTGTTACAAAAGTTAGTGGCTTGTCAAGTAAATGCCTTAAATGTGGTGTTTTAAACCATTTACAATTAATAGAGGAATGAAAATGTTCAACTGAATTGTGTGTGATTGTTTTGGGATGGTCTCGTTAATGCTATGATTGTTTTATGGCACTAGTGAAATCAAAACTTGTTTTGTGAACATAATCGGCCTAAAACAAAATTTGGACTATCTTGACACCAAATGACCAGGAATAAATCTTGAAAAAGTGTAAGTGCACTACTATTTTAGATGTAGGTTTGCCACAAGTCGATGTATAAGAATTGCTCTCCGTTATTCTTTTTGGATAGCTGAGTGAAGTGTTTCTCCTCTCCTTTGTGACATTTCACCTCCGACGCTGGAGGCTTCAGCAGGTGAACACGAGAAAGAATAGCTGTTGAGAGAAATTCTCACCATGGTTTTAGTCTGTAAAATGAGTTTGCCATGAGGTGGGTTAATACTCATCTCATCTCATTGTCTGAAACCGCTTAGTCCTATACAGGGTCACGGTGAAGCCGGAGCCTATCCCAGCAGACACAGGGTGCAAGGCAAGGATATACCGACGATGGGACGCCAGTCCATCGCCGGGCACTGCGGGGCAATTTAGCCTGCGAGCCAATTAACCTATGTAGCAGCATGCTTTTTGGACTGTGGGAGGAAACCGGAGTGCCCAGCGAAAACCCACGCGGACACGGGGAGAGCATGCAAACTCCACACAGAAAGGCACCCGAGCCGAGAGATTCGAACCCGGGACATTCTTGCTGTGAAGCGACAGCGCTAACCACTGGGCCACCGCGCCGCCCGTGGGTTAATACTCAAATTTAGAAATTATACCCATCTTCATGGCTCTCAGGCAGATTTTTTTTTATTGTTCTTTCTTAATGTAGATAGAACGTTCTGTTCAGCAACATTTGACAGTTCTCACATTTTCCATAGTTTATTAATTTTCCCCATTCGTGGGTCACTCGTTTTGTGGTCTAAAAGTTGGAGCTTTTCAGTTAAAACGAGCATTGAGGCAGTGCTCATCTGTTTATAGCCCCAAGGCACTCGTGAACATTCCACATTCTCGTGGCAGGGGCAAGTTTATGGAACAACCACTGTTGAGTTCCGCCACAAAGTGTTACACGTTTTCATGGATTCTGTATGGATATTGGGTTGTCAATCTCAAACCTGGATGTTCCTTATGATTGAGAGTACCTCGCTTGCGACTATATTTGTCATGACGGCTGTGAAAGAGACCACTATAAATGTGTCATAACATTGCTTTTATTACTGATAGCACGAACGATGCTCCAATCAAAAATATGACAGGAGAGAGAAAAAAAACCTTTAAAGGTTAAGAAAAATATAGATTTCTGGTCAGTACCATACATGTTTTTACAAATGTTCCATTTGCTATTCCTTGTGCTGCATAGTCTTTATCCATAAACCGTAGAAACCGAACAATGTATTCTATTGTCATGTAGTAATCACAGGCCAAGTGGTCCCCACTTACCTTTTGTAGTGAAAAATAGCAGTTGAGCATTTTTCATTGTGTGCATTTGAACAGGATGCCTGTATTTGTCGATGTAGCCTTTTGTTTTGTGGAAGCAAATAAAAAAACGTCAGTTTAAACTTCGTGGTCTTTCAAGCGCAGCACAATTATGTAGCCAAAAATGTATCTTTTAAGTAAGCACGGTATTGTGGCTAGTTTTTATCTACCATTATCCACCAATGTGTTCCTCAAAGTATATATAGGAGTATAATTGTGTACATATAGGGGTATAATTGATCACTTTTTGACAGCATTACCATTGATAATAAAAACAAATCCATAATCCACATCAGTATGATCTTTCTAGTACTTTAAAATCCTTTTATCAACACCAAGGCTAATATTTCAGTGTGGTTTATTGTGTTGGGAAGTTAAACTTGACAGGCATTCTAGTAGCTATGTATTGTATTATGTTTGGTTATTTTGCAGGAAGGGCACAATATATATACTTTTATACTTTCAGTATTTTTCAATAAAGTATTGTAGTACTTTAGCTGTGGCACAGGAGAGCTAACAAGATGTATAATTAATCATGAAATAACAAATTGCTAAGAGCAACCCATGTGTATTCAAAGTGATTTTCACTGTTGCCATGTTCATGCTCACGCTGTTAACAAACCATGAGTGTAAGTCCGTGATGTAAGTGCCCCACCCATGAAGAATGTGAGAAATGTTTAAGAAATTCCACCTGTTTCACGGGGCAGCACTGAAGCAGGAATGGAAGCCTGAGTGCTGTCATAGTCAAAATTGTTACGTGTCACTAACAGTTCAAAATGTTTTACGAGTACTGTATTTTGTTGATTGGAATGCTACCCCCTAAAATATCCTGGATGATGCTTTTGTTGAGCACAGCTTTCTGGTTCGAATAGTGACCATACTCTTTGAGAAGGGATTTTATGTTTTAAAGATTAAGGTTGGTGGCATAGTATTTCAGTCATTGGTTTGCATACTGCGATGGATTTGACGATGTGCGTTTGAGTCCCAGCTACTACTAGCGTCAGTGGTGAGTAATGTGTTTAACTCGTCCTGGTCCCATAATCTGCTTTACCAAGCTGCACTGACCAATGTGATCAAACTTCCTCTACACTTGCATTGGAGGTCCTTTGGCCAATGGTTGATTGGCAAAGGTCTTTGTATTAGTTACTATTTTTTTTTAATGTCTTTTAAGGAAATTGTGGCGATACATCACAATACGTGGGCGGGTTGTGCAGGTCTTTAGCTATGGATTGGTCATACCTGATGCTGATATGTGTTATGCAGTGGTTTTTTTGGTTATTTCAGTTTCATTATACTAGGATGTTTAAATTAAATTACATAGGAGTTTTATATCATGAACAACGCTCGCATTTTTTTCATTCATGTTCTTTTACTTACGGTGAATATAGATAAACGAGGCAGTCGACCATGTGTGAGGTAGTAGATGTCGTAGTGTTAAGAAAAAGTGGCACGAATTGCTTCACTTAAATTTATTTTGTATGTTATTTACTTGTGTTTCTCATAACTATCAAATATTGTAATACAGTTATGATAATTGTTTTCCCAAGCTGTTCTTTCAGATAGCTATGTTGAACGCTCCCCCTCTCTCCTTCACGATGTTTCGCCACCAATGTTGGAGGCTCTCGGTAGTAAAACTATCCTGAAAACAGCTTTGGAAAGCAATTATCATGCATCGATCCGTGAAAAACAGAATACGGTTATTTACTTTGATAGATTTTATTTCATTATTTTTTTTACAATTTGCTTTTTTTCGCAAGCGCAGCATATAAATTTCATGCTGATGATAGAATAATCTGCAACGTATCAAATGTCAGATGCCAAGCAGGGTTAAGTCTGAATAGTACTTGGTAGGGTAGCCATCATGGATAAACAGCTGTTATAGGCTGCTTGTGGTGCTAATTTGTCAGGAGAGTGCAGTGCATCAAAGCTTCACTGATCAGTGTGGTGAAATACGGTTAAATAACCCCCATGGCTCGCACTGTGTGGGGATGAAGCCCCCCCCCACCGAAAGGCTTCACCTGCATTCAGTACTGTATTGTTTGACAAGAACTCTGCTTGTAGGCTCCATTTCACATGCGATAAGATGATGAGAGGGGATGGGCTGGGTTTGGTGATGTCATCAAGCACATTTCGGTTGGCTTGGAAGTTTCTCACCTTCATGAGGCAGGTTGTGGTCGTGGCTGCCATGTTTAAAGGGGCCTTTGTAATGGGCCACGAAAAATGCAGTCGAATATATTTTTTATGTCAACCATCGACATGGTGGACCAGTTTCCTGTCCTGATCGGATAGTCCTGTCTGATGTTGGACTGACAGATGCAGAGAAGGAGTGCAGTGTCCAGGAGACTGCGGATGCATTGATGACACGCCTGGGACTCCTGCTGGGAAGCAAGGCGGCGTGTAGTGTCCCCGAGAGAGCTGACACAAAGGTACGTATATCCCCGATCACTGCCACAAATGTGCTACGCTGGGCTTGAAATGTGAATGGCATGTATTGTGGGTGTAGAGTGCGTGCAAATGTTGCTTAATCGACTGCCTTGTTAATTCGTGTACTGTTCTTCTACATACTTTTAAAAAATACATTCTTGCCCTTTGTGAATATGCTTGGAAGCTATCAATCGTTTTGCAAGTGCATATATTTTGCGCCAACCCACTTTGTAGGAGAGTCGAAGGTTATCTCCGAGTCAATAACATGTTCCATGCATTCTAAACATTAATCCTAGGAATCGTTTCCTATGTGCTGCTGTAGTGGCAGGCTTCATGCAATAAATATATACGTCACGTGTGTTATCCACGTGAGATTAAACTTGACAACAACATCTTTGCTCTGGCTACTACTGTCTTGCCCACTTAATTGTGTAGCCGTTCTGATGTGTCAGCTCTTTTTTTCATGCGCTGTACCAGTTTGTTTGTGAGCTTTTGGAAAACTGTTGCTATTAAGCTAGCGCGCGTTGAAATTCTGCCAGGCTCGCCTGCATTACCGTGCGGGAAGTATCACGTAACTGTAATTCAGTCAGACATGACATGTCTGGTTATTGGTTTCTGCATGGAGTTAAGCGGCTGCAGGTGAAATCTGCCTTCCCTGACGGGGTTCCTTGAAGGTGAAGCATTTTAATGTCGCCGCCTCTTCGCAGGTGTGCAGGGATATGGTATAATGGCCAAGTGTGTTTGTGTAAACCTTGTCAGATTTTGTTTATTAACAAACAACGGGTCCTGCAACACACCATAGTGTGGCAATGAGCGGCATAGGTTATGTGAACATGGTGAACAACCGCAAGTTGTGTGACGTACAAAATATGCTTTTCTTAAAAAAGTAAGGCAGACTTCAAATACTCAGGAGTTTTAGGTTTGTGTTTATGAGAAATAAAAAGAAATGTAAGGAAAACAAATTCTAAGTGGCTAGCTACACTGGCAACGATTGCCCACTTATTGTATGGATGCGGACAGTGAGGCAGGGTAAATAGGATTGTGTTTCAATTTTCGTCCTGCTCAGGTCCTATCAGCTCGCTCCATCAGCTCGCTCAGCTGTGGGCTGTGTAACAGCCAGGCACACGGCGTGTCGCCGTGCTTTCTGCTGCTCCCAAGCGCCGCTGCTGCTCCTAAGCGCCGCTGCTTCCCGGTTGCTGGGTGCAGTGGCACTGCTTGAGAGGCTGTGAACGGTGGCGATGGTGGCAGCATTGCTGACCTGAATACAGAGGCTGTTTGTGCAGCGCACGGGAGGCCAAGCCAGGGCCACCATTAATCACCCGTTTCCAAGCGTAATTAGACAAAGAGCATCCGTGAGAGCGCCGTTCTGCTTCATTTTTATGAGTAAGGGAAATGTAAGGTTTTCTTTTTACTCTAACGTGAACTGACAGAATCTGGCAGTGTTAATTAAAGGTTTGTCAGGATTCCACTTAAATCAGCACTTGTGTTTTTTTAAAAGGAGTGTTATCAAATGAGGTTGCATTGCAGTGCAAAGTAAACTGACTAGTTGTTAGCTACATTATCTGCATTTTGTATTGTCAAGCACTCAGATTTATTTTTGTGTAGTTAGTCAAAGTTGTTTTTCCTCAGTGATTTATAGTAGTGCAGCTTAAAGCGCGCGGAAATTCCGTGGCTGGTCGAATACTGAGGCATGGAGCAAAGGTCAGTGTGAGAGAGCCTGATGAAAGAGGTGTTGTTTAAGACGTTTTTTTTAATGTCAAGGTTGTGGTGCTTTTGTCAGGTGCATGAAAAGGCTGTTCCAGGTTGTGGGTGCGGATGTGGAGCAGTGCCGTTCTGCTTCTTTTTGTATTGGCGTGAGGGGTGCTGAGTAAGTGTTGTGAGCAACTGTGTCGAGGCTGTGAGCACGTTGCGGTGAGAGTTGGATTCTGAGAGCCCAATTAAAGGGGTCTGTTAATAGAATCAACATTTTGTGTTAGGTCTTTGTAGCTGCATGTGGTGCAAGATATGGGTTGAACGTAATTTTCATTTCAAGCTTTGCATGTGACTGTAAATTAGTGCTAATTTTTTATTACATATAACTAAAAAGTAGCAAGTCACAGCCCAGATTTTGCCTTAACTTAATATTAATATGTTCAATATGACTTAAAACTTAGCTTCTCGTGAATCCAAAATTGTAGACATTTGTTTTTTTGCTATCCACACAACATATACTGCCTCCGTCAGTTGATTTTGAAAGACCTAGCGTTCGACTCTAACATCTTTCCATGCGAAAGAAGAAGACTAGCTTTGGTTTGAACTACTATTTTACTGTTATTAAAGAATATATTTGAACAAGGCAGATAATTTAAGGTTTCTTACAGCGAGGTGCTGTTGGGAAACCGAGATTTTGTCGAACCAAAACCTTTATAAATCAGCTAGCACTCTCAATTTCTGAGGTGTAGAGGTGGGGAGGACCGCAAGCTTAGTATCAACAGGAAGGATCGTTGCTTTGTGTAAAACTGGGCTCGCTGCATGGCAACAGCACTGAAATAGTGAACCTTGGAACATGCCTGGGAGTTTGCCCAGGCATCTAAGAGAGAAGGTTCACTCAAAAGTGTCAGCTCTTGCTTCAAAGTAACCGAACACACAAAAAAATATATGTTTCATGCATGCTGCTATGAAATGCTCTCATCTTAGTGAAACCGCAAGAAAATGGTTTAAATTATGCAATGAAATGGTACACTTAACAGATATTACTCTAAATCCGGCCACATTGCTTAGCATAACGCGGCATGAAAACTGCTGCTCAAACGGTTTATAGGAGTACTGTTAGATTGTTATTCGGTCACGTGCCTGTTAAACATCACACGACAATCCGCAACGGCCCAGGATCCGTCGGCTACTGGCATCTTCCGCGAGGAGCTCGTAAAACTACAACGGCCGTGCACGTTTAAAGCGTCAACAAACAAGGAGCATAATGCACAATGGTGTAAACGGCTCCCACCTCTCCGCCGTTACCGTTTCGCACTACGCCCCTCTTCTCGTACCCCCCCCCCCGGGGGCGATAAGCGCCCCCTAATCTTCAGAGTTCGCCGCCGAGCCTCCCGCACACACAAGCCAGCGTCCGCGTGCCGCTCGCCGAGTGTCCCGCGCGGGTGCTGTCCTCCTGCTCGGCGCTTGCACTGCAACGAGTTTCGCCGACGTGCACAGGAAACGTTGTAATTGGTGTGCGTGGGGGAAAGGCATTTCACCAGACATGTTGACAGCGGCTACCGTTTATGTGGCGCAGAAGACAAACGTGCGCTAAACTAAGGTCTGTTGGATTTCGTTTTTCGTTCACCTGGTTTCTGATACCATTATTTATTTTCATTGCCTACGAATAGATCTTCCTCAGCACGATGCAGAGTTGTGGTTATAATTGGCCGCTGTTGTAGTTGTAATTACTAAAGGCTTTGCTATTGACCATGTGCTATGTAACGCGGATCTAATTTGACATTAACTCATTCAGGTGTGTTCATATACATGGGCTTATGTTGACTTTATCATCTGCTTTCGTAAACTATGTTTTAAAAATTGCTTTAAGGGAGTGCTCTTTCTGTTGCTGCAAGGGAGTACTGTTTTTTTTCTCCCCAAGCAATTGTTTTCATGCTTATTGTCAATGTTATTACATTGTTCCATCATAAATTTCATATTTTTATAAACTGCCTATGCCTTTCACAGTGAAAAATAAAACAAAAGAAATTACCTGAAGCATTTAATTGACGGTGATTTTCTCTTGTGTGAGATATTAATTTAACGACTTCATACCATAATGAGATTTGTACATAAGAGTTTCCCTATCCCTGAGGGGAAAAAAAACCCATCGCAATGAATATTCTAATGACTTTAATTGCTGATGCTGAATGGAGGTGAATCGCATGGCTAAGTAAATATCCCCCCCAGTCTGCATTGATGGTGGTAGCCACAAGTGCTATCACTGTTTTCTGGAGCTCTTACCCATACCACAACGGACTTGACCAGTGTGTCGAGACTGGTGGCGAATGCGCGAATGCGTAAGAAATTTCGTTTATCTTTCAAATATATTCAGCTCACCTCCAAGCGCTGCTAGTGCTCTCTTATTTGTTGTGTTGGGGTGTGTGTTTACACTCACCGCAGTGAAGGCAGAATTTACATGTCCCTCGAATGCTGGGCTGGGTTCTGATGGAAGGATCAAAACGATTGAAGTGAGGCCTTGGAGCTGGTGCAGCTGAGTTTCCCACCAGTGCTGGTGTCCAGGGCTCATGCACTGTAGGGATATTGGAGTACGATGCCTTTTCAACCTGTGGAGCAATCTAGAGCTTTGATTCTCTCCCCGCTCCACTCTATATCCAAGTCTTAAAATATATTTTATGATAAAAGTACCAATCGCATGAAAGCGGCTTAATTTTTTCTCGAAATGCCATGATAGAATATTGAATTTCTGGACTGGTTTTACTCTGAATGTGTTAACGTCTTCTCCATTGTGTGTGTTTTTCCGTCTTAGAAGATATAATCAAATCGACAAAAATCAATACAAACCCATCTAAGTGTACATTAAACCTTGCGTTAGATCATTTAATGTGAATGTGTTTCTCTATTTAGTCATAGTATATATCACACATAGCAGTCGAGATGTGGTTAGCGACATGTACTGTGGTCCTGGTGACCTGCCCAATCTAAAGTTTTCACCAGAGCGAACAGTGGCGAGCAGTAGCTGGGCTGGTCTTATAGGCCCTTGCTGCACCAACCTGCACTGACGAGTGTGGTGAAATATGGTCAAATACCCCCACAGCTAAAATGGCATGGGCAGGCCATCATTTAGCAAGTATTGACAAATTATTCCGAAGTATTATCACATCATGTAACTATGTGTTACTGTAAATTATAGAACAAGTTAAATATCTGGGATGACTTGGTTAGCTTTGGATAAACACTTATTACTACCTGCAATTTAACATCCCCATTGTCAAAAAGCATGCTCCTGGATAGGTTGATTGGCTCGCAGACTAAAATTGTCCCGCAATGCCCGGCGATGGACCGGCGTCCCGTCGTCGGGTGTATTCCTGCCTTACGCCCTGTGTTTCCGGGATAGGCTCCGGCTCACCATGACCCTATATAGGATTAAGCGGTTTCAGATAACGAGACGAGACGAGATTGTCAAAAATATTTTAACTTGCTGAAGTATTGAAACTGTTTAATTTAAAATTCGACTTCAGTATAATTTTCGAAACTTTATTACATTTGGAGGATTTTTTAACATTAGTCTGGACCAGCTTGAAGCGTCATTGAGTTAGAAACGATTTAGACATCCAGCTCTGAAATTAAATGCTCACACCACTGTTGTTAGAAGGGATTGCGCTTGAGAGAGAGAGAGTTGTAGAGAACCTCTGTAGAAAGTATTTGTATGGGTGATGTTTTTTAACAACCTTGCTCCCCTTGTGCTTCTCTCCCACCTCTACCACCTTCTCTTCACTGCTGTTCATGTAGCCATCGGCAGTCAGTGGCATCAGCCCATGCTCAACCCTGACGAGTGGATCCCCTTCCCCTGGGACGGGCAGCCCCTGTTCCACGCTGCACGGAGGGCCTACAGGGGGCTCCAAGCCAACCCCGCCCAGCAAGGGCAGTCCCTACAGCAGCGTGGGCAGCGCCAGCTCCACCCTGGAAAGCAAGGACAGTGGCATCATCGGTGAGTGATGCTGTCCCACATTCACCAGCTCGCCGAAACAGGTGTGACACTGCACTCGTTCACCTGGCGCCGTTGTCTCAGACCCAAGAGTCAATGGTGGGGGGCACATGGAGAGAATAGGTTGCTCAGAGCAATGGCTTGTGTAAAAAACCTTCAGTCTCAATGGGTTCCCACCTGGCTCATTTTTTGGGTTCGGTCACACAAAAAATTGTGTCGTTAACCCTCCACCACCTGACACGGCCAATTAGTAAGGCTTATTATGTGAACAGAACGTGCCAATTCTTCACTGTCTCAACATACTAGTGCATTGGAGAGCAAACCCACAACATTTACATTGAAATACGACGTTTCACTGATAATTATAACCAGCATCATCAGGAATTCCCACCAACCTGAGACGAGCAGCTGGGATGACCAACTGCTCGTCACGTTCTGTACACGTGACAAGCCTTACTAATTGGCCGTGTCGGGTGGTGGAGGGTTAACGACACAATTTTTTGCGTGACCTAACCAAAAAAATGGATTTCATCGACAACATTGGTCACGAAAGCCTTCGAATTAAAGTATTGGATTATTTTATTGAGTCATGTAAAAAAAAATGGCCACCATTCGTGTCTTCCTAATATTAGATTAACAAACTGTAAACGGGCACTAGTACCTCATATGTGTAAATTATGTAACCCAATATAAATATTATTCATGCGTACGTTAGCTTAAAAATGTCGTGCTAAGTCCTTGCATGTAACGAATTGTTTTAGTTATAGGTAAATGAAGGTGTACAAGATTGTCTTACATGTTGTCTCACATCTTTATGGTTGTCAGAGAGGGGTTCTAAAAATGTCATCATACTCATAGTGAGCACAACCTCGGGTATAATAACCACTCCAAACGCGTGTTCTAATACGGAGGCTTTCAGTCAAGCGACACAGCTTTAAATCGACACAGCTTTAAATCGCACAGAAATGAGTACTTCATTGACGGAGGTGCAGTTCAAGGTGAGAACTGAAAGATCCGCTTTCTAGCCAGCCTGTTCCAAAGAATCTAATGAATGGTAACCGTCACTAAATAAAAACTCCATTCGAGACATTGTAGACTCATCTGCCTTTTTATTCACCAGTAAATTTAAAAGCAATTGGGCTGCCCATCATAATAACATTGATAGGGGCTCCAATTGAACTGTGCATTTGACATCTTGGCCCGTGTGTCTTTGTGTGTGTGCACATTAGTTCATTGTTTTTGAGAACGTGTACAACAGGGCTGTAACATTTCAATAAACAGCTTGGGCAAATACACCGTCACTAATTGTAGTCATTTTGATTAGGATTACTGGCACATGTCCGCAACCCTGGTTGCCACCATAGTGATGACTCACGAAGCCGTGGTGCGGTATAGCGAGTGACTTAATTCGTATACGTCTTCGTGTGGTTGCATCTCGTCAATGACATCGTGATGGTTAGAGACCCTATTGTGCCATCTTACTGAGAGGTTTTAATCAGTAATGTAGCTGGGCAATTACTGTACGCAAACAAATCTGATCTAGCGTGACAGTAGCTCAAGACTTGAAAAAGAGGCAACACGAGAGTAGATTATTGGGAAGAGATGATTGATATTTCAGTTTATACCAATGGAATGAAAGTGATTTGAGGAACGAAAAATTGATAGCCCATCAATTGTAAGGGATGAAAATTCCAGATAAAAGCCTCTTATAGCCTACTCACTGACAAACTCGTATTGCAATTTCTGAATGCAATGTTGCTTCCTGTGTAAATTCACGATAATGGAATGCTGACAGTGACTAAAACAATGATTGATATTTGATGTCAGCAGTACCCTTAAAAAGAGTTGGGTGATGTGTAGCCTCGCAGACTGACAGATAGATTATTGCAAGCAACCCTACAGCAAGGGATGTCTTTATTCTACAACAGACAGTGGTGATATATTGCTGCTCCGTTGTCAAGTGTAGATTGTCATGTTGCGTACAGTGAAAATAAATATGGGGACGGGTATGTTATTTACTTTAGGCTTTTGCAATAGGACAATCAATTTTTCGGTCATAATTTGTGTCGTCAGGGCCTCGTTTTAAATACTGCCAGCTTCACATTCAAATGTGTTTGAAGTAATGCAGTTTGACCAGTGGTTTTCATCATAGATAAATGGTCTGACAACATTCAGTTACAGGCCTGTTTCTTTATGGAAGCATTGTATGTAATGGTAATGCAGTCTTTAACAGAAGAGCGAAGATTGGATTGCTCTTTTCTAATTGGGAGCATGTTGTTGAATGTTCACCCATTTTGGAACATTACTTGTACAATTTGAGCTTATGAATGGAATGTAAAAGTTTTGTTGCCATTCCATATTGAGAATAGTATGCCGCATCGCATTGCACGGTATGATTTTTATCTAACACGAAAGACACGGGCTGCTCACCACGCATGCGTGCGGTACGAAATGGAGTTCTTAATATGCACAATGGCACCCCGTTCAGCGCGAAAAGTATTCAGCGCGAGTGTAAACCACCTGTAGTCACCGCAAACCGACTGCAGTCATCTCTCACCATTTCTACTCAATTAGTTACATGGCCTTTATTGCGGGGCACAAAAATACAAGACTCAAAGTTTGCAATGCACTGCAGAGGAGGTCGATGTGACTTATTCGTGATTCCTCTTGTACTAGGCTACTATAGCACTTTATTACCAGCGAGCTTTATGCAGGTATTAGATAGATGTTTATTATTACAGCAGAAAAAATACCCAGTGAACTTCCCAGCTCTTTACGGGATTCCTGCGACACAATAAACACGTGAGTTGCAAAATAAATAAATATATAGAAATGACAAATTAACCAAACAAAATTAAAAACAACAAAAAACATTTACACACAGCACACAACAAATATAAGTTACTAATTACTATGTAGTGATGCGTTCTGTTCAGATGATTCTGTTACACCATTTTGATTGTTTGCTTGGGTAATGATACATTTAAGAAAATACAGTCTCCATTCTTTATTGGCTGTCAAGTATTTTGCTGAGGCATATTAAAGGGCTGTAACAGTTCAAAAGTGGTTTTACTAGAGGCTACTTAAACACCAGATGATCCTTTAACACCAAACCATTGTGCCCATGTTTGTACTTGGCATTAAGTAGGACACAACATAAATGGAACAAACATTTTAACTCAAAAAATGATGAAAGGATACATTTATCTACTTCACCTCTTCTTCTTTTCAGCCACCATAACAAGCTCCTCAGAAAATGTGGAACGGAGTGGCTGCAGCCTGGAGCGGAGTAAAGAGGAAAGTGGGGGAGGTGGCGATGGAGGGAGCACGAGCACGAGTCCCTGGCACCACCCGGCCCAAGCTGATCTGCAGGGAGAACCGACCGGCGCTGCTGGGACCAGACCGTCTGTGTGCAGCCTGAGCCGCATGATGGAGGGGGCAGCTGGAGCCACTCAGCTGCCCATGCAGGAGGCCGTGTCCACTCATATGATGCCCAGGCCCAACTCTGTGGCAGGTGCCCACATATTTTTTTATTTGTCCATCTCCTGCGTGTTCAGCAACACAATGTATCCTATTGTTGAAGGCAAAATCCCATTTTGTGATGTCTTTTTCACGAAATTCTACTCCAGGAGTGGAACACTGGTGAAGCCCACAATGGTTTGAACCTGACGACCCCTTTCAATTCTTAACATTCGTGGGGACTGATGCCAGAACCAGTCATGTTCTCTCCACACTGCACTCACCTGCCTTGACCAGCATGGTGAAGTTTGATAAAAATGTAAAAAAACAAGCCTGACAAGGCACACGGAGGCCTTGAAAAATATAAAATAATCCCAATAATATTATTGGTTAATTTATGTATGGACCTATTATTGCAAGCCCAACTGACAATTAGACGTTTGAAATTGCAACTAGGTTGTGCTTAACTTACATCCATCATTTTCGAGCGACCAATAAAATGTGCACCACTTGATAAAGTACAGAGTAGTTAGCCCATAGAGAAACTGAACCTATCGTTATGGTGAAATTCCACTGCTGGCTCGGCTCATGAAAAGAAATTGAACGAGCCCCCATACCATGTCAGTGTGAAAAGATAGCCAGTTTGATTTTTTGACTTTACATATACTGCTGGACGTCTTTCTTTTACTGTATTAGAGCTTCAGCTTTTATTGGTTATAACATGGTTGATAACAGGAAGCTCTTGTTTGTGAACTTAGTTTCACACGTGCATATTTTTTTCATTGCTTTGTTCATTGTGAACGTTTTATATGCAGAGATAAGCAATTTAATCATTACCCAGTTGATTGCACCGAAGTTGGCATTTTATTCCATTTGTGATGAACAATCCACAACTCATTTAATTTGCTTTACTTGTGATATAATTTCATATATAGACATATTTCTTGTGTCTACTGTGTTCAGTAGAGCCTTTCCATGTACACATTTTTGTTAGGCAAGGACACATTTTGTTTATTTGGACAAAGAGTATACTCTTGTGAAACGTATGCGACATATGTAAGTGTTATACTGCTCCACCGTTGTCCTTGTTAATCAGCACATTAAGTGTCCTCGGGCTGCCTTTCTTGGAGAAATGATGGCACATGGGTCTCAATGGGAGGTTGTAAGGTATTCTGGCTTTACTATCTTGGAGGCTTCGTGGGCTAAAGGGCTTGTATTCCAGCCATACCAGCCCCAGCAGAGCTTGATATTCAGTGACAGATGTCACGTTGCTTAGTTTTTACCCGCAAGCGTATCCACACGCGGCAAGGAAACTTTCCATAAATAAGTAATCTTTCTTCGGTTATTACATAATGCATCTTAATCATTTCTATTGCTCAAAACCGTGGGATTTTACACCCAGCTGGCTTGAACTACATTTGTAAAATGAAGACAGACAGGCGATTGAATGTGTTTGCCAAGTGAGTGTCACGTTTTCATGCAGTGTAAGGTTGTGTGGAGCAAGGTGATCAGAGGGCTTGTTAGTAGCCAGGTGTTGTGACCACGTTGATCCGTCAACATCTTTGCAGTATATTATTTGAGACAAAATTCAGTTGGTTAATATCATCATTGTTTTTTTTAAGTAGTCACCACATCAAGGTGCATTGATTTCATATAAACTGTATGTATCTCCAGAAGAATGTAATGAGATGGTCATTGTATTATTTCAAGTATTCATACAGTATTTGTACCATAATAGCAAGCTTTCAACAGTTAATAAGCTCATCACATCAAATGTTGACGTAACTTCCAAACATCCACTCCCTTTTAAAGTGCTTCCTGCCATTATCTGTTGTATGTAAAAGCAAACTGTAGTTAATGCATTGTTTGAGAGTTCCTTCGGGTTTCCTGGGGAGACAACGTGGTGCATTTTAGCATTTCTCTCCACCGATCCTTAAATATAACACAGACCCAAGTTGACAAATGCGATTTAGACCATTTCATCTTCATACTGCTGACATCATCGTGACGGCTGGCTCTTAACCGGCAGTCGACTTTCTGTGACCAGCATTTTTTGTTGTTGTCGCATCAAGATAGCCTTCACGCTTAGCAGCACTTTCATGGGTTAGCTGAGGCCAACAAGTAGAAGACGTTCAGCACAAACACGCATGCGTACCACCAAACTAATAATGGTAGCTCTTATGGTGGCCACACTGCATATCGTAACTGCCCGGTGTTGTAAATATTTCTAACGTGAAGTGAACCCCAGCAAATTAGTGGTTTCCATACTTTAATATCGAAGCAGCCAGCTGTAATGTTGTGCAGCAGTAGCTGAGCATTTTTATGGCCGTTTCGCTGCTTGATAGTGGGCATGAGAGCAGCAGTAAGTAGGCTTGGCTGGTGTTTAGCCATTGGCTACCTGAAGTGACCAAGAGAATCCTGTGTCCTTAATTCAGGCGAAATAAAAAGCATAAGATGAGCGGTATGGTGCATGCAGTTCATTCCCAATATGCTATAACTATGCATTGTAACGCCATATAGGGCTGACACTCATCATCGGTTTCAATAAATTTCCTTGAACCAATATTAAGTGAGGATGTGGTCAACAACCCAAATCATAACCATTGTGTAAAAACATCTTTAGACCACAGCGAGGTGCTCCCAGATTCATAAAGGACAGTATTAAAGCATAACTGTCGATATATTGTATCCAAGGCAAAATAAGTGCATTGCTGCAAGAAAAATTGAGTTTTCACAATCATAAACCATGCACGATCATTAAGAGAAACATCTGAGTCGAGAAAACACATTATTTTTACTTCAAATCAAAGTGTTGTCAATGGCACTGTGACTGAATGGGTAGGTACATAACAAAGCACTGACGAAATATACTCCATGTTGAGCCATCCTTGTGGCTCATACTGGCCCCGATTGTGATGATAGATGTGATTTATATGATATAAGGAATAGGAAATCGGCAACAGCTTCATCAGTCATGTTCCCTATTTGATGTGCCCATGCCGGGGCTGGCCTCGCTGTGTGGAATGTAGAAGTCAGGGCAATGAGTGTGTGTAATCGGTGGCGGTCAGGGTTTGCTTGAGGTGAAGCCGTGCCCTCTGCTCAAAGGCTTCTTTGTGCCATTTAACTAGCATGGTGCGGCATGTTTTCCGTTTCATGTAAGACTATAGCTAAAGTTGGTCCGAGATTGAGCGGCTGTACAATGGGGTTCTGTATAGCTCGCACTCACCCTGTTCGTGATTGGAAATAATATCATGCAAATTTGATACCGTGAAGGTTCACCTTGAAGAATGTTGGGTCACGAAGGAAGAATTTTGATTCCAGAAGTGAGGTGGTTTTATGACTTTCTAAAGCGTTTTCTTAAACTTGGCATTTGTATAAAAGTGTTCCACATGAATAGCACTCAGCCAGTTTTAATAAGATATTTAAAATGCAATGTTTCATGTTATATTTTGTTTATATTTTTTCAAACAACGCGCTTTCTACTGAAACCTGTGTATTTTTTTCTTTGTTATAATGGCAGGCATCTATGGTCATAGTTGATAAACTATTGAGGAGCATTTTCGTCAATAGAGCAAAGACCGTCTTTTGTGGGTGACTACATTGAATTCTACTTTCTTTAATTTTGGTACTCTATACAGCATACACTGATTAATATATCCGACTAATTATATTCAGCCTAGCGGTGGTCTGTTAACTGCATTATGAATCTAATAATAGTATAATAATAATTGCATTTATAGAGCGCCTTTCACCCGAGGATCACAAAGCGCTGCACGGGGCTGCGGAGAGAACCGCATGCCAACAACGACAGAACAGAAAATCAGCAACATTTTATGGGGATTTTTTAGTGTTCCTAGCATGAGAATCTTAGCATTGAATATATTGTAGCTCAGTCAGAGCCAAAGGTAAATGAAGCCCTTAAAATGCAATTAGAAAAGCATATCTGGGCACAATTCTTAGTAAAAGAGCAGATTTTCACTCCAGATGTGTGCTTGGATGATGTGCGAATCACTGTTTACGTGGGTAAGCACCAAAATATTGGGTCGGTGAAGAGTTAGTATTGCGATCGTTTGCAGAGAATTATGTGCTGCAGAGTAGTAGTGGTGAGATGCACGAACGAGGTAGGTTTATAAAATCACTGGCTGTCGATGCATTTGTGGCTCTTTCATTAAGTGCTTTAGCAGGTGATTCACAACCAGAATCTAGTGGAGCCATCTCTTGTGGCCAGGGGCCTCTGTGCCCGATGATGTATTTTAAAAGTATGGTTTATAAATTAACCTGATAGGGCATTTTTATTTTGTGTTCTCATTGAAATATAATGTCCATATTTGAAGCTATTAAAGATTTTTTTTATGAATACTTCATTGGCAGCCCTTATCAAGTGGAGAAAATCCTCATGGGGATGGTGAGGACCAGTTTGCGACCAGATAACCATCAGTGAATGTAATTGAAAAGACAATCTGGTAATGGTGCTCCCTTCACCAACTCACACAGCCCCAGTGCAATGAAGTAGAGTCAAAAAATCCCTGTGGCCAACATGGCAGTGGATAAAGAAAAGTTTAATATATTTTTAATTTATGTAATTTTATCATATCACTGCATTGTGTCATGCAGTACATTTTGCACATTTACACGCACACAGTATACACACATGCTAAACATTTGCTCCTACTGGATGCCAAGGCCTCTGACCAGGAAATAGGAACCTCTGGGAACAATTATCAATCGTTTGGTTGTGTCTCCTCGTTCTGCCACCAATGTGAGTGGCACTAAGAGCACGTCTATTAGTCGTCTGTGATTGGGCAAGACGCAGCTGCTGGTGCCGCATTACAAACACACCTCGAGTGTAAATGGCAGCTTTCGAGGCCTCGTGTTCATGTGCCATGGCTGACGGACTCCCTCAGGAGTTTCGAGCAAACAACGGCCTTCCTTGAAACCGTGTTTTTTCCATCAGTCATTCTTTAAGCGTCTGCTTTTTGAAACCTTGCAGCTGCCTGGTTCAAGGTTAATGTACCAGAAAAAAAAAATTGTGAATCTACTTTTGGTTACTCAGCTATACATTATAACTTGACGGGCATCCCTTATCGTTTAACATCAGAGAGCAGCAATCAATAAATAACTCCTCGAATTTATTTACATGCAGTGCTC
>JAZEWT010000001.1:19230958-19297530 GCA_036362905.1 Mordacia mordax
TATGCAAAGAAAGAGCATATTGTAGGGCATTACACTCGGTTAATGCTTGGCTGTGTAAAGTGGTAAATGTGTGCTGACTCGCTGTGCCGCTGAGGACTGGAGGGAAAGTGTAGTGCATTGTATCTCGCTTTAAGTAGCCGTTTAGGTGGGTTTTTAACAGGACCCTTAAACCATGCAGCTGGCCCTATTTATTAACTGCAATAGATATATCATTTAATGCCACATTGACACAATGGGTCTAAATTTACGATAGTTGAGCATCTTGAGCAATGCAGCCTTAAAATGTCAACGCACTGTTCCCTACTGGCTCATTATGTACTCCACCCCTTTATTGGCTTGTTAAATTCAACCCCAATACTGTACATCCACTCCACCTCTGATATTCCACATTCAATGTGCAGCAGGATTGTGCAGTGATAACATCCGTGCCTCGCAGAAAGAATGTCCTGCGTGAGACAGTGCGACTCCTGCCTCGGCACCTTGCTGTTTAGAGATTGTGCATTCTACCCTTGTTCTGTGTAGGTTTCCTCTGGGTTCTTAAAAGTGTTCTCGCACAACGGGATTTTTTTTTTATTAATGATTTCGCTAATATAAAACATAGGATGCACCGCGTGACTGCCTTCTCCCTGCCACCCTCCTCGTGCCTCTGAATTGTCCTCTCTTTTAAAGAATACTTTTAACATTGAACGAATATGCAGCATTTTGAATTGTAATATTACATAAACAACCTAGGTAAAAGACACTGCTTGAAACGTTGTTAGTTCGAAGACCTTAAAAAACTCGATAGCTATGATTTCATGTTGTAATATCATCATTATCAGTCAGTTATTGAACCACCAACATTATTTATCCACAATAGTAAAATGATTTCCATGCAGTGAGGTAATGCCACTTGCTCTCTGTCAAGTGCTGTTGAATAATGTATAGATGGGCTCCTACCCTAGTAATGTAGACTTTCCTCCACCAGTTTAAGACTATCACTGGACATAAACACTGCCTCAGGCACCTCTGAGCAGAGAGACCTCTTAAGTTATTATCGAGTTTAAAAATGCCATAATTGCCCAAATTGCCAATCATCATCCATTATCTAGCACTAGACAGAGGTCTCCCCAGTTAGTAGCCTACGCATTCACGTAAAATAATATGCAAAATATCAAATTTTATGACTAACAACGTAAGTTGCTTGAATAAAGCCATCACACAGCAGCAAGCCGCGCAACGCATGACAAAGATAAGGCTGTACTAACTGCTTAAGGGCACAGTTGTCCATTAAGGACACGAGGGCCAGTCTGAAGGCCTTCATGTTGAGGCTATCGCTGTGTGCACATATGCCACACTTCGGGTGTTTTTAACCCCATGTGATAGCCATATCAACATTCACGCGAAGCTTGACAGAGGACAGCATTGAGCTTTTCTTTGCCAGACGTGTTTTATCAGTCATGGCATTCACGTGCTCTATATGCACTGCTTACAATGCTCTGCGGCGCGGCGCGGTGGCCCAGTGGTTAGCGCTGACGCCTCACAGCAAGAAGGTCCCGGGTTCGAATCTCTCGGCTCGGGTGCCTTTCTGCGTGGAGTTTGCATGCTCTCCCCGTGTCCGCGTGGGTTTTCGCCGGGTACTCCGGTTTCCTCCCACAGTCCAAAAGCATGCTCCTGGATAGGTTGATTGGCTCGCAGAGTAAAATTGTCCCGCAATGCCCGGCGATGGACTGGCGTCCCGTCGTCGGGTGTATCCCTGCCTTGCGCCCTGTGTTTCCGGGATAGGCTCCGGCTCACCGTGACCCGATATAGGATTAAGCGGTTTCAGATAATGAGATGAGATGAGACAATGCTCTGCTCACTACCTTTGCCTGCCTCCCAGCAGAGCACGGCAGTGCTTCCAGGACTGTATTTATGATTTCCCTTAATAATAATAATGCACCTCTACGTAGCTAGGTTATACTTCTGTAATTTATATCTAATCGTAAATTCTTTATTTTATTTTTTAATACTGCTTTTGGGAAATTAGTTTGGAGCGGCAACGGGCACAGTCGAGATCTCTCTCGATATTTATAGGATTTAATTAATTGTGCATTAAGGTGCAGGAGCAGAGAAGCTTGTTGTGTGGGAAGGCATTTTTCTTTAATTGTGTAATTTTATGGAATTTATCGAGCAATCTTATGGGTGTGGGGATACTTTATTGATAATTATGGTGGGCCTGTACTTTGTAGTTAAAAAGCGATAATTGTAGCATATTTTAAATAAAAAGGTGATGTTATTACATGCAAGGTAAAATATATATATTTGTTTAAGCCCCACATGCATTGCTGTCGGATTTTTTTGTAGCACCATTCACTTTCGCCTTGTCATTTGAATATATTCGCTTGAAAGCTTTACTGTGTTAATGTAGTTTCTAGGTGTGCCACCACAACCGTGTTTCTTGGTGTCGTCTTCCATTTCCTTTATCACGCTTCCTCACCTGCCACCTTCGTCGTTCCACCCCTCGCGCGAGCAGCCACGAGCTCGGCCAAGCTGGAGGACCTCTCCTACTTGGACGAGCAGCGCTGCACTCCTCTCCGCACGTCCATCCGCATGCCGCGGCAGCAGGCGGCCGCCGGCCGGCTACAGCAAGAGCTACGAGGTGGTGACACGGGCCTACCTAGCCTCCCCCTGCTGCCACCCTCTTACCAGCTCGTCGTTGTCATGATTTTCAATATCACTGTCTTTGTCATCATCGATTTCTATCATTGTCATCGTTAACACGATCAATATTATCCAAATCAACATAGTTAATGTCATCTATGACATAAACATCACACAGTAATTTGTCATTCCTTCATTAATTTGGATTGTGGAGGTGTTGGGATTGCTTTGGTAATCAATTGTGGTGTGTGATCCGATTGAGCCTTGGCTGACTTCTGTTGCTTATCCCATCGATTTGGCCTTGCAGGATGGTTTTGGCAAGTCCCTCTGGTGTTAAAGTAACTTGGCCCAATCACTACAGCTTCCTCCTCTTTTTGTCTACCTGTATTGCCTTGTGTACCCCATTTTTTGTGTTTGACAGTGAGTGGAATATGAAACGATGTTTGGAAGCAGTTCTTATCAAAAGCCTATGTTCCCTTCTTGGTGTCAGTTGTTGGCATCAAAGAATCAGTCATGCAGTTTGCTATAGCAGGGGTTCTCCCCTTTTTGCACCATAAAGCTCATTTGGCCCACTTCGGTCCGATCTCCACGGACCACTCGGTGGCACTCAGAGCCCTCTAGGTGCTCACCGGTTGAAAATGGCAGCTCTATATACATTTAAGACACGTATTCTGTCCATATCCTTATTAATTTTATTAATATTGTTATTACCATGGCCAATCTGGTCTTAACCTCATTTTCATTTCTTTCACTCCTCCTTGTCGTTTGTTCTTAAATACTGAAAGCAGCTTGCTATGTCCAACTGTTTTTCCTCCGATATATGCCTTGTACTATGTTGTCATCACTTTGTCCATTAGTCATCACCTTGTCTTTTCGCCACCAATTTCCCATCTAGTTGGGTTTCCTCTAATGAGCATCATCCTTCGACGACGGCTCACGTGTGCGGTGCAAGGGGCTGCGTGCAACACACCATGACTCAGGATCTCATTATCACCATGCGGTGTTCATGCTGTGGTGACATGGGTACACAGCTGTGTGACTGACCTCCAACGGGGCAAACTATGGCACACAGAACATCGTCCCTGTGTTCAAATGAGCAGTTCTCGGATCCTTCGGTGGTCTTGCAAGGAACCTTTGTATACAAACTCCTCGTGGCCCAGTCTGCAAGTGCACTACTACTTTTGTCATTAATAAACACTGCCTTGTGACTGAAGACTATACTGTCGCTTAAAAACGATATGCTTATTAGTGCTGAAGTTGGTAAAGTGTTTTCAGTGAAGTGTTTTCAGCCTCTAAACACAGTCCCTGAATCATGTTACCTGTAACCCTTGCAGACAACAAGTAAAACTACCAGCGATATTGCACTTGAAAGACACCCTCACTCCATCAGCTCTCTGTGCGCTGTGCACCTTTGCCGTTGCAAACCCCATTGTGTTGGAGTCTCAGCATTGGGTTCGTGTGGCTGGCTTCTGCGGAGTTCAAACCCATACTCTTTCTCTTGTGTCTGCAGCTCGCTTCTGTCCCTTCCAACCGCCGGAGGTTGTCCTGAAGCCACTGCTGTTCGAGGTGCCGAGCGTCACAGCCGATTCGGTTTTTGTGGGCCGGGATTGGCTCTTCCACGAGATCGAGGTGGCGCTGTGCAGCGCCGACTCGCAACGCAGCCGTGGGGCAATGGTGACCGGGGACATCGGGTTTGGAAAGACGGCACTCGTGTCGCGACTGGTGGCTCTCAGCTCGCATGGAAACCGCATGAGGCAGATTGTGTCAAGCAGTTCCAATCCAGGTTCCAGGGGTGAGTTTGACACCAACCTCCTCCGCGAGTGTCTGCCCAGCCAGGAGTGACAGTTTGTGGCTCTGTGTTTGGAGATGTCACAGGCTTTGTCTGGACGACGTGTGCAGGTGCTCAGTTTGGATGAGGAGATTGCAGAGGAAGTGGCTACATCTGAGCTTCCTCTGCAGGATGGGAAGATGAAATCCATGTAGTTTCCTGCACAAGAGCTGGTCTGGCTAGGACTCAGCTCTAGTGCTTTGTTGTTTTTGTGTATGCTGCATCCACCTTTGAGTTATCAATTAATCACCTGCACATGTCGTTTTTAACCGAGACAGCTGAAATTGAGATTTCGGTTCCTTAAAACCAGAGCCAGCAGGTACCACTACTGCGAATCTGGCAGCAGAGCTACGTTGTCTAACGGATTGTGCATGCAAAATGTCACAATATTTTCGTAGTTTTGCATAAGCTTGTGCTTCTGCGATAGGTGTTTAATTACCTTCCCTTTTTAAAGATAATGAGTCATGGGCCAAAGTGGATAAAAAGGCTGCGCTCACTAAACATTTATCTGAGGTGTTGTTGTCATGGCAGTTTAATGTGCTTAGATAGCCTACCCTTGCAAGTCTGTAAAGCACTTCTATTTGATACCCTGTACATTTTGAGGTTGCTAAACAGATGTGGTGAAATAACATAAGTATTGTAAGAATAATTGCACTTCTACAGTGCTTTTCATCTGAGGGTCACAAAGCGCTGCACAGAGCTGCGGAGAGAACGGCACGTCAGCAACAACAACGACATAAGAACAGCAAATCAGCAACAATAACGTTTTTTTGTTACAAATCTGAGCTGTGGAAAGAACGGCATGTCAACAACAACAACATCAGGACAGGTCCTGATGTTGTTGTTGTTTATGATATATGACCATGCTTCACGTTGATCATTGCGGTGGATTATATTTAAGTTAAAAGTTAAATAAAAGTTTTATATATTTTCCAGGGGTTATGCTGCATGCTCAGAATCGATGGACTTGGTGTTCACTAGTTAACTACATTCATTGCTTACACTACCCAAAGCCGTGTACAATATTTATTTTCAATGCCAAATTCAAGTATATGAGAAAAAAAAAACCTTTTCCCAAGAAGCCAAATTTGCTTGCAGAATTTTCGCCGGGCACTCCGGTTTCCTCCTACAGTCCAAAAACATGCTGCTGCATAGGTTAATTGGCTTGCAGACGAAATTGTCCACAATGCCCGGTGATGGACTGGCGTCCCATCGTGGGTATATCCCTGCCTTGCGCCCTGTGTCTGCCGGGATAGGCTCCGGCTCACCGCGACCCTGTACAAGACTAAACGGTTTCTGACAATGAGATGAGATATTGATAGAATTGTGGGATATGAGACATTGATTTGATCTGTCACTTGACATTGATTATTAGGGTCATTGTGTGTGCATCATATCATCCATGTAAAAAATTATTCAGGTATGTAATTTCTATGCAAATTGTAAGCTTGTATTACCTTCACCCTAATGGAGTGGATAAACCTTAACAAAAGATAACACAAATGAAATGGTAAAAATAATGGAGGTTATTTAATTCACATCGTGGCCATCAACTGTCACTTAACTACAAATTGAGCACGTGCGTAAATTGTCATATGCCCCGGTAATGAGTGCTATGGCATCTTGGATTACAACCGTGGGGGACAGGTGAAAGGTCCGGCCAGTGGCCGTTGCTCCCCTCACAGCTGCTGGACTTACGTTGGTGTCTGCGATCAGGTGCAGACTCCCTGCAGGAGCTGTCCCTCACTCACACGCCCCAGCCCACCCCGCACAGCAGCAGTGCAAGCCTGGTCAGCACGGGCAGCTGCCCAAGCACCCCCGAGCTGCGGAGGCTACGTGAGGGAGCCGTGACTCGTCTGGCCGCGCGGGTAACCCCTCGCTCTCGTACGGCCACTGCACACCCGCGGATACAGCTGAAGGCTTAGCTTTTGGAGATGTAGCTCAAGTTTGATTGAGGCTTGAACACTGTCTGGTGTGTTGCAGCGCGGTGGTGGTGGTGGTAGTAATGAACGCTCATTGTCTAGTAACTTTGAAGCAGGCTTGGTGGGTCGTGTATAAGGCTATAATGCTGTGTTTGGAAAACATGATGCTGTTTATATATAAGTAGTTGAACAAATAAGTTGTGGAACTTAAATGTTTTGTGTTAATGTCTATATTTTCTGTGTGCACTGAGATTTTCTTTCACGTGCAACAATTTATCTTATGAGTTGGTGAAGTAGACCAACATAAACCTGGGTAAGAGGGGTAAAATGTAATAAATTGACATCTAGTTTGTGCTGATGCAGAACAAAAATGCACCTCCTGGATAAAATCCAACAATAACAGGTGTCCATTCTGATAAGACTTCGCCCATGCACAAGCATTAAGATCATTAAGAGAGAAGCCTTTAAGCAAATCTATTACACACCAGTAATATTTTTCCAGTGTCAGAAGGAATGATGTGTGCGTACTTTTGTGGCCTCTTGTATTTTTGTGTTCAAATACGGCCTTGGCCTCCAATAATTATATTATATTATCCACCTTATCAGTTATGAGAACACAAGCCTAGAGCTGTCTCAGCCAAGATATTTTCAATTACCAGCCATCACAGCCTTCACAGGGTGAACTTTGCTCAGTGCTTGCCCGTTTTTAATGGTATTGCGATGAGCATTTCAAGCAGTCCCTCACGGCTGAAACTGTCTTGCAGCAATAAGTGCCTTATGCATCATGATGATGATGATAAGTTCTCGCTGGCATTATAGATGTGAGTTTCAATTGGCTCTTCCTCGGTTAAAGATGTATATCTTTGTCTCTGGCTGGGTAGTGCCACAGCAAAATGCTTGTCTGGCAGATGTTAATTAGTTCAATTCCAAAACAAGTTCATCTCGGGTCACAAGCTCTCTAGGTAAATAAAATGAGTATCACACTGTGGAGAGGAAACTATAGTTACACATCTTCTCAGGGTCCCCAAGGTAGATTAGCTTCACTGAACATTCATACAAGCTTGGGGAAGTGCAGTTCATCTCTATATGTGCGTAATACATGAGTAATACTTAATGGTAGTTGACAGCTCCCAATGCGTCATCCGTTACTTAATGTGATTCTCAACTTCTCCCAATGCCGTGTCAGTCATGGGGGTTGCTTGACCATACTTCACCACGTTGGTCATTGTGGGTGGATGAAACAGGTTGCCTGTGACTGGTTCAGATAGCACTTGCAGCTGATAACGCATTCCACGGGGCTCATAACACAGTGCTCTAACCACAGTGTCACTCCTGTACAACTCGCTTAAAATAAGCAACAGATACAGCCCTGAAGTGTCCTGACCATGCCATTGTTGGTAAAAGGAACTCCGAATCCTCCATGTTGGTTAACCCCACCGTTCACAATTCGTGAGTCGTGACCCATCAGTGGGCCACAAACGCTACCTGGTGGTCCGCAAAGACCATACCCAAAGGGCCAAATGAGCCTTAACATGCAAGAGGTTGAGAACCCTTGGGCTAATACACGCTCTATCCCATCGCACCCAACCTCCTGATCATTTAACTGTGGTGAACCCATTTATAATTCTAGGTGGATAGAGGCTCTGGGGGAGGGTTTGGGAGTGGACATTTTAGTAAACTCGCTCATTGTGTTTATTGCCACGAGCTGCATGATAATAAAACTGTCACCGGTATTTTTGTGTGATGCGCCCCCTCCCAGGTGGTGTCCTATCACTACTGCCAGGCCGACAACGCCTACACCTGCCTGGTGCCCGAGTTTGTACACAGCACAGCAGCGTTGCTGTGCCGCTCACCGCAACTGCCCGCGTACCGGGAGCTGCTCATGCGGGAGCCGCACGTGCTGCCCATGCTTAGCCTGCGCTCGTGCGTACAGGACCCGGCCGCCGCCTTCCGCCGCGGCATCCTCGATCCGCTCTCCACTCTGCGCAGAGGTCGCAACACTTGACTTAACCCCAGCTGCCCCCCCACCTCGGCAAGCATGCGCGGTCATGAGCCCCAGGAATGGAAAATAACAATTGGGCTTTGCCACCCCAGGCAATCTCCATTGTTGTGTGTGGCTTGAACAGCAAGGAATAGAGAGGCAGAGAGACGATATTTTAATTCTCTCCCCGATCCCCTGTCCATCTATTTTATCTTGATACTGCCTCCTATAAGGCTTCTCATAACTCCGGTTGAATGAAAAGCATAAATATAAAACTGGAAATGTGTGCTTTTATCTCTGGTTTACGACATACAAGTGTTTGTATTAAGCAGAGGTTAAACTTTTTAAGCTGAATTAAATCTAATCACCTAAATGGTGGATATTGGATCACCTAACAACACAGCAGCCAATCATGTGAGGTTGATTCACGGTTGTAAATGCATCCTGGATTTTAAACAATTGGGATCCAAATAAAAAAGCAGAGAGCTAATTGTCAATCCCTATGTAGGCTATTTACAGTGTTGGTTTTCTAAAGCATTTAGAACCACTATCATGAGTAATATATGGGCTGAGTGCTACTTTAGTGAAAGGCAGAATCTTAGTTCAACTGAAATAGCCTTTCTAGCTGTAAAGGCTCTGAATTGGACCATCGTCAGGACTACTGAGCTTCCAGCATGCACATTTAGTGTTTTAGTGTGCGCTTGAGAATTTGTTCTGCCCTAATCACACGCTAATCAAACAGAGCTGCCGCATGGTGCGCATGCATATGCTTAATGTGGATTTGCATGATTTATGCGAGGACACTTCCGGTTTGTTGCCTTGGCTCTGAAAAGCCGTGCTCCGAGTCTTTATTCTCTACTTTGTATTCTGAGCCGGTGTGCTAGAGATAATCCTTGTTCAGGCTCCAGGGTGCGTGTGGCTGTCATGGTGCTTTTACTGGTTTGCGTTATAGGACCGTTGCCTAGCAACCTGTGATAGGGTCCCGTGATGATTCGAGGTTATTCCAGTAAGAATGCTTGAAAAGGGCCGATGCCAACCTTGATCCCATTGCTGACCCCTCATCCTCTGGTACCTTCTTTGCCCAAGGCAGCGAGAATAAAAATATGCTGAACATCTATACGTTTTTCTTAACAGTTCTCTGGAAAGAAATTACACTCCTCAGTTATCCTTCCACAGCTAAGAAACATAGCGGCGATATTAAAGAATACAGTGTAAAATAACCCGTTTTACTGTGTTTATTAACAACGTGAACGTCTTAAGCAGTATTATTTCTACTAGACAGTAAATGTTATCAGTGGTTGTTATGTTAAGGAGAGTTTTTTTTTATCAATTAATAAACAAACGATGTTCTACTACTGTGATTAATAATGCCAATGAATATTTAATTGCACTGTCGTGGTAAATTAAAGCCGTACGCGTAGTTTGAGATACAAATAACATTTGCTGATGTCTACAAATTTTGGAAAAAGGCTTTTGTGGCAGTTGCACTGAGCTTTTGAAACAATATTGTCATGACCTTGAGGCTACAGTCTCGACCATCGTTGAGCCACCTTAGATCCCCATTAGAATTCAAATTTCAGAACCAACTGCCATTGCGAAAATGTATTGGTTTTTTGAATGGTTCCAATTTGTGCTTTCCTTTTGTTCTGTTTAAACCTTTAATTTATTCCTTTACTGTTGTTAAACTATTCTTTGTCTATTTTAATTCATTGGAATTTTATTTTTATTTTTGTATTGTACAGTTTTGCATGTTACTGCTTACTTTGTGATTAAGGTTAGGGTATGTACAAATAGGGCTGTGAGTTATTTTATTTACCCTTTCATTTTACACGTTGATTCAAACTTTTGTCGATTCAAACTTTTGTCGTCACGGGAATCCCACATCCAGAGCTTGCAAACTCACTGGGTACTTTATGCTGTAATAATGAACATCTGTCTCTCTCCAGATGCCCTGAAGCCCATGGGCGAAAGTGAATGCTGCTAGAGGCCTTAAACCAATGTCTCCAATTCTGTCGCTTGTTGATTTCCCTCGAGAGGCATTGGCGGAGCTTCTGAGCTCATATTTTCAGCGGTGCTTTGCAGCCCCACAGAGAACTGAGTAAAAGAGTGTATGTAACACTGAAGAGATGTGCTCAAACATAATTTTGATTCGTTTACGTAAAACACGTGATTTATCGTGGAGCATCGCAGTGAATCACGACACATTATGGCCCACGACCAAGTTTTCTGGCATTCGATCGGGATGTAATTAATTTTAACAAACAACTAACGTTTCATTTGCTCTGTCTACACTGCAATCTAATGTGCCCGAGGCGATTAATCATGCATATGTGAATGTGGGAAACGATTTTTCAGGCTTGCTTTTTGGCGCACTTCCCTCGTCAATGCCGCCTCAGGACAGGTGAAGGGGGGGGATAGGTGGGCAGCTACGGGTGAGCTCAGTGATACTTGTGCACTCATGCCTCATGACCATGCCTGCTACTGATTACAGAAAGGAGAATCCCAGAGGAAAACTTTATTATCCTGATCGACGGTCTGAACGAAGCTGAGTTCCACAAGCCTGACTATGGAGACACCATCACCTCCTTCCTTGCCAAGATGCTGCCACGGTTCCCATCCTGGCTCAAGCTAGTGGTGACCGTGCGCTCCAAGCTGCAGGTCAGGGTGCGTTGGAAAGGTGCAGCCGCCACGGAAAGACAGACATGTCGTGCGGTTTTGATTTTTTCAGAGATAGTCCAGTGCCCACTTGTGCCATGTGACTTTCCAATGTTAAATATATTGGCTCAAATGTTGAATTCACTACAGTGATGTAAACAGAAGTGTTTCCAATGGAACAGAAAAGAGCAGACCTTGATGTTTCAATCAACTGACCTTCAAGAATATTGAGCAGTACAGTATAAGTTTTCAATTACAAAGTGGGCGCGTTACATTTTACGTTAATATATGGCCCATGCACTGTGATAGCATCCTGTGATATACTGGCAAAAAAAAAAAAGCAATATTTACATGTTCATTATTCTAGGAACATAATTACATTCCTGTGTAGGCATAACTTTAAATCACGTGACTTGATTAATTTGAGGTCATGTTCCTGGCAAATCACTTCTTTTCCAATTCAGTAGTAGTAATAATTGATAAAAAAATATATATATTTAGTTCAAGTAATGCGGATATTTTTAAATGTGCCCGTGTAAAAATAGAGCAATGTGCTAATTAAGTAGCAGACACCCCGTCTGAATTGGGAATCACTCTCAGATGACAAATGATAAACCGTATGGTTGCTATTTCATATGCTTACGAATAGAAATTCGTTTGACACAGTTCTTTGCATGTCCTGCAATCAAATGCTTTTCACAGTCACTTATAAAGTTTATTTTTTTCTTAACGCGTTCAACAAATACTAGTGAGTTGTGGCTGCAGTCTCAGGGACCTTACGTTGACTGGAGATTATCCAATTCTGTGTTTCACTTGGGCTGCTTGTGAGTTTTCATGGACAGTGATTTGTTTCCTGCTTTCACCGTGGGAAAAGCTGCTGCGAATTGGGCCGGTCAGCTGCTGGAATTAGTGCTTAGCAGAGCAAATGAGTGCCCTTTACCTAAAGCGTGATTAATCGCCCCCTTGAAGTGGGATGGCAAGCTACTATGTAAAATCTTCACACCATTTAATGGCAGTTCCTTTCAAGGTGACCTTCATTTATGTGGCCGGCATTTGTTAGAGTATTCAATACTTAACAGGGTTCCCGGTTGTAGACATCATGAAAAATGAGGAGCATTTGTGTGATGGGCATGTTTTCCATCCACCTGCTCCACGTTATGCTGCATTAATCACGCTGCAAATTCTAATCACCTTTCACCCACCTCTACCATTCTCGTGTTTTTCCTCTTATCAGTCCACTCATCGCCACCTCTTTTTTATTTGATCCCACCCCATCCTCTGCCTTCAGGCCATCGTAGAAGCCTTTCCGTTCCACACGGTGTCCCTGGATGGCTTTGGGGAGCGGGAGGAGATATCCGCGGACCTACAGGCATACGTGTTGTCACGCGTTCAAAACAGTTGCGAGATCCAGCAGAATGTGTCTCTGGGCACGGGGCGTCTGGACACCATTGCTCTGGGTCGCCTCGGGGGACACCTGTGTTCACTCAGCCGTGGCTCCTTCCTCTACCTACGCCTCACCCTCGACCTAATTGAGCGGGGTCACCTCGTGCTCAAGAGCTCCAGCTACAAGGTCAGCTGCAGGGTCAGCTGGAGGGTCAGCTGATTGGTCGGCTTGTGGCCTCTAATAACGCTTCACTGGGCATCTAGCAATCTACCTCCCCCCCCTACCTATGGCCTCCCCAACTCCCTGAGAATAAATTAATTGTCAGGACTTGGGTTGTGATTCCGTTTAAAAATAAATACATTTATTTAAACGTTTGTGATGAATGAGGCACCTTTAAGTGACTGCAAGTCCCATGTAAAATATTTATTAGGGACATTTACAAATCTAACAATGGCAATTCACGTGTGTACGGCAAGCTGCATGCTTATGCTGTGAGCTAGAGGGTTAATGTTTGTATTACATGCATAACTAACAACTTTTGAGCATACACTTGTTTTGATATTGAACCAAATCTTAATTTTTTAGCAGGTGAGAATCAATTTAGGTACTTGGATATCATGTAGTTACAGAAGTAGATACAGATGAAATAAAATACAGTAGTGATTGAAAAAATGTGAAGTGCAAAAATAGATTCTTAAGGCCAAGTTTGAATAAATGTGGCTTGCCCTGTATGACTGAAAAGGAGCGCATATTCAGAAACAGTAACATTAAATAATTTCTGATAATTTCAATAGGCAGTACAGCAAGTAGGCTGCTTACAGGCTTCAAGCTTAGCAGTGCATGAGTGTTTTCTCTTGATGTTATGTGGAGGGTCTTCTATGAACACTCGGGTACATGTTATGAGCAAGGTTAGTATGAGACATCTCACACAGCTGTGTATTTGGAGGAAATGGAACAGGTGGACAAGAGAAACAACTACTCATCAATCAATCAGTTTACTTAATTAACAGAGCAGTTTGGTAACGATGGGTAAATTAAGTAAATTAAACATTCTGCAGTTTGCGCAGTTGATTGTGGGGCCTGCTACAGTTGATTTTGCTGTTGCTGCTGCTGATGTTGCAGCTGATGCTGCTGCAGCCAGTGATACTCCAACTTGTTGGGAGCTGTGGTTCAGCGGTTAGGTCCCTGCGCTACAAACCTGGTGCCCCAAGTTCTATATCCGCTCGATCAATACCAGTGACGATTTTCTGAGTCGATACTGGGGCTTCTCTAAGTCAACTCAGCTTCAAATGAGCACCTAGTGCAGCGTGTAAACATTGCGTCGAGGGAGACAAAAGCGGCTTGGTGTGGTGCTGGTTACCCACCTCGTGTACCGTGTCGACCTTCATTGGTGCCTGTTAACGGCACTTGTCCCTAGAGTCTCTTAAGGCTATACGAGGGGGGGGGTGGGGAGGGATTGTTATCTTTGCTCCAACTTATGATGCTGTTGCTGCCACTCCTAAAGGTATTGCTTTGACTTATGCTACTGATGCTGCTGCTGCCGTCATCACACAGGTGGTACCGGTATCGCTGGCTGAGCTCTACCTGCTACAGTGCAACATGCGCTTCCCCACGACGTCTGCCTTCGAGCGCGTGCTGCCGCTCCTCAACGTGGCGCTGGCCTCGCTTCACCCACTCACGGACGAGCAGGCGTTCCGTGCCGTGGCGGCCGGCTGGGTGGCACCTCGGGTGGCACCGGCGACAGGAACGTCGGGCAGGATGCGGAAGGCCGGCGGCGAGTCGGACGAGGTGACGCTGATGGACGAGCACCAGCAGGACGCGCAGGCGGCGATGTCGCCACCACTCTCCTGGGAGGACTTCCAGGCACGGATGGAGGTGCTCTCGGCATTCCTCGTGCGGCGGCGCGATGGAACACGCATGTTCTGTCACCCGTCCTTCCGCGAGTGGCTCACCTGGAGGACCGGGGAGGGGCAGAGCACCAAGTTTCTCTGTGACCCGAGGTAAGCAATGACTTGGTGGAGTACAGTCAGTACATTGTACCTCAGCTGTAATGCGTTGGCGATTGCCTATGTTTTCACATGTAACGTTAAGTAATAAAATACATTTTTAGAATGACGAGATTGGGGCAGGGCACGTTCTCTTTTCATTTAAATGTTAAAACGCAAACAAAACAAATAGGTGTAATGGTTTAAGCGGTTCATGTTACAAAGTGTTAAAAGAATTCCTGAGAGCATTACTATTTAGGTGTGTGGTCGACATTGTATTTTTTTTGTCTTTTGCGAGAGATTTGATCGCAGAAGCTTTGCGATTAACTGCGGCTCAGTTGTATATTGAATGGACAAGGGAGTTGTTTTTCGTCACCTGTCAAACACGAATCAGGAGTTTGGCAGCAAGTGTTTTAGACGGTTTTTGTTTCCAGAATTATGTTTGAATGCCAGTACAGTATGACCATTTTCCCTTCGCTTGAGTGATCACCAAGAAGCAGACATGGGCAGGAAATGCAGGATTAGGCTACGCTCGTCTGCATTTACTCGAGAACGTTTGTGTGGCCACTTTGAACGTGGAGAGCAAAAGGTTTATTTAGGTCACGTTGCAGTCTTTAATGTGGTAGATTATATGCAAATAAAACATCAGTAACTAATCGGCAGCAGTGTACTGACATGTGGCTAGACTAGCAACTATTACAGCGATGTTTATTGTAAATGCCTCATTGCTATTAAGCGGTGATAAAAACGATGGCAGCGGCAAGGGTGTTCTGTCTTTGCGCTCGTTTATTGTTTGGACAAATGTCATTGGCTCAAACGAGAAAATTAAAGATTCCTGCATGGGCTTATGTTTCCTTACAAAGGCGGGTTAGACAGACAGGCTTTAAATGTGTGTGTCTGTAAAAACAATCTTAAGGAGCAGGGGTTCCGTTTCCCCCCCTCCCGACCCCCTGCTACTCCCCCGAGGCAAAGCCTAATTTGGAGCTTCGTGCATCCTCTTTCATGTGCTCCGAAACAATTCGAGGCATGTGGATATCTGATGGCTGCGGTGAACTGACACCAGACAAACGTGGCCATTTCCAATGCTGATCTGGCTTGGCTTTGCAGTCAAAACATGCAGGAAGCCAGATGTACACTTTACATACCAGCGCGGATAACCGTGCACGATAAAGGACAAGGCTTTGCTCCTTTGGGTTTCCTCGAGCCTTCACGCTGCGGTTTCGTGTGCACCTGTGGCGAGCGTTGTCCGTTGCAATGTCCAATGCGAAGGCATGAGACTTTTTGAAGACGTTCAAATACCACACCATACCACAAAAGAGAGCCACCACCACCAAACCAAAGGTGTGGCTGGTGGGAATAGTCTGCTCATTGAGATTAATGCCCGATGTATGAGAACACTAGACATGTTAAATAATAGGAAGTGCTCTAAGCTCAGTTCCTTAACATTTTTTAAATTGTAACGTTGAAGGATATTTTATTGTAAATAAATCCATTTAGCTAGTGTGCTGGCTCAGATGTTGGCCGAGATAGGTTTTGTTCTATCATGCTGTTGACTTTTAACGTATTGGCAGTTTACATAACTTTTTTCTACGTGGGTAGTTTCATTAAAAATATATGCACAGGGGATGTGCAAATTCAGAGCACAAATCTCTTCACATGTGATGTATAAAAATTAGGTTTCTGTAATTGCACATTTCCTCTGATATATCTGAGGTATTTATTTAAAAAAAAAATTCTCCACCAGTCTTTAAAGCATGCAGTAAATGCTGCAGTAATATTAACTCTTCCGGCGATGAGCCCACAAACATGGATTAGACTTCTATAATGAGCATATTGCCATTTATTTAAGTGATGGTGATGGCTTAGCCTGAATGCAGCCTCACACCTATTGCAGTTGCCAGCAGCATTCACTGGCAGTCTCTTGACTGCTGCGGTTGTTAGATCCACAGCAATCCTTCCTTGACATTTGCGGGTAAGTGTCGATGGTGAGCAGCACGTGTCTTCATCATTACTTGCCATTTACGCCTGCTCGTCTCTAATTTGAAGGTTGTATTGCAACCCCAGCAGAGCATATTCAGAGTTGAACTGAGTGGCCTATTTAAGGGAAAGAATTTTGTTTGTGTTGGGCAATCATTGGTTCAGCACACCCACTTGCATGGATTTTTTTGGGTACTGCTAATTGAGCTTAAAATATTCCTATGCGTTGGTAATTCCGTCGCTGTCGCTGTAAAACTGTGCTCTTTGCTTTATTTCTGGAGCACTGAACCAAAAAGGAAATGTTGACGACTGTTGCAAATGCTTTGTTTCTTTTTAGAGGAAAAGAATGTGCCTCTGCGAGCATAATGCATTTAATTATAAATCCTCCTGTGAAGTGCAGCTCCAACGGTTTATTTATTCTGTATTGTCCGCCATAAACATTGCAAGCTCCGGTGTAGAGTGCAGTCAGAGGCAAAAGCACAAAGTAACACAATGATTGCTTCGAAAAGCTGCTCTCTCGGGACAGCCGCGTCAATCGCTCCCTCTCCCCCCATCGCGACGCTTCGCCCTCACGTTAGAGGCAAAGCGACTGAGGATGCCTCCAACGTGTAAGGCGAAACGTCGCGATGGGGAGAGAGGGAGCGATCGACGTGGCTGTCCCGAGAGAGCAGCATTTCCAAGCAGTTATCATGCATCGAGTCGTGAAAACCTACATCGTTACAAAGTAAGACATAGTCCATACATATGGCCAAGTTGGTGAAATTGTGTCTGAGAGGTTAGGGAAGAGTAGTAGTCACATGCATATACACAGCGAGATGGGTTTTGGAATTCTCATTGCAAGGCAATTAGGATTTTTTTTTTAAAGTACCCTGCAATGTACTGGTGTAACATCCTAGGTATAGCCCTACCTTGCGCCCTATGTCTGCCAAGATAGCCTCCGACCCTCTGCGACCCTGTACAGGATTAAGCGGTTATTGATACTGACTGACTGACGTGTAACAATACAATCCAAAGGGGTCGCATGCGTCGAGTTTGACTTGAGCCTGCCAACAGTGCTCGACGCCAGCTACAAGACGATATTGGAAACAGCGTTACTCGGCTGGATGTTGAATCCTGTGAAAGTCGAAACCCATGCTGTGATTTACGATCCGTTAATAGCTGTAAAATGGGGTTTTGGTGCCTCTCGGATGTTGTAAAGTTCTACTCACTTTAGGGAAAAAAGTGCGGCTGTTAACCTGCTTGAGTTATGCCAAAGCTCTTGTTCAGACGTGTCTCTTGAAGCTCATCTGCCATGTTCAGGTTAATCACTGCAAATGTTCCTTTTAATTAAACATCTGGAACACTTTATTTAACAAAAAGCGCATATGTTTTGTGCAGGAAGGCAATGTGAGCCCGTACTTATATACAGTGGGTAGTATGTTCAGGTTATTAAATAATGTGAAGTTTCTTTTGAAGAACACTGGAATATGTATACCAAAATCTTAAATCTGAATGCCAAACCGCCTGCGGTATGGCTTTTATTTAGAGACTGAGAGTAAACTATAAATCTCCAGTGGTATGATTTTTTAAAATTCTCGTTTAGAATGTTTTTCAGGGTATTAGTCTTGCTTTTGTATCTACACAAAGGTGATGTATTTTAGGTTCTTTAAAACCATTATTTGCATTTTGAATATAATGACCACACATGGATCTGAATTGAGCCTTTGGAAATGTGAGACGTGGTTTGCTTGGCATTTATCCCATTTTCAGTGATTGCAGGTGTACACCCTGATGCTTATGCTGCTGTCAGTACTGAGATATACATCTGTATAAACTAAATCCAGAAATGAATGGAAAATCGACCTAGGGTCAGTCATGTGCATCAATAAAGAATGACAAAGGGAAGCTGGTATAGTGACAATCGGCACCTGAATCATGCAACTGTTGGAATGTGTGTCTCCTTGTAGTTGTTTTGGGGGGGGAGGGTGACCGGGGCGCGTAGTGACTGGCTGACTGGCGGAGTGGGTGGTGACGGCGTGCGACGTGGGTTTGCAGGCGTGGACATGCGCTGTTGGCCTTCCTCTTCTCACGCGAGGACAGCAAGCTGAACCGACAGCAGACCATCGAGCTGGGCCACCACATTTTGAAAGCGCGCATTTACAAGGTGAAATGTCAATTGCATTTGTCCCCAAGCACACACAGGGAAAAAGGTTCTTTTTTTGGCGTTCTGGCTGTTGGGGCAAGTGTTAGCAGTGAGCATGTTTTAACGCTGACATGGCACACGAAGGGCAGCACAGTGGCCCAGTGGGTAGCACTGTCACCTCACAGCAAGAAGGACCCGGGTTCGAATCTCGGCTCGGGTGCCTTTCTGTGTGAAGTTTGCATGTTCTCCTCGTGTTCGCATGGGTTTTTTGCCGGGCACTCCGGCTTCCTCCCAAAGTCCAAAAAATATGCTGCTGCATAGGTTTATTGGCTTTCAGACTAAATTGTCCGCAGTACCCAGTGATGGACTGGCGTCCCATCGTGGGTGCATCCCTGCCTTGCGCCCTGTGTTTGCCCGGGATAGGCTCCAACTCACCGCGACCCTGTACAGGACTAAGCGGTTTCTGACAATGAGATGAGATGGCACACGAAGTGGTGTGGCTAGCACCACGCCCCACCGCATTTATGTCTGCCATGGTGATGTTATGCACTGTATTAGGTACTCATTTGAGGATGAGTTGACTCTGGGATGCCTAGGACCAGTTCAGGTATTACTCACGCTTGATTATTATTCTTGGCTGGGAATTGATGTGATGAACGTTGTAACGTAGTATTATTTTAATCACTGTTGTAACTCCCTCATCCTAATGATAATCCGAACCACTGCAAAGAGGAACCAATAATGAATAGAATGTTGGCATACATTTGGAAGTTGGCTATTTAATAAGCAAAAAATCTAATATTTAATCAAAACATGTTTTTATGGGTTAGGCCATGTAGCGGTATTACACAAAATGTCTTGTTATTAACCCTCCACAACCTGACAGGTTTTGTCATATTTACAAAGATATCATTCATACCTGGCTGTTATGTGGGTCAATTCTGAACGGTAAATCTCCTTCCTCAATTATGGCTTGAGGCTTTTCATGATTGAATTCAACTTACATAGAGGGCCGCACAGTGGCGCAGTGAGTAGTGCTGTCGCTTCACAGCAAAAAGACCCCAGGCTCGATTCCTTGGCCTGGTTCCTTTCTGTGTGGAGTTTGCGTGTTCTCCCCATGTCTGTGCTGGGTACTCCGTTTTCCTCCCACCATTCAAAGACACGCTACTGCCTAGGTTAATTGCCTTACTGAGTAAATTGCCCCCAGTGTCCTGCGATGTACTGGCATTACATCCTGGGTATTACGTACCTTGCAGCCTCTGTCTGCCGGGATGGGCTCTGGCCCCCCACGACCCTGTACAGGATTAAGCGGGTATTAATAATGATGAACATGCATAGATGTTTCACTAAGACTGGATCGATCTTTATCAAGTAGTTATCTCTGAAATGGAACATTTGACATGCCCACTGCAATTGTATTAAATCCATATCTTATTAGCAGTTTTGCCATGGCGTGAAACTAATTGATTATGCCCAACACGGCTGACAAACATCATTTATAAGTCACCATCATGATCGCTGTTATCAGCATTTGATGCTGGTCTGTGGCCAAGCAGCCTTGAACGAGACGCGCCCAGCTCTGGGGGTGATATTCATACTTGGAGTTATCCTACCACCTGCACAGCTGCTCAGCTGACTGCACAGTTTAAATGCAGGGTTTGATATTTATGGTGCTCGGCACAGAAAACTGGGAACCTATGATTAAGTGCAACTCTTTGCGTGAAAAGGATTCTCTATAGATGTCCTTTTTTTGCTCTTTCTTTAATGTTACAACCAAAACACGAGCCAGCAAAATTCATCCAGTTTAAATAACTCCCTACATCTGTTGGGATTGCTATCAACCGTTTGGTTTGTTTTTTTAGAAAACTCGAGTTGTACTGACCTTCCGGTCTTCACGTTATAATTCTCCGGCAGCAGCTGGATAACCGTCGGGTTCTAGCCCATGCAGGCCCTATTGGCGGTTACGTTTCTCGCGCTGTCTGCAGCTGTGCGCATCGCACTCAGTCGTTTGTGCTGTGCCTCGCGCAGGGCTTAAGCAAGCGGCTGGGCGTATCCTCGTCCGTGCTGCAGGCACTGTGGGTGGCGTTCAGCACGGACGGGCTCTCGACAGCACTTGCCTCCTTGCGCAATCTCTACACACCTAATGTGAAGGTAATAGCTGCCGTTGCTCACCGTTGGAGCACCTGGGTTCAGTTGATTACAGGAGCCGTCGGTGCATTCAGTATTATGTTTTGTGGGTGTTTACCCAGCAAAGCCTCACTGAGTCAAGTGACTCTTTTGAGGAAGGCCCTGCCAAGTTTTTCGTGGTAGGGCTGATGATAATGGCAGTGCATAATTGCAATTTCGTCCTTTAAATCACTTGCTGGTAATTTGGCAAATTTGGACAGATGCCGTCACTTTTGTGAATGACATCCAGCATGTTTTAATGTCCACTTAACACAACTGCTAGATTCACACTGTACCTCTGTAACAAATGGTGAATGCTGGAGCGCTGAGTCATGTCCCTTCACGTTGGGCAGACTAGAAGCAAGGGAAGATGAGCTTGCATTGTCGTGAGATGTCTACGAAATTGAGACTGTATTTGATGACACTGCATAACTACATCTGCCATTTGCCACGAAGTTTCGGTGGTGTCACCACGGCGGATGTGCCAGGGTATGTGCACTTTGAAGCCACGTCAAGTGTCGAAGGTTCGCCGGCAGGAGGTCAGCTCAGTCAGGCAACCCGTGTTATGGGTTGCCTGACTAAGATGACTGGCCAAGGCACCATTTGTGCTCTCTACTCTGCCAACTTGTGTTTTAGCCACCCAGCAATCTGCTTGTTGTGAGCATCACTTTTCTGCCCTCTGTTGTTATTGGAGAGGGACTGCCTCCACTTGACCCAGAGCGTGCTTCATGACCTTCCGATGGCTAGGACTCTTTATGCGGCTTCGTGTTGTCATGCTGGAATGATGGCTCGCTGCTCCTGACCTGCGGCTGCTCGGGAACATTTATTCTTTCCCTGTTTGTTGAACAATTATTTGTATCGCTTATTTTATGTCCTTCTATAAATTATAGCCATTATTTCATTTTTAATTGAACTGTCCTGATGTTGTTGGCATGCCATTCTTTCCACAGCTCGCATTTGTAAACAAACAAAACAAAAACGTTATTGTTGCTGATTTATTGTTCTGTCGTCATTGTTGCTGACATGCCCTTCTCTCCACAGCTCTGTGTAGCGCTTAGTAACCTCTGGTGAAGAGCTTTGTGACCTTGAGTGAAGAGCGCTCTAGAAGTGCAATTCTTATTATAAATTATTAACTGGTTAAACCCAGGGTGGATAATCAGTCCAGCTGGAAAGTTTCATATCGGAAAGGTTCAAATCGGCGTAGATGTTCCGCCAAGGGTGTCCACATTTTGCAAGCGTAGAAAAGAGAGAGCATGATTGCATCTGAGCAGACTCAAAGCTTCGTCTAGGTCGACAGCCCAGGCAGTTTTCACACAGCGGCACGCTGCCGGTAAAGCGATAATTCGGTGCGGCTGATTCAGAGTGAGGCCTTCGTTGATAAACTGTAACCAGCCATAAACACACTGCTTAGGTATGGAAACTTCTCCACTATTTGCACAACTGCCCCATTGCTCATAGAGAGCTGAGAGGGTGGAGTGTTCGGTGGCATAAAATACACAGGCAAATGCTTGGATTTGGTGAGCTGATAGTAAGACCCTATCTCTTTGTAGCATGCTCCAGGTTAAACAGTCAAGCTCCCAACTCCTCAAAGTGGGCAGCAATTCCCAGATCATCAGCGTACATAACATGGTTGTCCAATAGAGCCATCCCTTGATCATACCTGGGCATCGATGAGCCTCCCATTGCACCCTGTATCAGATGTAAATTTTACTGGTACATCTATGGAAAGCCTCTCGAACTACGTGGTCAAAAATATTAAATAATGTAGGAGCCAGAGGGCATCCCTGTCGCAGCCCAAGGTGACCAGGGAATTACTGTGACTCCCAACCACATAGCTTTACCCAAGCTTTCCCACCATCATGAAGGTCCTTACTGATTGATTAGAGTCGGGGATCCCAAAAACATGAAGGACAACCCACAGCCCTGGCCTACTGATGGTATCATAGGCCTTGAGCAGACCAATAAAGCAGAGATGCAGGTCCTGTTGGAATTCCTAAAATCTGGACACAGAATATGGCGTCTGTGCAGGAACACCCTGGCATGAAATCACATTGGGGTTCTGCAAGCCTCTTCTCAGTGTGTCTAGCAAGGCAATGTTGAATAATCTTTGGCAAGACCTTTGCCGGCACACTGAAGAGCGAGATGCCCCATTAATTATTACAATTGGTGCAGTCTCTCTTCTTTAAGAGACAACTTGAGCCTCCTTCCAGTCCTTTGTAAACAGTCTTGTGCTCCAGATGGTTGTAATGATGTTATATAGAACAGTTTTCAGACACACACCACCTTCAGCATTTTGCTTCTGCTTTGGCAGTGGTGCACAAGTAGCAAAACATATGCAATGAAGAAGGGCAATTGCCCAAATCGTCAGTAATTGCATATTTTTGCATTTAAGACCATGTTATTGACCAATGTGGGTTTGTTTAAATAAAATCTAGAAAATGGCTGTCTCTGGGAGGCTGCAGGGTGCTTTTCTGTGGCGAATAAAAAAAGGTGTTAATTATGAGATGTCCCCATATTGAACTCAGGCTTAGTCTTGTCAATATGTCTTGGATGATGATAAATGTAATATATTTACTTTCTGAATGTTTTTTTCATTGACTTCTACTGTCGGGTTAGAAACCAATAAAAAATCAGATCTGAGCAGCAGGACATAGAGCTGTAACTTGCCGCAATGTCTATAGATTTGCTGATCTTTCTTAAAATAAATTTTTGAAATGGTTGGTATGGGGTAACATTACCAAACTGAATTGGGTGGCCAACTGCTGACACTGACCATTCCTGTGTGCTTTGGGCTCAGTCTCGCAGCCCGGTTCCTTCTGATATTTGCTCAACATGACTGTGTTCACTTCTTACAAAAACAAGGTGCTTTAAGACTCTCGACTGACAGTTGACAGAAAAAAATGCCTTTTGTCACTTCCTCCTTCTTGGCCACAGACAAGATGTGTTTATAGAGGCCGTGAAAGTCACCTGTGGTGCTCGTGTTTTTGATATGCCTGTTTGGTGATCATTGTACCCACTACCATTCAGGTAAGTCGGCTGCTGATCCAGGCCGGGGCAGATGTAAACCACCGCACGGAGGCGCTGGGCAACGCGCCTATCCTGTGCATCTACTCACACCTCGGTTATCAGGTGCGGAGGGGGGCCTGCAGAGGTGCAACGTGTGGCATCTTACTTTGATCCATTCCCCAATCATTTGGCTATTATTGTTCCCCAAAGGCAGTCCCCATCTGTTCTCTGGTGATATATTCCCATTGAAATTTCCTTCTTGCTTAATCCTATTTGGAGTGTGTGCAGTCTCGTGATGTTCTCTGCACTTAACGCTTGTTGTACATTATCACTGCCATACGGGTGTATCTTTGCATTTTAAGTGTTGTCTGTATCGGCAAATTCAAATTGGAGTAGATTGAAGAAAGGCAGAAATTGCAATCATCTCCTGCAAGAGCCGCTTACTGAATGGAATTTGAGAGTTGAGCAATAAGCAGTCTGTGCTTGACACACACCTCTTCTGGCTGCAAAACGCAAACTCACGCCGAGGAATTTTGAAGGCAAAAGCATTTTACATCATCCACATAGTGTAAAAATACAGGATCCGTTGTAACTGTTGAAGTACAATATATTCCATTAACCGATGAAAGGTGTTTATCATTTCATATAAAACTTATATATCTTTCCCCCAATTTGTTTTGTTTTACCTCTTTTTAGAATTATATGATGGCATTGAAAACCCTGCAATGGGAAATTTGAGAGATGCTGTAGGAATTTTATGAATAATACAGGATATTCCCAAATACACTCCATTTTAAAGGATATGCACAATAGGTTCACACTGAATGGCTTTTATGTAATTATTTGATTACATTTCCAAGTACGTTAGGATCAATGCCTGCAGCATGTATTCGGCATGCATTCTCACTCCAGAAGAGACATATATACAATTTCAGTTTTGCAGTAAGTGTTGATGGGTGGCACGGTGGCCCAGTGGTTAGCGCTGTCGCCTCATAGCAAGAAGGTCCCGGGTTCGAATCTCTCGGCTCGCGTGCCTTTCTGTGTGGAGTTTGCATGCTCTCCCCGTGTCCGCGTGGGTTTTCGCCGGGCACTCCTGTTTCCTCCCACAGTCCAAAAAGTATGCTGCTGCATAGGTTGATTGGCTCTCAGGCTAAATTGCCCCGCAGTGCCTCGTCGGTATATCCTTGCCTTGCGCCCTGTGTCTGCCGGGATAGGCTCCGGCTTCACCGTGACCCTGTATAGGACTAAGCGGTTTCAGACAATGAGATGAGATGAGTAAGTGTTGAGTGGCACTCTGCTGTTGCCTAGATGTAAACTCTGCCAGATAACACTCCGAATAATTAATTTTTTTGCTCGTCTGGCACAGGATATGGAGAGCGTCCTCTTGGAGATGGGCGCCGACCCCAACCTGACTTCGGAGTGCGGAATGTCTGCGCTATGTTTTTCTGCGTCCAGCGGGCACCTGGGCATCGTCAGGATGCTCACGAGGAAAGGCGCGAAGGTGAATGGATGACACACATGCACGAATCATTAGACATGGTACGCTGCACACTGCTGACGAGTCATCGTATCGCATGATGTAGCGGACACTGCCCTTAAATGTAACTCAGCGAGTTTTAATAGTAAGCGCGAGCCAATTGTGTGATAACGCATTTCTAACAATGCATGGCGGCAGTGTAATGTATTTTGCATGGTGAGTTGTTATTTGTAAATTATGAGGACCATCGATGCATTTATTTGGAGGGTTTTTTCTGGAAATAAGGGTACATTTCTGTTTTTTTAACACCACATTTGCCACAGTGGTAACAGTAACACGTTTTCAGTGAATCACGTGAAAGCGTTTTAAAGTCGTGAGCTGCATTTACTATTTGGTTGAAGATCACTACCTGCAGTGCATTGAATATCGGGCAGCACGGTGGCCCAGTGGTTAGCGCTGTCGCCTCACAGCAAGAAGGTCCCGGGTTCGAGTCTCTCGGCTCGGGTGCCTTTCTGTGTGGAGTTTGCATGCTCTCCCCGTGTCCGCGTGGGTTTTCGCCGGGTACTCCGGTTTCCTCCCACAGTCCAAAAGCATGCTCCTGGATAGGTTGATTGGCTCGCAGACTAAAATTGTCCCGCAATGCCCGGCGATGGACCGGCGTCCCGTCGTCGGGTGTATTCCTGCCTTACGCCCTGTGTTTCCGGGATAGGCTCCGGCTCACCGTGACCCTATATAGGATTAAGCGGTTTCAGATAATGAGATGAGATGAGACATTTAAACATACTTCATCATCATTATTAATACCCGCTTAATTCTGTACAGGGTCGTGGGAGGCCAAAGCCTATCTCGGCAGATAGAGGGTGCAAGGTGGGTCGTACCCAGGATGTGATGCCAGTACATCGCAGGGCACTTTTTGGGGGGGCAGTTTACTCAGCAGGCCACTTAACCGAGGTAGCAGTGTGTCTTTAGACAGAAGGAGGAAACTAGAGTACCCAGCAAAAAAACACGCGGACACGGGGAGAACACGCAAACTTAACATAGAAATGCACCCGAGCCGGGAACCAAACCCGGGACTTCTTGCTGTGAGGCAACAGCAATAATCACTGTGACACTATGCCGCCCTAAAACGTACTTGCAAACAGTCAATCGAGCATGCCAAAATGGTCAATGACAGGTCTGATTAGTCTAATTTTCAAGAAAGACACGGGTTAAATTTAACGGTAAAAAAAAACAAAATGAGCTTGCGGAAGCAATACATTTAAATAGCATGCGGAGTAACCAACAGGAATATGGTGCAGCACAGTTAAATGTGGTGGCTTTGCAACACTTCGTTCCTCTTGAGATTCAATGAATTTAATTCATTCCAATCAAGGACAGTGGGTTTTTTTACATTACTTTGAACAAAGTGCCCCAGTGGCTGCAGGGGCCACCTGAGCCAACCACACTCAACATATTTGAATTGAAAACAATCGATAATCTCACATATGTACACACGTCTAGTGATAACTCATTTATTTATGATACAATTAGAAGAGCTCGGCAGCAAGTTGAGCTTCAGAGTCATGTTATCGCAGGTCGACCACGTGGACCGAGCGGGGCAGTGCGCCCTGGTGCACGCCGGGCTCCGAGGACACCTGGACATTGTCATCCACCTGCTGCAGACAGATTGGACGCTCGCTGGGCACCAGCCAGGCCCCGTTCAAAGATACCAGGCGGTGCAGCAAGCGCTCACTGCCACTGCCAGTAATGGCCACGTTGAGGTGAGTACACGTGGGTATGCAGAAGGGTGACGGAATGGCTCATGGCACTAGTCAGGCAATCTCGAATACCGTCTCCTACAAAGGCTCCTTCTGGTTAAATCTAATAGTGGCTTTATAACATTTAATTCCCCTTGCGATTCATTGACTTTTATTTGAGGTGGCAGGGTTGCACAGTGGCAATATCTGAACCTCATAGAAGGAAAGTCCTACCTGAGGCAGTTCAATTCCTGTCTTGGAACACCTTTCTTTGTGCGGTTTGTGTTATCTCCCCTTGCTTTGTGTGGGCTTTCGAGGGGTTCTCTGGTTTCCTCTCACAACTAAAGAACACTCATTAATTAATAGGCCGATCACATCATAATATATAACAAAGCAGTGTGGCAGGTTTCCACTGGCTGACTGCCTGGCTGACTTTCTCCCCGCCCTGTGCAGTTTTCTTGCGTCTCCATATCCATGTCTCATTTATGACTGGGTAACGGAATTTATATACAATATAAATTGTGTTTTTGTTTTCTTTATTCGTGGTTCGGGGCTCAGCTAGAGCTATTTTATGCACCTCCCCGTATGCTGTGGGCCCATTATGTTAAAAGTTAAAAGTGCACTGAACTTCGGAAGTGTAAATTGTCTCCTCTCATTGTCAGAAACCGCTTAGTCCTGTACAGAGTCACAGTGAGCCGGAGCCTATCCCGGCAGACACAGGGCGCAAGGCAGGGATATACCCATGATGGGACGCCAGTCCATCACCGGGCACTGCGGGCAATTTAGTCTGCAAGTCAATTAACCTATGCAGCAGCATGTTTTTTGAACCGTGGAAAGAAACCGGAGTGCCCGGCGAAAACCCACGCGGACACGGAGAGAACATGCAAACTCCACACAGAAAGGCACCCGAGCCGACATTCGAACCCGGGACCTTCTTGCTGTGAGGCGACAGCGCTACCCACTGGGCCACTGTGCCACCCCAAATATAAACTGCGAAAATGTGAAACATTTGGTGCAAACTGCTTGCTGGAGGTCATATGTAAAGCGTTGTCCCAATTTCTTTGTGGTGTAAGTGATACGAGGGACAATTTATCAGATCAACATAATAAACTTCAATGAAAATATTTTTAAAGGAAAACAAATTAGACGTTAGAGTGTTATTTATAGTTAAGCCTGGAAAATAAGGTGCCACCTTTTTAAGCTCAGGTTTGAGCACGGTTGCTCCAACGATTATATATTTTTAGCACAGTATGCTTTATCACAAATTGTCAAACCAAATCCCTCTTACTATATCCCCAATTGCAGAAAAACCCCTTCGTTAAGGCATTTTTGGAAGTGATCCTTCATGCTATTTCAGTAATATAAATTTATATCAATAATTGCTTGGCAGCACAATCATATCATCACTCAAACACTGATAAGACAGCACTTCCTTTCAGATTCATACACAGTATTTAATCTTTTCGTCAGCTTTAAAGATGCCGATTAAACAAGAAGCACAATACTGCTACAGACTGTTAACGGCATCAGCATTTCTGGAAGCCCGAGAGATGCAATGCAATGTGCAGTTGAGTTGCTTTTGTTTGGCTTTTCCCCGAAAACAATGTCCGTGAAAGGACCTCTTATTATTCACCAGCTCGGAGAGATGAGCTTGGATGGTTGAATTGTTCTCATTAGGGTGGGTTTGATATATTTTTAAGGGAATTTTATCGTGATCTTTCATCTCTTTTTTTTCCATGATAGCATAGTGTGTTGAGCTAAAGCACTGCATGTAATGAGCACTGTTTTTCCATCACTCTTGGCACAAATGTTTACACTAGGCTTTGAAGTTTCCTTCGCATCCACAAGTGATTTTTTTACCTGCCATTCCCATTTCCAGACAGGATTTCCTGTAGATTTCAGATCTCATAAATAGACCATTGCAGTTTCTCTTCCCTCTGCACTTGGCGATGGCAGCACAATAATTCTCGGGAATAATGGCCGCTGTTGAATCCTGTACTTGCTTTAAGAATGACATTCTTTGTATAAACGTGTTACCAAATGACATGTGATTTCACGAAGCTGATGGGGCCTGTTTGTTTTTCACCACAACAATTGTTGAGGTAAAAGTGACATGCTATTTCCATACGCATTTATTATTACTCTGCCACCATTGATTTAAGGTTTATTCACTTCTTTAACGGCAATATCCTAGATGGGTACGGAGTGGTCTGCAGTTTTTTTGATGGTATAGCATTGAGATTCATTAACTGTGAACACAGTACCTCAGCTCTTTGCTGAGCTACAATGTGACGGCCAATTAAAGCAAAACAACCCGTCATTACCACTGTGCATACATGAGACATGGCTTATTCAACTTGAGTGTTCATGGCATGATGCATAGTTCTGTATTTAGCAATCATAAGGTGTGAATGCAACATGTGACGGTTGTGTTTGTGTTTTAATGGTGGCAATGCAGCAGTAAGTTTGGCTGTTGGGTTGAAGAATGTAGTTTGAGACAATTGGGCAACACAGGTGGTCTGTATAGAAATTATTGAATTTAGGTACAAGTTTCAGGGACATTGCCATTTCTGGTTGCCCTTAATGCTGATGTGCAAGTGGCATGGGTGCTGTCCCTGGCTGCTGTGTCTCCCGTACGTGTGCTGAAGGTGTGTTCTGTTGGCTGCTGTGGCTGCGTTGGCATCAGGTGGTGAGCTACCTGCTGGACACGCTGGCTGAATGGGGCGTGGAGGATCTGGGCAGGCCACACATTGACAGCTTCGACACCCTCTGGGGAGAGACAGGTGCATTCTCCTGCCATCGCCAGCCACGCAGCTAACATACTCGACATTAAAGGCCACACCTCGCTGACTTACGACGCTATGTGGGGTGTGGTCTGCATATGAAAACGATTTTTTCACTCGTATGCGCCTCATGCTGAGACGGTGTATATTTGCAGCTCTGAGGTAGTGGTGGAAATTTTACCTTCCCATGACAGGGGCCTTTTTCCTACATTACAGTCACTCTGGGTATCTCACAGATAGGTACTTATGTTATTTCCTCCAAAGGATGACGGGCCAAGTCGACGCTTTTCCTAACGATAATTTAATTTGTGATGTAGGTTTTTACGGATCGATGCATGATGATTGCTTCGAAAAGCTGCTCTCTCGGGAGAGCCGCGTCGATCGCTTCCTCTCTCCACCTCGTGACGTTTCGCCTCACACGCTGGAGGCATCCTGCGCCTGAGGATGCCTCTAACGTGGAAAGAGGAAGCGAATGACGTGGCTGCCCCGAGAGAGAAGCTTTTCGAAACAATCATCGAGTATTTAATTTTATATCTTTCCACATATAAGTTTCGCTTTCTTGCAATAACACTACATGTATTGTTACTGATTAGTTTGGTTGCAGCCTTTTTGTCACTCAACTGGTGGATGAACATGCCATGTTGGTCATAAGATTTTATGAACATACCATAAATATCGTGGACTCTCATAAATCCACAAGACTATAATAATTGCATTTATGGAGCGCTTTTCACCCGAGGATCACAAAGCGCTTCACAAAGCTGCAGAGAGAACGGCACGCCGACAACAACGGCACTAAAACGGAAAATCAGCAGCAATAACATTTTTTTGTGTTTTTAAAAAATACACACACAATGTTGCAGAACAACAAGTAAAATAATCAGACTATCAACTATAATTTTAAAATACAAACTTATCAGTGAATATAATACATATATATTGGGAATGGTTTAATGCAACATTTATCGTATAATAGCACTTACACAGTGCTCATCACCCAAGGGCCACAAAGCGCTACACAGCTGCTGAGAACGGCACATCAAGATGGACCCCAGTAGTCAAAATTCGTGCGTGGGTGTGAATGCTTTCCATGTTACTTATTCGTTGTCTTTGTGAAAACTGCTTGGACTACCTGTCATCTCCTGAGCCACGGCTCCTTTGTGATGCAGATATGTATGAGACACGCACAGTCTTGTGCAATTTTTTTAAACATAAAAATTCATTTAAAAACACCGAAAGGGCCCTTGCCATTATCGATGCCACATTTTTTAATTTCACACTACTGGCAAAGACTTAGGTTTCTATAGCTTGGCTTATTTGACAGTAAATGTTTCTAAATCATGCCTAACAAGTGCATGTTGCGTGACCGTCCATCTAGTATTCCGTAGACATGCGTCACCATTGTGTGTGGCCATGCTGACGGCGGAGCTAACATTACATCCATTGGTCACTGATGCTGCAAAAGGAAAGAGGAGCTGGATAATCATGGCGGGGTGACATCATAAAATACTTACAGTGCGTTTGGCTGCAGTTGTTTGTTTCGGCTCCACACTACAGCATCAGTAGCAGTAACAGTGTGCGCGCTGCACGTGCTCAGGTGAGATTATTCTGCGGCTTTACTGTCACAGATACGCTCCTTGTGCTCGGCACTGCATTGTAAAAAGCTCTCTGTCTGCCCAGCTGATGACAGCTGTTCTCATTGCCATTACCCCCAAAGGCCAATTGTATAATGGGGTCAGGTTCTGTTGTGCCCCATTGAAATACAATAGTTGTGAGAATGGTGGCCCGAGTCATCACCCAAGTCCGTTCTAGTGTATTTTTCATGTAAGTCTATGCAATACAAGTTTTTATTTTAATACCTTTTTCTCTTTCGAAGATGTCTAGACTTGTTACCATTTATAATTGCCCACAAATGTCTCTTTTTGTTGATTAGTGCATTGGCATTAAATATCTATTCCAATGTCTTATTTCCATTTGGGTGGAATTGGCCCGCAAAATAAAAGCTCTGTTTTTTTTGTTTGAACAGCACATGTTGCTAGAAGACTGGTTGTAATGTGCGACTCCTGCGATGTTGACCTTACTGTGATTTATTGAATTGAACATCGCTTCAAACAGCTGCAGATCTTAATCTCTATCATTGTCAGTGGTGGGATTTTTGAGGAAGACTGCAGATTTGGGCGCGTAAACGGATGCACATGCTACCCTAGTGTCTGTCAGCTGTGGCCAGCTAGCCCCAGAGTGTGCGACAAGGTGAGGTTTTGTGTGGGAATGCCAATTTTGACATTCTTGGACAGACAGGGCGAATCTAATTATCAAAGAGCTGCGAAGGATTTCACCAATTTCTGCTGCAGCCGCCCGCAGGCATGTCACTCGACGGACACCTGCAGTCGAGCAGCGATCACCTCTTTATCCTCCGTGCAAATCTTGGCCCGCAGCGTTACGTTGGGGCTCATCTTATTTCCCATTGCACATCCCGTAAGTGACAAGAGATACCTTTTGAGTGATAGGCAAGGCATTGGGCAAATCTTCCCTGTCCGTGTTGAGACAAAATGTGCTGGGAGAAATAGCGAGCATTCCCACTTGTAATCCTTTCATATTCGAGAACACGGGGAGAAGAGTAATAATAAAAATCATGGAAGGGAATATCTAAGCTCTGATGTTGGTATGACATCTGTGAATCTGTTATCATTGCTCTCACACTGTAAGAGTGACCTCAGAGGTGCACTCTGATATGTGACTTGTTTAACCAGTAAAGCCACACTGCGTGTATATTTTTGTACCTTTCTTGCCGGTGGTGCTTTAATAGTTAATGCAGCTGCCATAGTACATATTTTCTTTTCATGAAATCATCCAGAATGATACTGTCAGCGAGTGTGTATAAACAATTTCATGTATATAGCGATTTCTGTTCAAGCGTATAGAATAGAACTTTCTTTTCGGGTTTTTTTTTCAATACAGTTATACATGTAACCGTACCCCTCTCCTGATTCCATTAATTATCACAATTCAGAGTGATTCAATTAAGAGTTGTATAATGTAAATTTAGGTTTTGGTTTATCATGTACTGTCTTGTTTACTTCGTTTAGTTTGTACTGTCTTGTTTACTTCCATTGGCCTCAACGTTTTAATTTAAAATTTGCATTAAAAACGATTGAGTCTTACCAATGCAATTTAATGCATGCTTTGTGTGCACAATACTTGGATTTCATTCAATGGGCTCAGGATTCATTACTTGCCTCATTAGGACAGCTCATATGTCGGTGACATAACTTGAGTTCTTTGCATTCCTCTGCTGGTTGATTGTATAACTTAACAGACCTCCTAACCATGTGCATGATAGCACAGGAATTCATGCACAAGTGCTCTATAGACTATGATTTACCTTTGTGTTTTTTAAAATCCCATATTTTGAGGAGTTTATCTTTGATCGAATTATAAATGCATCAGCATGTATTTCTGAAAGGTTGATAAAAATCATGATTCACACCAATCTAAAATTGCATCTGTAATGAAATAATACGACTGATTTAGGATTACTGTGGCTTGTGTGTGGTGGTTGTAGTGATATTCATTATGAAGTAACAGCAGCTTGCACTGGCACGAAAGCCTTGTAAATGTGGAGGTTGTTTAATCAACAACCAGAATGATTTACACATTCATATTAGCTTAAAATTAACTGAAATAATTTATTTTCATTGTGTACTTAAAAAGTGGGTTAAATTTTGAATTCCTTATAAATGAACTCATCACACCCCCTCAAAGTGACAGTGACGGTCTTTAAAATACATTTGAACAAAAACTGTCAATGTGGAAACGATGTAAACGTTGACCCTAACCAGATCATCGGGGAGGTATTGGCCATCCCTTAAGCTTTTATTAGCTCTTGTAGAAAATGAACGCTAGCAGTGAACCTGAACAAAATGCTGTTAGGATAGCAAAAGGTTGCAGATGCTTGCTTTCTCCTTACGGGTCTCCTGGAGTTTATGGCGTTGGCCGGGGATAATGTGGGAAGTGATCCGTGGCTTGGCCGACTGAGTAACTGCCGGTGCTGCTGATACGGTGCAGGAACTCTAGACATGAACTGCACCAACCCCGTTAATGTCTGCGTGTATTTGAGACGTAAAATCTAACAATAGATGGGTAGAACTCTGTCCTGTTGGTCCGTGCAATTTAATTTGGACGTTTAGTGTGCAATTGTCCGTTTTATGTTTAATGGAATTTCCTCCCATTACACTTTATAAACCTTCATAAACGACCTTACAGTGTAACTCATGAAATGTATTTTATGGGATATATCGCATAACTTATTTGGTCAGTGTGAAATGTGTGCTTAACCCAAGATAAGAGGGATGTAAAGTGAAGGTTACAGAGCCTAATGATTCTGTCGGCACTGTTAATTTAAGATTTTTTTCCCCATAACAAACTGTCAAGAAAATAGCAGCGTTGAAGTTATTTAAATATAATATAAAACGGCACATTAGTTTGACAGTCACATAAAATGTACGCAAGCTTCTTTTGTTCACAGATGCCATTAAGTGACACATTTCACGTTCGAAGAGATTGAAAACCTGCCTCTGCTCATAAATGCTGCTGGTTGTCTTACGACAAAGCTATCGTAACAAAGTGATCCCGGGGGAGCCCTTGCCTGTTAGCTGGGTATTAGCAAATGCTGACACCAATAGTCAAACTGTGTTTTGCCTTAGGTTACAATCTTTGAAGAACCGTGCATATTTAGCTCTCCACCAAACTTGTCCCAATTGAGTTTCAGAGAACGTTTGTCACAGTTACACAAGGCTGCTAATAGGAGGAAGTCAGCACGCATATCATAATCCATTTTCTGAGCCGCGTAGCTGTCAGGTTCTTGATGCGCCGGATTTATTGGTATCACACGAGTGTTATGCTGTCCCTGGCCAATTTGAGCCTTGGAGGATAGATGAAATATACTCACAGCATGGTGGTGCATGGTGTATGGCTTTAGTCAGATTTTGTTAGTTGATTGTTCTAAGTAGAGTGAATGTTATAACCTATTGGGCCAATGTCACAACATTGTAATTTATTGCTGCAAATTAATGTTACAAATTTCCATTGGTGTATCAATTTCTATCAGCAAATAATTAACGAGTGATGCACATTTTTAAGGATACTCAGAAATGGCCTGTAAATGCTAATGTGCAAAAGGCCTAAATCGATCCAGGACGGTAAATCTTAGATTTGTCGATCGGTGCAATGCGCACACAGCCACGCAGGTACATGCAGACAGGTGCACGCATATGTACACATATGCACGTTTATAAACACCCATGCCATCACCACCAAGGATTCCCTTTCCAGCAGGGAGGCAGGCATCTCTCTAACCTGGCTCAAGATTGCTCCTCTTATTGGTTTTTCCATTGTCATCTGAGTGTAGGCGCATGGTGCAGATTTTAAATTAAATCCTCTATTCACATCAATAATTTTAATAAGCATTTGTCACTGCAAGTGATTGATTATAGTTCTTTCCCTTTATAGGTGAAGAGTCTGCTGGTATCCGTATTTGTCTCTGTAATGAGCAGGCAAGGATAACGTTTTCACAAATTTTCTTTTTGCCACGCGTACCTTGTCGGGTTTGTGTGAAAACGCTTCCATTTCTTAGTGGAGTCAAGTTGCGGGTTACACAAATGCCTTCAGTGATTTTTATCCCCAAGATTTATGTGAAGCTTTTGTTGAACCTACTTGGGCTACTTAAGCTGAAAAGGAGGGAATTTTCATTCATGGCATTTGAAACAAGCCACCATTAGTCAACTATACGTATTGACTGTAGTCACCATGATAAACCCATAGGATTATCAGCATGGAAGAGCATCACATTCCATCAGATGCCTTTTCAAGCTCTCTAGCAACCTTTTCAATGGCGGTCTGTCCAACAAAGATAATTAATAGTGAACAATAGCAATAGATGGTGATGGTGATGAATGGTGAACCCCATAAAGTCTTAAAACATGTTTGAAAAAAGTTATGATGTTTTCATCCACTGCACATCCATAAAATGTAACTAGTAAGTGCCCCATAAACAACCTCACCTTGAGTGGCTTATGATTAGAGCTGTCGGATGTGTCTGTTGGCATCACCATGGCAAAGCAGTACCGTGTAAGGCTGTACCTGTTAGGCACGAGTTTACTCCCTGCTGCCGAGCAAACCTAGCTGAGCATCTCTAACTTGATGCCCAAGAACGATGACAACATGCATTGAACACCTCCAGCCTTCGGGCCCATTCATGGACATCGATATACCGTGGCGAGGAAGCAGTTTAAGAAGCATTTGATGTTTTCCTCACTTGTAATCTCATCCTTGTCAGAGAGAGTGGGGCAAGACTGTACCCACACATCCCTGACACTTTGCTGTCGTGGCTGAGATGAAGCAGAGTCTGAAAAATGTGGCTTGCAGGGAAGCTTGCCTGACTTTTTTTACGTTATCTCAACCTAACGCTACTGTTTGAAAATGTGGAGGCATTTAACAAAAGCTGCAATATGAATGTGATAGGCGCAAGCTCGTTTTAAGTGAGATCTATTTGAACGGAAGCCTCAGTATAAATGACCACCTTGTCTCAGCAGGTGTCACGGATGCCACATCCACATCTTCGTGGAGATGGCCTCGACTGCAGGCTTCACAGTGTTGTAGCTCTTTGTTCAGAAATGTACATTGGCAATGTCGCTGGATAATGAGCACAGGAATCCTATTTGCCTCCAGCAGGGAGTTAATTTCCCATAATAATTTCATTCACGTGACATACGATCTTCCCACACAAAGCAAGTAGTCTCGTAATTAACAAAAAAATAACAAGCAATTTAAATGTTGCAACCCTTTTAGACCCTATTTTAAAACACCAAGATGTGTTGTCTTACCATAACCTTGACTGTTTTGTAAAGAAAATGTAGTGGTCTTACTGATTTCACTGATAATATGATCAGCTTAGTGAAAATATTGGATTCTAGGAATGGAATCGCAATTCAAGGCGACGAACCATGAGAGTTTCCCAAATTATATTTACACTGTAGAGCTGATTAATAATAATAACAATAATTGCACTTCGAGTGCTTTTCACCCGAGGGTCACAAAGCACTGCACAGAGCTGTGGAGAGAACGGCACAAAAACAACATCAGAACAGTTCAACTGAAAATCATTTCATGGCTATAATTTAGAGAGGACATGAAATATGCAGGCTGCATCTGTGTTCAGACGTCACACTCCCATATACTGACTGCACGTGCCAGCTCTGTGCAGCGCTTTGTTACCCTCGGTAGAAAGCCACTTCAGGTGCCTTTCTGTGTGGAGTTTGCATGTTCTCTCCATGCCTGCGTGGGTTTTTTGCCGGGTACTCCGGTTTCCTCCACCTTCCAAAGGCGTGCTGCTGCAAAGGTTAATTGGCCTGCTGATAAAATTGCCCTACGATGTACTGGCGTCACATCCTGGGTATCCTCCCGCCTTGCGCTCTCTGTCGGCCGGGATAGGCTCCAGACCCCCCCGCGACCGTGTACAGGATTAAGCGGGTATTGATTATGAATGAATAAATGACGAATGGTATTCAGGCTGCTTATCATCTGCACATCTTCTGTGTTTTTCTGAAATATATTCTCATGACATGTGCTTTGTAAATGAAAATGTGCCATGTGTCAGATGTACCATGTGCCAAATGTTGGGGATAGTGCCATTCTTTTGGGGCCATGTCTATTTGTGCTGCGGGTAAAATGATTTACTGTCTCAGCGATATTGTGTGTGGTCACATTTGACTGCTACACTGCTATTGAAGAGTAAATAATTTCCTTAGCAATATGTGGTGAATATATTGCATTGTCAGGAAGCTACTGCATGTTTGGAGAATCTGCCTATGTTTCAGTATGCGTCACCTATGAGCTATTAAAAATCATCAGGGATATTGGACGACTTCGCCATCTCGTAAACAGATAGCATTGGTGATCTAAAAATAATTTATTGTACTGCACATTGTATTAAATAGTAGGGTGATGGCATTTAATTTTAACACAGGAGAGTAACTGCACTGCAAGGTTTCTGTCGACAGCTTGTTTTATTTTCACGGTTGAGCCAAAATTAAGCTTTTGACAAATTGCAGATAGTGTAAGGTAGTTTTCGCATGTTAGTTTGTGTGATACCGTTCCAAGAAGTGAAAAATGGCTTTATTGTATTGAGACCTCGTTCAATAATGGAAATAAGGAGTTTGCTGATATGTGACTTTGGGGCATGCTGTACCAGGAGCCGCCTTTCAGACAGGAAACCGGCTTGGGCCTGGAAGCAATTATTCCTCTGAGATAGCCACCACTCCTTCCTCGCTGGAAAAAAACTTAGCTGACATTTTCGCACAACAAGGCTTACAATGTAAACTACCTCGTGCTCCCTCCCTGATAACCCAACAGGCAGCTCAGTAGTGGTTACTGAAATATAAACATGTCATGTTTTACTTTGCGCTGTTTTTAATAGGTGACATGTTGGTTTTGGCGTGGTCATTTTCTTTGTTTGCCCCGTGTTTTTCGGGTTGATGTGGACACCTCCGCTGTTGTTCTGAACCTTATTTCAGCCGAATTTCGCCAAGTAGCTGCTATTGCTCGGCTGTCGAGGCAGCGCCGTGATTCAAATTCACATCGCGTCTCCAGCGCATCTCGGCTGTGACCTCTGTGGACATCCCCAAGGCCACATACCTGAGAGCCTTATTGTCCAAATCTGTTGGAGACTGCGTGGGTTGCTAAAGGCGTTTCATTTGCTGGGAAGGGTGTAAGGTCACACAGAGCCAGAAATATTGCAATCGGTGTCAAGCAGTAACCTTCCCGTGACACGTAGTCAAAACGTAATGAAACTGTCTGCGGGGTGATTTATTTGGAAACAAGGCACTATAAATCCCAGTTTGTTGTGATTTAATAGTGCAGCATATCTGGCATATAAGTAGTGTCTTTGTAAACTGGATGAACTGGTTAATGCAGTTTAGTAAATAAAATATATTGAAAATAATCTGCATTAACACTCCTTAAACTTGTCAGCATGTGAAACTCACCTTTTGTATTGACGTGCCTTGTCTGCATGGGGGCATAGTTGACCTTACTTTAGCACGCTGGCTGGTGGTGGGTTGACGGAGGAGAAGCTAGTCCAGGACTGATTGAAATACTCCTCTCCACTGATATTTTGTATATATTTTCATAACCTTAACAACCCTGAGCTAATGCCACAGTATATAGTTGTGAGCCTTGCTTTGTAGCTGTGAGGGTCCTCTGTTCTTAGATCAACTTGACCTCTTCTCACAGCTCTGACGGCAGCAGCAACACATGGCCGGCTCGAGATTTGCCGGTTACTGCTGGAGTGGGGAGCCAACGCATCTCAAGCCAGCAGGCAGGGCATCATCCCCATGTTTGGTGCTGTCCGTAAGGGACACTGGCAGGTATGAGCCACACTAGTCTTCCAAAGCCACAACCGGCGAGTGTGCTGTGGTCAGTGTGTTATGTATAATGTGCACGTGAAATATCGCTTTGTTAATCTGTTGCGGGATGAGGGCCTGTCCATACCGTGCAGTTTGTGGGTATTTTTTTTTAACCATATATTGCCCCGCTAGTCGGAGTGGTTTGGCGATAATAACATAGAAAGCACAGTACAACAGTGAATTTTTCTGCACTACTATTTAGTGACCATTGTGTGGCCCGACCGCATGACAACCGCGGTGGTCACACATTCAAGCAACATCCTGGCTCAGTCTTGCTTAGCTTTTGAGATCTGATAAGATCACAAACTCTGGGTGCATTGGTCATCGCAATATAATAAGCACGCAGCACACAAAGATGCATTGACTTTAAAAAAATCAATTTTCACACTCACTATGCATTTATAAAATCACGAGTGTAAGTATCTAATGTCTATGAATAACGCATATTTCGTGTGCATCTTACATTTCGTGTAATGGAGCAAGCAAAACTACAAACCAGATATGAAATAAGAAACTACACAAAAGAGATGGCACAAATGAGACAAAAAGAATAGGTTCTTGAGTAGAATCGTGACAATTCATGGGGTTCCTGGGGGGTGATTCATTACCAAATATATACGTAAGCAGTTATGTTCCAGATGGCGATTTTTCCTACAGCAGTCAAGGGGTAACCAGTTTAGCTCAGCACGGTCATATTTTAGACCAGAAGGCAGGGAATGAAGGGGAGATTATAAGTGCAATGACGATTTAGTAATTGCCGATTTCCATTTAACCAAATGATTACCCTTTTTATGAATTATATCACAAAGTATTTAAACTCATTTGCTCATCTCTTTCTTTTTGAAAGTATTCCACGGGTAGCTATTCAGTTATTAACATCTTGCAGAATTCCACTTTCCTAGGTTACGATTTGTCGTGATTTTAAATTCTTAAATTGTTGTAAGTCCACTTGTTATACCCATGCTTGAATGTTCTGCACTGTGCATTAAACTATCGTTAAGTAGATTTAATGATTATCAGGATTTGGAGCTGTTAGTATTCTTCAGAGTTGCTGAATAATGTGAAACATCACCAATGTACGTCACTGATTGAGCATAACAAGCCATGAAGAGACCCTGTCCATTTATAATGTTCCATTGGAAACATCATTCATTTGACAGTACATTTGAAAAAAGCCATGAAAAGACACTGTCCATTTATAATGTTCCATTGGGAACATCATTTGTCAGTCGTATTGGAAAAACGATTGCGTTCTGCCCAGCATTATAATCTTGCATACATATTCCACCTCTAAATGACTCGCCCTACCTATACCCTGAGTGCTGCATGTGAAGGAGAAATTTGCCAAGTCGGTGCCGTATATTTGAGTTAGAGCTTCCCATGACCACAGGTGATGGAGCTGCTGCTGAGCCATGGTGTGGACGTCAATGTCACGGACAGGCAGGGCCGCACACCGCTCATGGTGGCCTCCTCCGAGGGCCACCTGCAGACTGTCGAATTTCTGCACTCACAAGGTGAGCTCGTGCCCTCCAGTCAAGACGAGTAGTAGCTGTTACGGATGAGCGAGCAGGTCAGCTTGTGACTAAAAGGATGGCTGATACGCAGAGTTCCAAGACTGCGCGAATACAGTTACTGTTCTCGGCGAATGTGTGATTATGGGCTATCTTTGTTAAACTGCACAACATGTGTTATGCCTACATTTCTGTCTGTGTCGATGTCTGTTTTTACGTCCTCTTCACTGTTATTTTTCTTGTGTAGCACATTTTTTCAGTCTGTATGACTGATTTCTTCTGTTCATCTCTATTTCCTATCTCTGTTTCTGCCTGCTCTCTATGCTCTCTGCCCATTTGTGTTTGTCGGCATTTTGTCAATCTGTCAACAACCCTGCCTTTTCCTCCTTTTCTGTATACCTCTGTATTACTCGATTTCTCCCACATACACTGTTTCGTTGATACCCACTGTCAGGGGATTCTGTGCATGTGACTAATTTTCCTCATTGTCCACCACTGGCAATACCAACATGCACATCCTCTTCCTCCATTTTACCCCACGCAAGCACGGGTGATAGCTTGATGACATTTTGCGCCATCCTCCACACCACGCACTATATTTAAACGCACACAACTTGTACGTGTAATCTGCACACATTCCAAATATGCCAGTTCAGCTTTCCCACAGGCATGCAAATTAAAGGTGATGATTTTACACCCAAGTGTTTTGTCATAGTTTGATTGGATTGCACTAAAAGTAGTGTCAAGTTAAACATATATTTAAATCAAAATGGCATCAAGCACCCAGTGGTATCCGTCCATTTGGTCTCCCACATAATACGTCAGCTGATAGCGTGAATGCCCTGTAGCTTCCGTCTCGCAACTGGTTGCCCACACCATATGGCTTGTTCTCTCAGGGGCTTCAGTGGCGGCTGTGGATCGCGAGGGCCTGTCGGCTCTGAGCTGGGCTTGCCTCAAGGGGCGGCTTCCCGTTGTGCGGTTCTTGGTGGAGAACGACGCCGCCATTGAACACGCGGACAAAAGCGGACGCACTCCCCTCGACCTGGCCGCTTTCTATGGCGACGAGAATGTGGTTCGTGTTCTCACCCTGCCGCTGGCTCATGTTGCAAACGCTGGGCACGGCGATCCGCTCCTTGGTGGCACGAGGAACGATCATTACGGAAGGGCGCGTGTTGCGTGGTTGATGCAAAGTACCAGATATAGAGCTGCTCAGACATCCCAGTCAACACCCTTATAGAAAAAAAAGAGTATCGATATTTGTATTAAAAGAGGCTTTACCCATTTTTCTGGCAATAATAATGTTAAGTTCTTAAAAACACCAAATAGACACTTTTCATAAAGTGTCAAGTTTGCAAAGCCACACACGTTGGTGGTAAATACTGCATACAACATGATTTGATAATATATGCATTGTCCTTGAAACTGATTGGCCTGAATCCGAGACAGCTTCCTTTTTAGCCTTGTCTCAATGTTAGCCATATGTTGCCAAAGGCAATCCGCTCAGAACAACACAATATCAATGCCTTATAGCTCGGGTTGAGCAGTTTATGCTATGGGTACTTTTTTTTCCCATTCTTGTGTAAAGTTTCTGTTCTTTTGAAGCAAGCCAATACCACATCAGCAGCTATAGGTTTGTTGCTGTGTGATGTGGGGTATCATGGGCTGCAGTGATGTGCTGCTACTGAATGGCATCGTGATGTAAGCAAACCACCAAAAAGGTACTACGCGAACAAATGTTTAGGAAAGGACGTCTCTGATCGAACGTGTCATTAATCGTGAACGGTCTGTCCTCTCGCGGTTTAGATCGACTGCCTCATCGAACATGGAGCATCAATTGATCACACGGACAACAGCGGCATGAGCCCGCTGGACCGTGCTATTGGCTGCCGCAACTCATCTGTGGTAGTGGCTCTACTCAGGAAGGGAGCTCGCCTCGGTATGCGTGCTCTGCACTCCCACATTTACCAGACTCCGTGGGCGAGAGTGATGCATCAATACTTTCTGCTGATCTGGGAGATGGTCAGGAGATGGCAGTACAGAAAATTGGTGTAAAACCTATTTTTATAATGATTTTGCAATGTTGTTCTCTCCTTCATGGGTTTTGTCCAGGCCTGCAGGTTTCCTTTTGCATGCAAGACAGTCATTAACAGATATGAAATTGGCCCATCGTTCCAGTGCTAGATTTGCTGCTGTGAAAATAATAGAAATGCAAAATAGTGTTGAAACTGGGTGAGCATTTCTTAGTGGAATAAAAGACTATTGTTTTATATTAAATTCTCTCACATATTCTAAGTACTAATTGCTATGTCACTAGGGTAACGGAATAGAACAGTAGTTGAAGTGTTCACTGTTAACCGTAAAGCACATACCAGGCCATTGTACCAATTCTGTAAAACAAATCAAACGTCTCCCATGCATATGCCTGAATCTTGACTGCTGCAGAGTTAAAACATGCATTTAAACATCTGAAAAAGCACGAAAAATTGTGATTTGCGAAGGGAAACCTTTGAATTTATTGAGTTATGGGTGGTCTTGTGGGTATCCCTTGTTTGCAAAAAAGAAGCTTCGATGCTGGGCGGCATGGTGGCTCAGTGGGTAGCACTGTCGCCTCACATCAAGACGTTCCATATCTGATTTTTGGTTAAGATGCCTTTCTGTGTGGAGTTTGCGTGTTCTGCCCATGCTTGGATTGGTTTTTGCCATGTACTCTTATTTCCTCCCACCGTCCATAGACACGCTGCTGCCTCGGTTAATTGGCCTGCTTAGTAAATTGCCCCAAAAAGTGTGCCCTGCGATGTACTGGCATCACATCCTGGGTATTCCCCTGCCTTGCACCCCCTGTCGGTCAGGGTAATAATAAATGCTTTTCACCTGGGGGTCACAAAGGGTTGCACAGAGCTGTGGAGAAGACGGGCATGTCAGCAGAAACAACAACAATGACGTATGAACGGCAAATTAACAGCAATAACATTTTTGTGTGTTTGTTTTATTACTTATCTAAGCTGTGGCAAGAACAGCATGTCAGCAACAACAACATTAGATCAGTTTAATTGACAGCCAAATAATGGCGATAATTTATAGAAGGACATAAAATAAGAGATAAAAATAATTGTTAAACAAACAGGATAGGCTCTGCACTCCCCACCACAACCCTGTACAGGATTAAGCGGGCATTGATAACGAATGAACAAAGCTTCGATGCACATCAGTGGAAATATGGCGAGAAAAAACCAAACCTCAATATTCGTTTATGTTCACAGCCGCAAATATAATAGGATGAGTTTCTATTGCTGCGTAAGCTATATAGGTTTAACTGACATTGTTTCTGACTGTATATCTCAATGCTCTTCTTTTTCCTTCCCATTCATCCGTCCTTGTTGTCATTGTTGTGTGCATCAGGCTACAAAACTTCCCCTGATGAGCAATCAGGTAGCTTTGTGAGCCAGGTGATCTCCTCTTCACCATGATGCAACCCCCCCCCCCACCAAGCCCCCTCCTGTGTTCCTTTTCCTTCATTCTTTTTACGCTTTTTCTTTCGGCTCCTTTATTTCTGAAAGTTCTTCCGTTTTACTTCTGAAATTTTCCTTTTGCTACCAAACCCTTTTTTTTTGCAATGTATATGCATGCTATTTACGTTCTCATTGCAGCAACTACATGCCCTATCCATTTTTCTTTTTTGTTTTTTTTTATCATACATCTCGGTTGGTGTTGCCTTGGGATCATCTGATCACTTGGCAGGGCCGGCCGCTTGGGCTATGGCTACATCCAAAGCAGATGTGCTCATTGTGCTGCTCAACAAGCTCATCGAGGAGGGAAACTCTCTGTACAAGGTGAGAGCCATTAGGACGCTCTGTAGCTTCCTCCGTGTCGATGGTGGTCCCTGTGGGGAGAGATAATGCATGTCTCTTGAGCACATGTAAGTTACTGTGTCCGAACCGGGATGGTGGGCTTGGCCAAGATTCCATTGGCAGCATTACTGGCCCAAGCTAGCTCACTCTTATGATTAGTTTGGCTTACCTTAAGCGAGCAGCTGGCCTTCACTTGGACCATCATTAGAACCACTTCATAATATCACAGGGTTTAAAAAGAAAGGATGTACAGTCACTGGTGTCTTCCATGTATTCAATAGCAGGGCTGTGTATTTATAAAAAAAACTACACAATATCATTTTTTAAAAAAGGGGTGCTTTTAGGTCTCCAGTTTTACTAAAGCACTCCAGTTTCTTTCCACGGGTGGAAAGACTCACCCAGGAAGTGGCAAAAGACCTCCATAGTTGCACTCTTCGGAAAAGTGGTGTCAAGAAAAAGTTGAACATGGGTTGTCACTAATGTATTTATTGCCACCAGTAAGTTCTTTCTCAGACATCTTCCAGAACTTGAGCATTAGAATTTAAAACCCTCTTTGCAGAATCATGGTCCTTGTCAAGTACCAACTGCACATCTGGTAAACTTCAGTATTTGAAACGTAAAAATATACAGAGGACACTGGACGTGTGGGCTTTGTGTGTGTCCTGCACTAACTTGAAACACCAAGGGGACAGATGTGGAAAACTTGTTTAGCTCTCTCCGACGTTAGGTACCACCGTTGAACTTTCCTCCCACTGGCAACACCTCCATTTCATCTGTTGTCTGAAGACGACCTTCAGGTGTTAATTTTGTAGACCTCAAAGAGCTGTTAAATGTAATGGGGGGAAATGTACTAAGACACCTGCACTCGAACATAGTGGAAAAAAAAATTGAGAAAAATCCTGTCTTGTGTTTTCAAAGCCTGGGTTATTGGGTGTTGTTCTTCAAGAGGATGAACGTATAGTGTGGATAGTTTTTCTTTAGGCTTTTAAAATATATTTTTTAATTGGATTTGGCACTAGGTGTAGTGGTATAGTGGCCCTCTGTAGAGACAGATTTACAGGTGATTCGTGTGTGGAGAACAGTGTGGGTGGTAAGGGTATGTCACGTGTAAAAATACATCGGCGCGATATTTTGACGCCAAGTTCATTTTTGCTAGCCAGCTTTTTTTTTTGCGGAGGGGAGCATTTTTTTATTTTTAAATTATCCCTGGGGACATTCAATAGTGAGCAGCATGTGCTGACGAGCGAGATGTGCGCTGGCAGCTCCTGAGCGGTCTATACGTTTGCCCCGTGCGTTGTTTGCACCACAGAAAGGAAGGATGAAGGAGGCTGCCCAGCGTTACCAGTATGCCCTGAAGAAGCTGCCACGAGAGGCACTTAGTGAGGACCAGCAGAACTTTGCCGATCTAAAAGTGACCGTCTACCTAAACCTTTCTCGCTGCCGACGCAAGATGAATGTGAGTGCGCGTGAGACGGCGCGACCGCGAGTGATGGTGCCGCTGCCTACCGTAATGTGCGCTGGAGAATGCCGATATGTAGATATCCAGATGTTACGCGAGAAAGCAAGAGGCTCGATTGAGAACAAGCCAAGGCAAATGCATTGTAACTGCAGGCAGTCAGCAATTGATGAAATGTTTATTTGCGGATTGTTTTAAAACTCTGTAAGGGAAAAGGGCTTTGTTGTAACCTTTTAAGTTGATTCACTTTGAGCTATCTGACAATCGTCAAGGGTTATAATTGTTCATTTATTATATATCACACAGTAGAGATCGATTGTGAAGTGTGACGTTTTTCTCATTGTGCACACTGGCTTCAGCGTTCGTATTTTGTCACGAGCAGTATATATAGTTGACTCCATAAACATAGAGGGAGGAGAATTATTTTATTACATGCCATTTTTCTATATATATAAACTTACCTCAAGTTTGAATATCATTATATGTGCTGTATTCTAGGGGTTAAATTACCCATATTTATCAACTTTAAGAGCATAGATTGACACTCATTAAGCGAAGCTAGTACACATTGATAATAAGAGGCATAACAAATTATATCATAGGCCCTTCGATGAATTTTTACAAATGAAGGTTATGATCAGATTCCAAAAGTATTGCTTGACCTCACAATAAATGCTTAGTGCCTCTGTTGGCTGCATAGATGGCATGAACCCTTGACAAATCTGAATACATTGATTTTACCGATCTTGTGAATCTAACATGAAGTAAAGCACTATTACAATGCTACTGTGGTGTGTGGGCATGCGAAACGAGTACAGTTAATCACATCAATCGTTTATCACCTTGTACTGAAATCCATGAGCAAGTGTTGCCATGTGATAATGATTGTAGTGCCTGCCTCAGGATTGTCTTTATATCGCGTTTTAAAATTGCAATTTTTTTTGGGGTAGGATTTTGGAATCGCTGAGGAGTTTGCCACCAAGGCATTGGAGCTGAAGCCGGATTCGTTTGAAGCATTCTACGCTCGTGCCCGGGCCAAGCGCAGCAGCAGGTGAGATACTCTGAGGCCGAACGCAGAGTAGCATCATTGCGATCTTATTTTGTCGGCTGCGAGATTAGATATTACACTGGCTGGTATCACCTGAGGTGGCATGTTTCTTTGTGTGGTCAGTGTTGTTGATTTGCACGATAACGTATGGTGTGGTAACACTTTAATTAGCTGTATAAACAAAACTGGTACCAATTACTGCTTTGGCCCATGGACTATCTCACAACACAGACTGCCTGCTACCATGCTATCTTAATTATAAGTTGCATATTGCCCCCGTATTCGAAAACACGGACATCTGACAGGGTGCATGCATGATACCATATTTGTATAGCTTATTGACAATGGGAAATGTGTTTTAGATACGTTGGGCTTCTGGCATTCCAAAGAATGTGGTGCTTGCAAGTGTTTCTCCGCTCTGCAGCAGTGACCAGAAGTAGAGCTGTTTACCTCACCAGTTGAGGTGATGGTGTATAAGAGTGTAATGATTGACACCACTGCCCACCTCTAACAATTAAATGTATTCATCTCATCTCATTGTCAGAAACCGCTTAATTCTGTACTGGGTCGCGGTGAGCCGGAGCCTATCCCGGCAGACACAGGGCGCAAGGCAAGGATATGCCCACGATGGGACGCTAGTCCATCACCGGTACTGCAGGCAATAAAGTCTGCAAGCCAATTAAGCTATGCGGCATGTTTTTTGGACTGTGGGAGGAAACCGGAGTGCCCGGCGAAAACCCACGCGGACACTGGGAGAACATGCAAACTCCACACAGAAAGGCACCCTAGCTGAGATTCAAACCCGGGCCCTTCTTGCTGTGAGGCGACAGCGCTACCCACTGGGCCACCGTGCCGCCCCATTATATTGCTACATGCATTGTTTCCATTGGACTGAAAAATCTATTCTCTTTTTAATGTCAAAGTGAAATATAGTGGCCTCTAGTGGCTTCCGTGGTCATATGAATCGTTTACGTAATAATAATTGCACTCCTTAATCTTCAGTATAAAAGTCACAGATTCTCACATGCATAGTTCAAGGCATCTATTATTTAACTTAAACATGTATAGATGTTAGACCCCCAGATGTTTACAAACACATCCCACAGACCTGTCTGAGAAGAGGAATTCGTAGCTATGCTTTGCAGTTCCGCCATCACCAAAAGTAAAGTGCTCAAACGAGGTATGTGAGGAATGTGGTCATATGACCATTACCAACAAAACAGAAGACTGCTCCCTGGCAAAAAGCTTAGGCAGCTCTTCAGCCCTTCCGGGATTTTGTTAATATTTCTCACCAGATCCAATATCTAACTTGGAAACCCAACAAAATAAGTGACAAATGTCAACACTGCTATCTTGAAATATAGCCTGTGAGGCCTCCATTTGTAATAAATGCAAAAGCAGAGTGTAGTTAGTGATGGCAGCATTAATATGATAACCACTGTAATACAGTGATTACCAACTACCTTTCCAGTGCATCGTGCTTAAGTGTGTGGATTCTGCTGGGTTGTGACAAGGTGAGGTTAATTGTCATGTGGTTTTATTACGCAATTACATTACCAACTGCTTAGATTTATAAGCGTGTATAATTATTCAGAAGCTTTTTTCATCTCGTCAGATTTCTTTACAGCCTGATTATTGCTACATTACTCTGTTCTAGTAAATGCGAATGTTAATACACTCACTATCTTGGCGATATTATTTAAAGGTGTGGAGTCTAAATTACTGTATTTGAGCTCATTACATTTTCCAGTGTCATTCTCAAGATGTTGTTGTCTGACCTTTATTAATAAAAACATAGCTGGTTTAATCAATGGTTTCCCCTGTAACTGTTTTTATATAGGTAAAAACGAATTATGTCCATGATAAGTGCCATGACTCTTCCCCTACTGTTGTATTTAATGTCCCCATTGTTATTTAATCTCACTTCATATCTCCATGACCACCCACTTTGCTCACCTACCCTTACAGGCAATTTGCAGAAGCCCTGTTGGACCTGCGCGAGGCTGTGCGGCTGTGCCCGGAAAACAGAGAGATCCAGCGGCTGCTGATGCGCGTGGAAGAGGAGTGCCGGACACTCAGCCAGAGCCAGCATCAACTGCGCAGGGCGACACCGCTCCGCGCCGCAAGCATTGGTGGTGGCAATGCCGGGTCGTCGGGCTGGTTGGCAAGCATCGAGAGGCCGGGCGGGTTGGCACCGGGCGCGCTCGATGCAGACAGGCTGTCAAGTGCCACCAGCAATACATGTGGCAATGTGGACCGGCCAGGAAAGTATCGACTTGGCAGGAGCGAGAGCGAAACGTCGGGAGGTGCCAACGCAGAGCGGCTGCAGCGAGGTGGCATCACCAGACCTGTACCGCATTGGCCCGTGACCCACACGGGGCCTAGTGGGGTTGCAAAAGGGTCCGGCGAGGCCACGAGTTTGGTGGTTTGTGCCGAATCGGCACCCTGGTTGGACGGTTCGGGTTCCCAACCCAGTGCCAGAGCTGGGGTCACCGAGGGGGCAGGGCTCGCACTGCGCAGGGCTTCGGGCCCAGCAGATACCCAAGCTGGACCATCTGGAAATGCCACTGACAATCTGGCTCCACAGTTGAATCGGCCAGAGTTGGATTCAGATCCAGAAGAGGGCGACGATCCTTCCTTGGGTGAGCTTTGCTCCGTATTAACCCAGTGATTGGGCTGCTTGTTATGATCTCATCTTACTTGCTTATTGCTGCTTCTTGTTGTCACTGCTGGCATAGAGGCATTGCCCTTGCACTGTTTATGTGTATTATCCGTTAGTGCCTTGTTAAACTGGTCTCGGAAGGGATTTTGTTGAAGGAATAATTGCTTTAATGATGGGGTGCTTATGTTGCACAATGGCTACTCCCACCCTCATGTGTTGCAATGATGAATATAGTAATGTTTGATGGAGTGCTTATCCCTCATACTACTAATTGAACAAGACTTCATGGTTCTGTGATGTCCTATGGGCTTCCGCAGTGGTGCACATTCTACAAATTATATTGAAAAAAATCCAGGATTGCATTTGCTCAATTATTAATCATTTCTCACATGCTTTCATAGTTTGTGCTGCTCTTGCAAAAATTAAGGATTTCTGGAGTGATAGCAGCTATTTTGGGAGTGAGTGTTAAGCTATTTGTAGGAATTCTTGATTGCAACGGTTTAACTGCAGTCTGTCCTTGTTTAACGTCAACGTTAAGTTCATGAACGAATGCGACTTGTAATCAAATATACAATAAGTAAACCTATTTTCCCCATATTAAATATAATAAAGTTGAAGGTTACATTTGATTCCACGTATTGTACCAAATAACACAATAATGAGTTAACATGCAGAAAATATTTTAGTATAAATATACAAAAGAAATATAAATAATAATGAAGAAATTTGAATTATTATGAGATTATTCACCGGTGATGGATGTGAAGTATGCCAATTGTAGGTAATGGTAATGGATTGGATAACAAAACAACATATTGATGATTGCTTCGAAAAGCTGCTCTCGGGACAGTCGCCGTCGATGGCTCTCCTCTCCTCGCGACGTTTCGCCTCACACGTTGGAGGCATCCTCAGGCACTACGCCTGAGGCATCCTCAGGCACTACGCCTGAGCATGCCTCTAACGTGTGAGGCGAAACGTCGCGAGGAGAGGAGAGAGAGCCATCGACGCGGCTGTCCCGAGAGAGCAGCTTTTCGAAGCAATCATCATGCATCGAGCCGTGAAAACCTACATCATTACAAAACAACATATTTGAAATAAAAGATAAGCAAGGACTGCCTGTATTGCTGAATGCTCAAGAGATGCATAATATTTCCACATTTGCAAATTGTTGCAATGGTGAATGCAAAACATTCCATCTTTAGCTCGGCTTTTGCAATCAGGAATCCAAGCTGTAATTTAGTTTTTATTATCAGCAAAACCCCTGTTCACATCATGCCTTTGTTTCACATTGGCAGGCTTGGATGAGGAGAATGAAAATGCAGAGGGAGACAATGAGGATGAGGATGATGACAGCACAACATCCTCACCCGGCCTACACCAGACACCGGGGTCCCTTCGACCTAAGCGCTGCTCAGAAGAGTCTCCTCCTCCACCACCACCACCTGTCTCGACCCCAGGGCACAGTGAGGCCTGGCGGCCAAGAGAAGATCCCAAAAGTAAGAGTAGCAGTGCTTCCCTCTCCTCCTCGTCGCTCTCCTCTGTCACTTCCTCGTCCTCATCATCTTCATCATCATCTCCTGCAAACACACAGAGGGCATCGCACTCTGCAAAACTGGCACCCGAAGGCATCTGTCCACCACCGCTGCCACCAAAAACACGTGGTGGCAGCGTGAAAAAAACGGTCATGGTGGAGAGGCCAGAGAGGCCTGAGCTTTGTGTCGATGCCTGTCCGAGCAGTCCTTCTCAGTTGCAACATCAGGACGGCTTCCCTGAGCCCATCACTGTGGATCAAGGGCTTCCGCTGCAGACGGCACGGGCACAGATCGTAAAGACCAGACAGGTGTGTGTAGCACCTGTGCACAGTGGAGTGGCAAGTATAGGCTCCAGAGCCATGTCATCGGTGACAAATGGCTCCGAGTGGTCAGTAAATGGCGGGAACAGCGCAGCCACAAGTCTGGAGAGAATCACCCACCAGCTTGAAAGCCCACAGCCTCAGGTGCGTAACATAGTGGACTTTTACAACCAAACCATGGTTATAGAGTTAATGATTAAATTAACAAGAGTATATTTGATGATTGCTTCGAAAAAAAGCTCTGTCGTCGATTGCTCCCCCTCTCCCCTTCACGATGTTTAGCCTGACACGTTGAAGGCATCCTCACGATGCCTCAAACATCATGAGGATGCCTCGAACGTTTTTGAAGCAAAATGTCGCGATGGAGGGAAAGGGAGCGATCGACGCGGCTATCTCGAAAGAGCAGCTTTTCGAAGCAATCATGCATCGAGCTGTAAAAACCTACCTCATTACAAGAGTATTTTTGTTACATGTCAGATGTGCTATTATTATCATTGGCTTAAGGCTGCTTTGACTGTTTGCAGAGCTCCATGCCATCGCCCGCTCCCACCGGCTCAACGGAGACATCTCCATTGCCGGCTGCAGTGAGCCACACTCCACGGCTTCATTTGTCGCCACTGCCATCCCCAGGCTCTCACATGAAGACGTCTGCATCCAGCAGTAGCCTGACTTCTACAGCAAGCTCCAGTGATGGTGATAGGCCTCACGTGCTTGCTTGCCTGGGCAACTTAGTCCACGACCACCAAACACGGGCAAATCGGTCCAGCGACTTGCAAGCCTGGCCGCAAGAGTCGTCAGTGGGCAGGAAGCCACGCACGACACCATTCATGGGAATTAAGGATAAGACAGCACGGACACAGCAAGGCCGCGTCACTGGCACTCTCTTGCCGGCACCTTCGGCCGTCACCCATTTCGAGGGGGCCTTCGTGCACCAGGGAGCTGGGCAGCTGACTCGGCCTTGCCGGGTGGCCACTACGTACAACTGCAGCATCCCGAGCAGCCCACCCGGAGTCACGGCCATCCTGCTCAATGGTACCCAGGACCCCCCCAGGCTGCCACGGCCCGCTCTCGTAGTGTCAGAGGGGTCATGCCGAAATGTAGCCCAGGATGGCGGTGACCCATCCAGGGTAGCACCACCAATGGTGCCGGCAAAGCCAAAGAGGTCCTACATTGAGTCCAATGTTTGAACGAAGGCACAGACGGAGGTGGCAGTGTTTTATTTAAAACCACGAGTAGTTGGACAATTGAATGTGGGACCGCACTTGGTTTACAAAGGGGTATTGTATGAAGGTGGGAATAGAGAATGTTGGTTAGATGATAAGTGGATCAGGGAGATGGCATTTTTCTGCCGGTGTGAAGGGTGAACTGAAAGTTCAAAGTCTTGTTTGTGTGTGGTTTTTGGATTACATTGTGCAGGAGTGAAGGTATTTTTTAATTATCACTGGTGAAATATTTTTACTGTTTGTTTTCATTTTTAGGTAGAAGCATGTTAGTGAAGCCTTTACAGGCTTTTTGCAGCATTTGTTTATAAACACATGTTGACACATTTTAACGTGTACCTAATAGAATGTTTTTCATGAAATAACGAGGTTTGGAAAGTTAGAATGTGAAGTCATTGCTCTTCATGGGAAAGTAGAGTGTCTGCGAATAATTGAATATGTGAACATATATATATAGATAAATATCCTACGTATAGCCTTAAGAGACGTTTTGGATAAGTGCTGATGAGGGCACATTTGAAGGCCAGCACTTTCCACGAGGAAGTGAGTGGCTAGCACTATCCCTGGCCACCTTTTTTCTCCCTAGGAGCAGGCACCAGGTACTCATTTGAGGCCGAGTCAAACTCGGGGGATGCCCACGAGTGGTATAGCTAATCGTTACACGTGTTGGCCGTGAGCAGCAATCCAATTCAAGTCGCCGGGTTCGTAGCACAGCGTTTTAACCACTACATTACTGCTCTCCGTTAAAATACAAACCATGGCAAACACCCTGGAAAAATGCTGTTTGGATTGCCGAAGTTTATGGTTTCATTTGGGAAGGCTGCGCTTGCTGTACTGGATGCAGTAGTCTCCGCACACAGGCTCTGTATTGCAAGTGCACTTTATGGGAATGTTGGAGACTGGGTTGAGTCGAGACTGGTTATTGCTTATTTAAAGTTTTAGAAAAAGGAAGAAACTTACTAATGGCTTTTATTGTAATGCACAACAATTGTGGGGCTGAAAATAAAATTGTAGTGGTTTTTTTCCTGTAAAGGGGATTATTTTACTACTAGATTTGCTGGTTTTGCTTTTCCCCCCTCCCGCCATTTGTTATTTTATAAAGTGATCTGCAGTAAAAAGATATAAGTATGGAGATAGTGAACGTTTTATAAACTATTGGCTTTTGTATTGCACATTAATATCTGTTGTAAGATGAGGATAACTACTTGCATTTAAGCTTGTGTAACATTTTTACGTAAATATATTTAAAATCTCGCTTAGTGTGTCGAGATCCTTCTTAAAGTGTTTATCGTGCTTGGTGTATTCATGCTATTTGCCGCACTCACTGTAATCGGAAGCACGCACTCTGGTTTTGAAAGGTTTTCTCGTTCAGGGGGGGGACAGTGTCTACTAAAACAATCTCAGAGTTTCTAACATGTAAATAGTTTCCCTGTACTTCACATGTAAAATTAAAGGTAAATGACACAAGATATATTGAAGTGTATGATTCTACTATTTTGGTGCTTTTTTTGGTTTGATTGCCTTAAAGGTAATAAAACTGTGCTTCTAATTTAGACAGCAACTAGTTCTCATCTCAATCTCATTGTCAGAAACCGTTTAGTCCTGTACAGGGTTGCGGTGAGCCAGAGCCTATCCCAGCAGACAGGGCGCAAGGCAGGGATATACCCACGATGGGACGCCAGTCCATGACCGGGCACTGTGAGAAATTTAGTCTGCAAGCCAATTAACCTATGTACCAGCATGTTTTTTGGACTGGGAGGAAACTGGAGTGCTCGGCGAAAACCCACACGGACATGGGGAGAACATGCAAACTCCACATAGAAAGGCACCTGAGCTGAGACTCGAACCCAGGGCCTTCTTGCTGTGAGGCGATTAGCGTTACCCACTGGGCCACCGTGTTGCCCTAAGAACTAGCTGTAAGTTCTTATTTCAAAGTTACCCCAAAAACTATAGAATTTCCCGAGCTGCTTTTATCCTATATGGATAACATTTTTTGGACAAAGCTTTAACATTGCCCACAACTTTAAATTGTAACAATAATTTTTTTTACATTGGGTTCTCAATATATTATCTGTTTCTGCTATGTTTTGTTCAACAATAACAAACGTTAATTGACGATTCCAGCCACCCATAAACAAATTGAATAAATATTTCATATTTTGCTTATCAAACACTTAAATAATTACAGTCCCGAGAGAGCAGCTTTTTGAAGCAATCATCATTTCTTTATTTTTATAATTGTACACTTTGAAATATTTAAAGAAAACTTAAATAGTTGCAACAATTATTGCCAGATGGGCATGGATATCATTCCTTCACCCAACAAGAAGTTTCATCCTTTGCCAAGTACAGTAATTATTTTCAGCTTCAAATGGCTTATTTAAAAATAAAAATAGATTGTCACATTCATGAAACTACAAAATGAAATTAATTACACACCTTAGCTCACCGGTCAAAAACAATTTCAGACAAACAACATCTAAGAGATGAGCTACAACATCTACAACAAGCACTAGCGAGCAATGGATACACAGAGAACGTAGACAGAAACAGCAAGAAAATGAGGAGGAAGATTTCAAGACCAGCGCTTTCCTGCCATATGTGAAAGGCACCACAGACAAAATTAGCAAATACCTAGAAAAATATAGAATTAAAACAGTCTTCACAACCCACCAGAAGATACAAGACGTACTCAAATCACCTGAAGACCGACTACCATTACAGACAAGGCGTATATTGCATCCCATGCAGCAACTGTGAGGAAGTATACATCGGACAAACAGGAAGAACAATAGCCACAAGAAAAATAGAACACGAGGCAGCAGTACGTTTGCGGCAGACGGATAAATCAGCAACAGCAGGACATAGTGTAGATAAACAACATAGAATCGATTTTGATAAAATACGAATACTAGCAGCCATCCGCCATAAAGGTCCAAGATTAATTCGTGAAGCAATTAAGATTCACAAGTCAAAAAGGACCATGAACCGAAAACAAGCAATAAATATAAAGCTCAGCCAATCCTGGAGGCCAGTTATTGAAGTCAGTAATGCACAGATATAGAGCTATCGGGTGTGGACATCAGAGGGGGATCGCAAGGTATGTGAGAGGTTTCTTTCATGAAATGAAAATTAGGGGACTAGCCACAGACAAAGCAGGAGGGGGTTGTCGCAGTTCCGGGGTGTGAATAAGATAAGGAGATTAGTGTTAATGTGATTCAGATGTAGACCCCACACAACAAAAGATGACGACACATACATAGTACCCACATATATAGGAGCAACAGGCACTACACACACATACTGCGCCTGAGGATGCCTCTAACGTGTGAGGCGAAACGTCGCGAGGAGAGGAGAGAGGCAGCGACCGACGCGGCTGTCCCGAGAGAGCAGCTTTTCGAAGCAATCATGCATCGAGCCGTGAAAACCTACATCATTACATGAAATTATTTAGTTATTAGGCAAAAACTTAATTTGCATTTTTTTGTCCATCACAATATTTTTTCTACTCATAGATGAAATAGCAATTCAATGAGAAAAATATATTTTTTTATATGGGTGGCATGGTGGCGCAATTGGTAACGCTATCGCCTTGCAGTAAGAAGTGCCGAGTTCGATTCCCAGCTCGAATGCCCTTTCTGTGTGGAGTTTGCGTGTTTTCCCCGTGCCCACGTGGGTTTTCGCCAGGTACTCCGGTTTCTTCCCACCATTCAGACGTAGCTGCTGAGGTTAATTGTCCTGCTGAGTAAATTGCACCAAAAAGTGTGCCCTGCGGTGTTCTGGCAGCGTGTACTGGTTATCCCTCCGCCTTGCGCCCTCTCTCGGCCGGGATACGCAGTGTCTGGCAAATGTTATCGGGTTAAACGGATATTGAGTGAATATATTTTTCTATACACTCAAGTCCATAATGTACTGATATAAACAGGACTTTTAATCTAAAACAGAGGCGTACTGGTGTGGCAGTGTAAACTCACGTGCAGTTGGGAGAGCAAAATATGTGCTCTATGCATTTGTATTTGTGGTGAAGTGTGTGCGGTCACGCTTTTGTGCGAGAATGCGTGTTTAGGTAAATGGACACTGCTCATGCAGTTATGCATATGGTCGTGTTTTTAGTTGTACAGGTATATGTGGTGGTGCGAATATATCTCTCCTCAAAACGATTGGTTTAAATCAATGCTTTATGCAATGGCAAAACTCCAGGCTGTGTACTCCTCACTTCAACCCCTGAGCACACCAAATCAGGGGGCAGGCAAATAAAAGTATCCAAACCATGAGTTAACACGCCATGAGAGCATTGCCTGAAAAGGTATGACCTAAATACATTTTCCAAATTTGCATTGGCTAAGGATGTATAAAGTGATTGTTCTCAAGAGATAATCAATCGTCTGCCACAGCAATTTGGCATTTTTACCATTTGTTTGGGGCCAATGAAGCACACCGTCTAATGCTTATTTGAACTTGACACTGTTTTGTAACGGTTGTTAGGTTTAATAGTTACACAGTCCAATAACAATTAATACTTTAATCATTGATGGCAAGCACTGGAAGCAACAAATACAAGATATCCATTGTAATGTGATGCATACATTAAATCGGCAATAGTTCACCACTTGTAAATGTTTAAGAACAATTTGTTGCTTAGCAGCCTGCTGTCTATTTTAAGATACTGTCTGGCAGGCCAAGGCCATATATAACTTAAATTTTTTAAATAAACCATTACACCGGGGCTAGTTAATTTTATAATCTACTACACGTGGCTGTGCATTTAGTACTTGTCAGTCACCATGTAGCAATATTGCTCATTTGTTGTCATTTGGCCGACCGATTCCTCGCCGACCTTCGTTTCATTTAAGCATGTCGCTGGATTGGAGATTGGTTCAACCTGTGAAGTTGGTGCTGCTCTACCACCCACCTGGAGCCTCCATTTATTTTGTCAATTAACTGTCTGAGCTGTTTTTTAAGCTGTGCTCCAGTTGTGAAAGGATCCTGATTCTTGGCGATTTCAACATCCATGTTGACTCTCCAAAGAGCACTCTTGCAAGAGATTTCATGGGCACTCTTAACTCACTTGTCTTCACTCAGCACGTGACAACTGCCACTCACAGATGCGCCCATACTCTCGACTTGGTTTGCTCAAGGGGCATTTCAGTAACCAACCTGTCCATCACTGATCCTGGTCTGTCATCACTCCGCTGTGTGGTTTAATCTTCAAGTAACGCCTCCTATTTCCACCACCAAGCGCCAAATCCAATTTCGAAACCTTAACGCCCTCACGACAGACATTCACCACAGCCATCCTCCCTGAACCCTTGCAACTTTCGTCACTAATCTCATTAATGACTCACTTCGCTCGCTCTGGTATCGATTCCCCACTATTCATCTCATCTCTCATTATCTGAAACCTCATCTCATCTCATTATCTGAAACCGCTTAATCCTATATAGGGTCACGGTGAGCCGGAGCCTATCCCGGAAACACAGGGCGTAAGGCGGGAATACACCCGACGACGGGACGCCAGTCCATCGCCGGGCATTGCGGGACAATTTTAGTCTGCGAGCCAATCAACCTATCCAGGAGCATGCTTTTGGACTGTGGGAGGAAACCGGAGTACCCGGCGAAAACCCACGCGGACACGGGGAGAGCATGCAAACTCCACACAGAAAGGCACCGGAGCCGAGATTCGAACCCAGGCCCTCTTGCTGTGAGGCAATAACGCTACCCACTGGGCCACCGTGCCACCCGGGTCTTGAATTCAATCCGATATTTAACCGAAAGCGAGTGGAGAGACGCCAGCACCAGGGATATGTGATCCTGAATCGGAGCGCGGGTGAAGACGAGCAGCCGCTTTTTGCACACTTTGGAGACGATTGATAAGGTAGGCAGGGATGGCAGGAAGTAGTGCATTGCAATAATTGATTTTTGAAAAGATGAAGATGTGGATTCATTTCCGAGCGTCGGAGGGTGACATGTTATTGCGCAGTCTGGCTTATTGATATGTGTCGTTAAGGTGAGTATCACTCCGAGACTCCAGACTGCCTTAAGAACTTCGACGGTCTGGTCAAACATCAAATGGACGGGTTCAGCCGAGGACAATTGGTGCAGGATTCCGACAAGCAAAACATTTTTTGTCACCATTTACTTCAAGAAATTTAAATTGAGCCAAGCCTTCACAGTTGACAGGACATGCAAAGACCAGACGAATGACGGCTATGCGTGGCTATAGATTTGGATGCCACACTCCCAATGTTCGGTTGGTGCACGTGTGCTTATCAGTTTTCATTTTACCAGCAGGAAAGTGCTGATCCCGAGTAGACCATTCTGCAATAACACGAAGAACGTGATACTGTGTCTTGACAGTTTATTCATCTGATATGGCACCCGTATGTTCGGGCGGGGCTACATCAAAGATGTATTCAAAACACAATACTGCCCTTGCGTCCCATACGTATACTTTGTTTAAAGAGTTCTACATTAGCTTACTATTCGCAGGGTTCTTAGGTAACTCACCGCAAACTATATAACTGGATTAGTTTTGGTCTATGAAAATTATACGGGTACCGCGGATACCATGGCCATAGTGGACATGGGGGGGAGCAGCATTCTTGGCACTACCACGTACTTTTGGGCAGTTTATTACCCGCTTTCATACGCAGCAAGGTTTTCAATTCAAGCTTTTTCACACAACAAAAGCTGGAATAGTTGCGGTTAGTTGAAAATGCATCGTGGAGCAGATGAATGGCAAGATTACTTATCAGCCAATTTCATTCCACCATGGAACATCGCCACCTCGCGGCTTAGAAACTACATTTGGGCCGTATTTCGAAAAAAATGCATGCCACTAGTACAGATGACGAAAAAACAGCACGGAGCAGACTGACAGTACAGTAACTCAACAACCAAATGCACAATACCAGCAGTTATATAACAAAATACATATTTACAATGTCATTAAACATTCAATAGTATAATCTCCACGTCGCCATATATAACCGTGTATAAGCGATGGTATACTTCTGGCATTGCGTATTTAATGTAGTACAGTAATACATGTAAATAAAACACCACTTTCTAAATTAAGAATCGTACATGACCCTTTCAAAAAGGGCAAATTTGTCAAATAATCTCATACAAAACTAACGCAAGGATTGTGTATACCATATTTTAATTCACTATTATGCACAATACAGCCTACATGTATTATGCATGGAATGTCACCCATTCAGCACTATCCAAGGCTCAATTCGGTTTGGCTTCCAAAACCCGTGATATTCCAGGTGATTTTGTCATAGGCTCCAATAGTGTAATGACATTAAAATAAAGGCAAAGCAACATCTAAACTAATTCTGCAAGAGATTGGCAAGTGAAATTGTTATGTTATGCTACAAAATAATGTTGTGACATTTATCTTTTATAAATGTATCCACAATTTTATGAAATCCTTTTAAAATATTCGTGAGTTATTGAATTTATCCAGTTACAATGTTGAGGGCAACTCCAACAATGGCCTTGTAATCATCTCATTGTTCCCATACAGCCATAACACCCAACGAATAATCCCGCTTTGCCTTTTAATTTCTCTACAGGCTACATATGTAAACAGCTCAAAATGCAACAAAAGAAAAGTTGCAACTTTATTGTAACCAACACATTCTATATATCTCAATATGCATAATGCGTTGGTATCATTTTTTGGACGGAATATATATGATGGGTTATGGGTACTTTTTGCCAGTGTACATATGTAACGAGTAGAAAAGGTTTTTACCATTTCTGGCAATTATACAGATGTTAAGATCTTAAAAAAACAAAATAGAAACGCAAATGGACACCAAAATAGACACCCAAAATAGATGTCTATTTTGGTGTTTTCAGATCTTAACACCTGTATCATTGCCAGAAATGGTAAAAAAAACGTTTCTACTCGTTATATATATGATGGGTGTTGACAGCAACAAGAGGGCATCCGCTGGGTACAGGCATGGTCTTCCATCAGGCCTGAGCTGGTGGTACTCGGTTCTCCAGCCAGCGCCGAATGGCTGCCTGCAATGCGCGATTAGGTATGAGGATGGCTGACTCCAGCGGCAAGTTGGTCATTGGACTTGTGCGTCGGCGACCGTGCAGCCAGGCCTCCACTTCTTTTTTCTCGTATGAATAGCCATCTGTAGAACCAAGGGACCAGAGCACATACGACGGCTTTTATGTTCCAATTTTGAAGAATTTTAGCTTGAGAAAAATTGTGATATTCACAGAGGACATCTATCCGTGTATGTAACAATGGTGCTGCAGTTATAGATCCTGACACGTGCAGGGAAAGGCACTTTGGTTTTTTGCATCGTAATATTTGCATGTGTGCATGTGTGTGTACACGTATCTGAGTGTGTGCTTGATGCCCTTTATTCATTTATAGTCATTGATTTATTAAACTATTCTGTTGATGTTATCATGCTGTTCTCTCCACAGCTCTGTGCAGCACTTTGTGACTCTCAGGTGAAATGCACTTTAGAAATACAAATATTATATGCAATTGTGCCACTGCTGTAAGTGTCTCAGTTTGGAGCTCGTACCGGCAGCAATGACAGGGTTGTGCATGAGCTCCCGGCTGATGGGACACAGGAACTCATCGGGCACGTCTGTCTCTGAGACGTTCTTCTCCAGGGCTCTCAGCTCCTCCAGCTTTCTCCACAGTTTGCTCCGCAACCCGAGTGACTCTGTCCGTACACAATCACCATCAGCGTTGGTGTTCAGAAGAGCTGTTCACACATGCTTCAGAAAAAAAAAATATTATTTTAGTCTTATTACCTATGTTGAGGTCAGCACTAAGGTGTTTTTCCTCCAGCAGCAGCAGTTCCTTCCCATCCATGTGATTCCTGCGGAAAGTTTCTGTAAGTTCTGCGAGGTCCTCATCACGTAACCAGCCTGTCACATCCTCCAGAGTCCATTGCTTGACCGCTTGATGTCCCGCTGAATCTGCTGACCCACCAGCGCAATGTCCGCTATAGCCACTTCCTCCATCACAGCCGCAGCCAAATCCGAAACCACAGCTCAGACATGGGCTCACTGTGAGAGAGAGAAAAAAAAGGTTTCTACCACCTCTGAAATGCCTCCTACAACAATATACAGATGTTGCGCCTTCCACAATGGTTATTTAGGGCACAAGAGTTAAATAAACAAATAACCACGGCCTTTTTTAAAACCAGATGAAAACGGATTGACAGCTTTGACATGATTATTTTTTATTAGAAATAAAGATATGTAATGATGTAGGTTTTCACGGCTCGATGCATGATGATTGCTTCGAAAAGCTGCTCTCTCGGGACAGCCGCGTCGATGGCTCTCTCTCCTCTCCTCGCGACGTTTCGCCTCACACGTTGGAGGCATCCTCAGGCCTGAGGATCCTCAGGCATGAGGATCCTCAGGCCTGAGGATCCTCGTGACGTTTCGCCTCACACGTTGGAGGCATCCTCAGAGCCATCGACGCGGCTGTCCCGAGAGAGCAGCTCTTCGAAGCAATCATCAAATAAATGTCAAACTCACTCATTTACTTTTTACAAATATGTTCAGTAATGCACATTTAGAAAACATTACATAGAAAATAATTAAGTACACATATATTGTATTGTACATTGTCTTCAGACAATTTCAGTTTACACAACAACTTAATAGGGGAAGCTAACTACAATCACACTTTAAAATCAAACAAATCAAACAATTATAAATCATGGGTGAAAATCGCGCATCAGTTTTAAGCATTAATGTTCATTCATTATCAATACCCGCTTAAACCTGTATAGGGTCGTGAGGGGACCGGAGCCTATCCCGGCTGACAGAGAGCAGAAGGTAGGAGAATACCCAGGATGTGATGCCAGTACATCACAAGGCACACTTTTTTGGGGGGCAATTTACTCAGCAGGCCAATGAACCAAGTAGGCAGCGTGTCTTTGGATGGTGGGAAGAAACTGGAGTACACGGCGAAAACCCACGTTGGCATGGGGAGAACACGGAAACTCCACACAGAACGGCAGCCAAGTCGAAAATCGAACCTTCTTGCTGTGAGGCAACAGTGCTACCCACTGAGCCACCGTGCCACCCAGCATTAATGTTACCTCTCAAATTACTGTCACAACATTCTTCTAGTTAACTCATTGAAAAATCTCAAAGCGCATTTGGAACGCACCTTGCGAAGTTGGTGTGTTCTCCAGTCTCCAGAGCTTCACTGTTTTGTCCATGGACCCCGTGATGAGATAGGGAGCCCCGGGCGTGAAGGCACAAGATGTCACATACCTAAATAAAAATAAAAGCACTCAGCAAAGCCACTTCACAAAGCAATTCCCTGCCACCAAAATTGTGCATTCATCATCAAGCCCATGGAACTGTTATTTAGTGCACGTCGTGAGTAAATGCAGACCTGTACAACTCGAGTATTATATGTTCATTGCAAAGTGGTGAGTTAACATTACAGCAATGTCTCGTTACAAAAATTGTTCAGTTTACAAAAACATACCTTTGGTGTTCTGTAATGCTTAAGAGCTTTTCTCCAGTGATCTATAAAGATAAACAAAATTATTATTAAGGTAAAAAAAAGTTCACCATGAAATATTTGTATTTAACAAAGCATACTCACTGGGTTCCAAAGTATAACGGACTTATCAACAGACCTGCGAAGAAAAAAGAAGAAGTCATTAACAAATGGGTGGCACCTTCGCGTCATTTTTACAAAGCCTTAGTGATTGTGTTATTGCACAACAGCAGCAAGGAAATGTTTACGACCTTAGCTCTACCCTGCAACAGCATCACCTAGCCATGTAAAGACCACACACCACGTATACCACTCCCAGTAGTTATATATTTATATAATAAATAAAACACTTTTTATGAAGCATACAGTTAAATCACCATTGCGCATGGCTTTTTTTGTATGATTTTGGAAAGGAGGATAATTGTACAAAAACAAGAGAGTGGTAGATGATATTGTGTGTATCACCCAGAGGCCAGCACATGTCCATCCGAGGAGAAGCAGCAACTGAGCACAGGCGCTGCATGGCCCTCGAGGCAGAAGCGCAGCGTCAAGCAGCCTCCTGCATGGCAAAACAAGGGACGCAAAAAAACAATGTAATTTCTAACAATGTACAATAAAATATAACACAACAAGATTGATGTAAAGTATATACCGTAGCAGCACTGAGTGTGCTAACACTTTGCCTTTCCATATACAATGCACGATTGAGTGACATAATCTATGCACAGGGCGGCACGGTGGCCCAGTGGGTAGCGCTGTCGCCTCACAGCAAGAAGGGCCCGGGTTCGAATCTCGGCTCGGGTGCCTTGCTGTCTGGAGTTTACATGTTCTCCCAGTGTCCGCGTGGGTTTTCGCCGGGCACTCCGGTTTCCTCCCACAGTCCAAAAAACATGCTGCTGCATAGGTTAATTGGCTTGCAGACTAAATTACCCACAGTTCCTGGTAATAGACTGGCGTCCCATCGTGGGTATATCCCTGCCTTGTACCCTGTGTCTCCCAGGATAGGCTCCAGCTCATCACGACCCTGTATAGGACTAAGTGGTTTATGACAAAGAGATGAGACCTATGCACAGACATTCACATCCCCTGTTCACAATGAACTCTCAATGTTAGGATAACCGAATGTAAAAAAAACATTGCCTGTAAAATGTGTTACCTACGAATACTTCTGCGACCTACCGGTGCGGTCCAGTGCAAGTGTCCATAGGGCAATTTTGTTATCTTGTCCAGACGAGGCCATTATTGACCGTTGTGTCTCAAATCTTTCAACACCAGCGCCTGAAAAATATTCTGCAATCATAATCATCATAAGCAGCAACGTGCTGCACGTTAATTAAAGCACGACTGACTAAACATTCAGGAGTGTATTTTGTGTATGTAAGCATTTTCCTATTATTGTGCTATTCGCATTGTCAAGAAGCAAAGCAGCACACTGCATCATCCCACGTGAGAGACTGATCTATGGAGAATTATTATTATTATTATTGTGCTTTTTTACAGGAGCATACTGCCAGGTTTTTAGAACAGGGAGTGATGTTCTTGGGTTATCAAAATTGAGTACTATTCAGGTAATTTACAGAATTGGGATGGTTGGTTAGTATGAGTTACACAGGTGTTTTTTTAGCTATGAGGAATCATAGAATCAGGAGGCAACCTTTTCCGCCCATACAAATGCCACATATAAAGGCACACGAGTTAGGACTCAAACACAGACCTTTCTGTTTTAAGGCACGAGTGTTACCAGTGTCACCCTGCTGTCCATATAGCATTTTCACTGGGCTAATTCCTAGATCCAGTAAAGTGACCAAGACCAAATTATATTTTTTACATTGCTTTTAAGAATACCATTGTGATCATCAACCACCAGGCTGAAACTTTTACCTCTTTACATTTAACAATGAATTGAAACCTGCAACAAAACCCAGGATCTCACCCGAGTGTCCTGACTCAAGCCATATGGTCACATCTAATGTTATGATTTGTCGGAACGCTTCCTACCTCCCCGTCAAGATGTATGAATTGAGCCAGTGTGCTATAGGTAGGGACACTCTTCTGCTCCTACCAGGTCGGGGTGGTGGGGAGAAGCTAATTGCAGTGACACCCAGGTCGTGTGCACTCCGAGTCGAGTGCAAGCAGCGCATATTCACAGCGTCCCACACATCGAGTTCGCCAAGAGTGGAGCCCGTCACGAACGCGCGGCCACACGGTGAGAAGGCACAGGCACTCACCGAGCCATCCTTCAGGTTTGCCACTCTGTGGATACAGCCACAGCATAAAATATGTCTGGTGTTATAACAAAGCCAGCCGAAATTAAAATGGAGCACGAATGAAAAAGCTAATGCTGTTCTCATCAGTGAGTTTAACGTATTAATTTAACATATTAAAACAAATTTAACATAAAACAATGACCAACTGCATGCTTGTCAAACATCAAATCAGCTAAGTAGATGTTAATCTAAGAAATCTGGTAAACAACATCTCATCTCATTGTCAGAAACTGCTTGGTCCTGTACAGGATCGCGGTGAGCCGGAGCCTATCCCGGCAGACAAAGGGCGCAAAGCAGGGATATGCCCACGATTGGACGCCAGTCCATCACCGGTCACTGTGGGCAATTTAGTCTGCAAGCCAATTAACCTATGCAGCAGCATGTTTTTTGGACTGTGGGAGGAAACCAAAGTGCCCGGCGAAAACCCACGCGGACACGGGGAGAACATGCAAATTCTACACAGAGAGGCACCCGAGCCGAGATTCGAACCTGGGAGCTTCTTGCTGTGAGGCGACAGCGCTACCCACTGGGCCACCGTGCTGCCCCGGTAACCAACATGCTCAAATAAATTAACTTTCTGTTTTCTTTGCTTCAAGAACTTGTTACAATCTATTGGAAGGAATTATAACATTTACAAAAGCCATAACAATTTGGTACAATCTAATGGAACGAATTATTAAGTTTACAAAGACCACATCTTGTTTGACACAAGTCAACCTTGCCACGACTAACACCAACCTCACTCGGTATCAAGAAACTTCACGAGTAGTACACAGTAAAGTGAGGCAATGAGTACGAATGACGGAACGCACTTTAAGCACCCATGGGTACGCATATCCCAAAGGGCCAGGGTGCCATCTGTTGAGCCCGAGAGAAGGCACTCAACGGGCAGCGCAGCCGCGGCTGGAGACTGGCCCGCGTCAATGTCGAGCGGGCGCGGAGAGAAAGCGCAGACACGGACTCCGGCACCCCCGCCGGGCTGAAGCAACACAGTGATGCGCTGGCCGGTGCGCGCGTCCCACACGGCTGTCGTGCCCTCCGTGGAGCAAGTGGCCAGTAGAGTGCCGTCCGGGTTGAAGCAGCAGCA
>JAZEWT010000001.1:19301471-19317933 GCA_036362905.1 Mordacia mordax
CGCACACGCCCCCACGTACAGGGAAACACGTGTTAGCATCGCACACGCCCCCACGTACAGGGAAACACGTGTTAGCATCGCACACGCCCCCATGTACAGGGAGACACGTGTTAGCATCGCACCCGCCCCCACGTACAGGGAGACACGTGTTAGCATCGCACCCGCCCCCATGTACAGGGAGACACGTGTTAGCATCGCACACGCCCCCACGTACAGGGAGACGCCCACCCTTGCGGAAGCGCTCCTCAGTGTGAGTGAAGCATGATTGAGGGCTGTGGAGTTTTGATGTGACTATGTATGTTGGTGGGTGTGCATGAAGGTGCTGTGTCTGCAGAGTGAATAAACATCATTTCGAGAGAAGATACGTGTAGAAGCGAGTCCTTGTGGTGGAAGGGAGTGTCGAGTGTTGGCGAACCAGGAGCGGTGCACGTGAAGCGCGAGGAGGGATTAAACAAAAACACAACGCAGAACTTTACCATCTGAATCTCCTCCTCGCCACGTGTGCACTCACGTGCGCCGAGTTCACCTGGTTATCTGACATCTAACTGGCCTGGGCGCCGGCCTGCAGTCTCTCGTGCGATCGGCGGCCGTGTCGTGGTTGTGGAGAGAGAGACGGTGCAGGTTGGTGCCGGCTACACAGGCCGTGGTGGGCTCTGCCCCGTCATGAGGGGACATGGGGATGCCCCGCCACCCCACGCTCCACTACCGTCGTTGCCTTTTTTTGCCTCTGACTGCCTGGCATTAGCTGTACGTGTAAAGACGGGGTCCATTACCAGTCTCTGTCCACTGCACAACCTACAGCCCAATCGACTCTGTGATGCACGCTAGCCGCTGCACCAGCACTCTGCACACACAGCGCAACCTGCTGCCTAATAGACTCGATTGGGCAGACCACCTGTTGGGCAGTGACTGTCACACCACCGCCCAACGCACACACACAGCACATCAATCGCTGTGCTATCGTTCAGCCCGAGGTCCACCGGCGATAGAGTTACTGGACGCGAAATGAGGCGACGAGGGTCTTTATTTGCCCCAGCCCACGTGCCTTCCTCCTAACTCTCCGATACCATCATGCTTTTCAGCGTTCCTGACATCACATCCACCTGCCCCTCCCACAGTCATGTCTCGGCGGCGTGTGTGCTTGGCCTCGATGTGACTTGCATTGACAGGGCTGTCCTCACCTTTGCAGCCAACGACTCCCCATTGGCCTACGACCATATCACCCTGAATACGCCCGATCTCGTCCGATCTCGGAAGCTAAGCAGGGTCGAGCCTGGTTAGTACTTGGATGGGAGACCGCCTGGGAATACCAGGTGTTGTAGGCTTCCCGGCGATGGACTGGCGTCCCATCGTCGGTATATCCTTGCCTTGCGCCCTGTGTCTGCCGGGATAGGCTCCGGCTTCACCGTGACCCTGTATAGGACTAAGCGGTTTCAGACAATGAGATGAGATGAGACTCCCCATTGGAAAACCATAGGGGGTTGCCTCCCTGTCTAACAGGACGTCTGAACTAATACCCAATGGGAGACGGAGTAGACAGTAATGAACCACTAGACTAGTTTCACGGGGAGTTGGTGTAGCGAGTGTGGTGGGTTGATCTTGAGGACGCTGGGGCCTTCTCATCGGCTTGTGCACCACCTTGCTCCCTCCGGTGGCCACCTCCATCCTTGTCTCACGGTGGAACAGTCCCACAGGTATGTCGAATCTGGGGCATCTGTCCCGACCCAGTGGGTGTAACCAACGCCACCCGTCTTGTCTCCCTTTCCTTCCACTTTTGGCCGCGTGATTGTACGAGAGACACCAAAGTGGCGTGGCGCTTAGCAAAAATACTAGAGATGACCAGCTAAACAATGCGCGTGCGTGAATGCACGAGAGGATATTCAGATGGTAAGATTCTGCGTTGTGTGATTTTTTGATGTGAATCCCCCTTGTGCTTCGCATTCTCCGCTGGTCTGCTGCAGTGCGCCTCTTCTGCCACCACAGACTTGCACCACCCACGCCAACGAGTATTTTCTTTTATATTAACTTTGTTAATTGGCCCGAACACCACCTGCACCAACTTCACGAACAACAGCCACGCGCCAACACACAGAGCCACATTAATCTCCTTCGCACGCCTCTCTGAGTCTCCCCTTCACTGATGCGCGTCCACAATGATGGGCGTGGCTCTCTGTACGTGGGGGCATGTCCATGCCGATACATCAGCACTTTAATATATGTGTGACCATGTATATGTACAACTTAACACGTTAGTAGCCACCGGCTACATGGGCACGTGGAACACTGCTGGCAATGTGCCACTTGTGGCCAGGAGCCAGCACCTCCACTCCTGGCATCTGCATCCCCACATCCCCACGGGACCGGACCTGTATGGGAGGGGCTCAAACATTGGGGCACTATGAGGTTCTTGGGGGTTTGTGGGGGACTCTGGGCGTTTATGCCACTCTCTCCCTTTCCCCATCTTCTATTCGATCTGCCTGCCCCCCTCCCCACCCCACGGCATCACAGAGCCCGTTGGGCCCATATACGGTCTCACTTTGGTCGGGAGGGGGGCGATACCGCCAGTTGCTGCAGCAGTGCCGCCAGCCAGGTCTCCTCTCCCCCAGGTGGTGTTCTTTACAGCTTTATCCACCTCACATTGATTTACCTGCTCCCCCTGTTTGCCCTCCCCTTGCAGGGCGAAGGTACATGAGGAGGTCTGTCGAGCGACAGCGTACAGCCCTATCTATGGCGAGGTCAGCATCCCCACCTGGTCGGGTCGCATCCGCCGTAGGTACATCCATACTCTGGTCCCCACCAGTTACATGGCAGGCTGAACCTATGGGTGGGCAGCCCTTGTCTGGTGGGGGCAAACCAGCGGCCCACGATTGCCGGTGCGGCGGTCGAGGGTGTTAACAACCGCCACCAAGTCATAGTGTGACCCCAGACCCTGGCGTACCTGTGGGCCTGGCGGAGCTGGTCTGGACTTACCGCTCGTAAGGCACAACCCATGTCTGCCTCCGCTGCCCCAGGTGAGTGGGGGCATTCCTACTGCTGGTACAGCCTCCTCCAGGGCGCTCTGCCCCCCACTGTGCACTTCACTCCTATGCCACGGTCTCCCCAGACATCCTGGGTGCCAGGGTCATGGGGTCCACAGGGAGCCAACACCATCGACAAGTGAAACAGGGGCATGCCTGCTCAGGGGTGTGTCGGGAGTGGCTGGCAAAGTCGGTGCGACGATAATGCGTCGGCGTTCGTGTCAGTACTCAGCTCGCGGGTCGTCTTCCTGCAGCTGGGTCAGCCAGCGCACAATCTGCTCTCAAAGCTCCTTGAAATTCAGGAGGAACTTCAAAGCACACTGGTCAGTCTGCACGCGACACCTCCTCACATTTAGACATTGCCGAAATTGTCGGCGCACGAATACCGCTGCATACAGCTCCTGGAGGGTCACGCAGTAGTTCAGTTAAGCCCCTCTCAGGGTCTGGCTGGTGTACACGATCACTCACTCTGCCCTCCTCAGACCCTGGAACAGCACTGCTCCCAGCCTGCAACTGCGTGTGTCCATATTCAGGATGAATTCCTGGGAAAAGTTGTGGTAAGATAGGATCGAGGTGTGGGTTAGGCGGTCCTTAAGTGTACCGAAGATCGTGGCGCTTTGCTCCATCCACCTGAGGGAGTTCCTGGGGGATGAAAGTTTGGTCACAGGTTGTGCAATCTTGCTGAATAGCCAACCAGGTAAATCATCCACGTTTCCCATGCAACCCCCGCATGTCCAGTTCCTTAACCTCTGGAACGTGACCAGGGTGTTTAAGACCAAATGGCATACCTAGAATTCGAAAAATCCCAATGGAATTTTTGCCAATGGGATTTTTGCCCAGTCCTCCTCAGCCATCTATATCTTTTAGTACCCAGAGGACATGTCAAGCATGGAGAAGTACTTAGCCTCCGTGAGGCTGTCAAAAGTCTCGTCCACACGAAGAATTGGGAAAATGTCCCCTAAGGTGACCGCATTGAGCTTGTGGTAGTCCATACAGAAATGGGTCAACCGATCCTTCTTTGTGACTAACACCATGGGCGCTGACCAGGGGTTGTGGATGACTGGATGATAACATTGCGAAGCATGTCCGTAATTGCTTGGTCGATCTGTGCCCGAGTTAGCTAAAGCGCTGGGCCATGCATTGCATTAATTCTCCCTAGTCGGCTTGCACCGTGTTTGGAAGCACATCCAACATAACTCGCTGCCCACCCCATGAAGTGCAAGGCCAAACGATAAACTGCCTGTTCTTCTGTCCAGCCACTCAGCTTCCTCGCACGGTCAACGTGCCAGAGAAACATTCCCATGCCAATATCCCACCCCCCCACAATTATTTACAGGATGTTCGCGTTAATCCTGGGCCCATTGTAAAACTCCCGTGTGGGTGTTCATCCCTCTTATGACGCCACGTGGTGACGCTTCACCGTGTTGCCCTCCCACCCGACTCCGTGCGCCGAGATAGAGAGATTTTTATTGTTACAGCAGAAAAATACCCAGTGAGCTTGCAAGCTCTTGACGGAATTCCTGTGACAAAACAAATACGCGAGCTGTAAAAAAAAAGACAAATGAACCAAATAAAATAAGAAGAAAATTACACGCAGCATTGAGCATAATAAACCAAATAACTAAAAACACAGTAAAACAATGTAATGGGGGCGAAAAATAATTATAGGTAGCATATTGCACATTAAGATGGAACAAATGCAACATTATCAACAACCTCAGGTGAAAATGCAACTATTATAATATTTTCAAACACGAATCACTATTTGCAATTACAGCTCGGCAGCAATTATAATTATAATTAGGATCTAAGGTCGCTCACCGACGGTAGTAACTGCAGCGTCAAGTTCAAGGCGAGATTGTTCCAAAAACGTGGGGCAGCCGCCACGAAAGCTTTGTCAACGTACTTTGATGTGAACTAAGAAACATTGAGCAGAAAGTAGTTTGAGCTTCCGTGGTTTACTTTGTTCATTTATATGGTTAACAAATCATTCAAATATTTTGCTGACTTGTTAAGTAAGATCTTAATTATTATCTGGTGACATCATCAGCGGGGATGCGTTGCTCACAGCCGCTCTGCAAACCACTAGTTTTAAGGCAACTTTTTAAGTGTTTTGCAGAAGTCTAAAACAAGTATTGATACCTTGATTTTATTTCTATTGTTTTGATTGATTATAATTCTTAATTGGTTATTAATAATTAGATTTTATGCTTAATACACTGGGGTCTTCTCTGCTGTGTGCAATTGAAGTTTGCCACGTGTTTCAATTTTCTCCCAAGCGCCTCCAGGAATAACTTCGTCATATAGTCTATAGCGTAGTGATGCGTCGCATCTTGAGTGTGGCCCTTTCTTGTGCCCCTTGTCTCCAGAATTGGGCTCCGGCCCTTGTTCGATAGGAGCTTAATTCCTACATCAGTTCCTTGTAACCCCAACCTTCTGGCCATTTGCCGTGAGCTGATGATACTTCGACGCCCTCGTTACATCCATTGGGGCACCGGCAACAAAAAGCCCATTAGCCTCCCTACAAGTGATTTCCTTACCCCCATCCATGTATTAAGCTCTACATATCGGCTACCAAGGAAAAAAGTTAGACCGTTTGCAGCTCGACGATGCTCGATAAAAATAACGCTGGTTGGTGTCCTTCTTCCAGCACGCACATTTCCTGCAACAGAAATCCACTTTGCCCTGCTCAATGTGCACTCTTTGAACACAGAAAAAGCCCCACGCATCCTTGATTTGATCTCGGAGAACAGTCTGGACCTACTCTGCCGAATAGAAACCTGGCATCACCAAGATGATTTTCTCACATTGCATCAGGCCCCACCGTGAGACTTTGCATTCCATCAGAAGGCTCATTCACATGGCCATGGTGGCCATCTAGTAGTTATCTACAATTATCTGCCGACATCTGACCGATTCTATCGCCGACTTTCAATTCATTCGAGCATATGTCTCTGGATTGGAGGTCGGCTCAACCCGTGAACTTGGTGCTGCAATACAGTCCACCTGGAGCCTCCACTTCTTTTGTCAATGAACTGTTTCAGCTGCTTTCTAAGCTATGTTCCAGTACTGAAAGGATCCTGATTCTTGGCGATTTCAAAATCCATGTTGACTCTTTAAAGAGCCCTCTTGCAAGGGATCTCATGGCCACTCTGACCATACTTTGCTTCACTCAACACGTGACATTTGCCACTCACAGATGCGGCCATACTCTCGACTTGATTTGCTCATGGGGCATATCGGTAACCAACCGGTCTGTCACTGATCCATTACCAAGTACCAAATCCAAATTCGAAACCTTAACGCCCTCACTCCAGACATATTCACCGCAGCAATCAACAGTATTTCACTCTTTCACTCTCTGCCTCGGCTCATTCTGCCTCTGATACGACAGCAGAAACTTACAACAACGTGCTATTAAGAAAATGGGATGATTTGGCCCCATTAAAATCACGCGATGTCTCAGGCAGAAAACCATCCCCCTGGTATACTGCTGGTATATACTCTCAAGGCGAATGCATGCAGGGCCGAATGGACTTAGAGAAAATCTTGCCTCACCTTTCATTCTCAAATATTTAAGGAACAGCTCCTCTGCTACCAGAAAGCACTTGAATGGCTTGTCGCAGTTATCACCTGCGCAGGTTTTACACCTGCGACAAGCCCAAGATTATTTTCTCTACCATTAATCAGATCCTTCAACCAACCAGTCACTCGCCCTCACCTGCCCTCGCTAATAAAGATCAGGCGAACCAGTTGATTCAGTTTTTCTCAGAAAAAAAATGAAGCCCACCATATCTCTACCCAGCCAAAACCACCAACTAATACTTTAATAAATGTACCTCCGCATACCTCGACCTCAAAACTCCTGAAAATTTTCGAGTGAACGGAACCGATGTCTCTTCTTTAGTTACCAGATCTCGGCCCACAAACTGCTCCCTGGAACCCTTCCCATCCAAAATCATCCAGACATTTCAAATTCCTTGCTAGTTTCGTCACTTCGCACTGGCATTGTTCATCCGCCATTCAAATGTGCCGCGGTTAAGCCCCTGCTTAAAAAAATTGGCCACGATTGCAATATCCTTGATAATTATCACCCCATCTTAAATCTTGCATTCCTCTCTAAGGTCCTTGAACGTGCAGTCGCCGCGCAATTCCAGAAACACGTTCTCAACAATAACCTCCGCGATCCCTTCCAATCTGGGTTCAGATTCGGCCATAGCATTGAAACTGCTGTGGTCAAAGTAGTTAATGACCTACTCGTCGCTGCTGATGAAGGCTTGACAAGTATTCTTGTCCTTCTGGACCTGAGTGCTGCCTTTGATACCGTTGACCACTCAATTTTACTTGAGCGACTGGAGGGTTTAGAACCAATATACAATTCATAATGGTGGGTTTTATATGGGGCATCCAAAGCAAATCTAAGCGCAGAATGAAACAGTGGGTTAAGTTTATTTCAAACGGTGTTGGATGCTGATTGATAGATAACGTCGCAATAATCAAACAGTTGAAGAATATAATGATGTAGGTTTTCACGGCTCGATGCATGATGATTGCTTGGAAAAGCTGCTCTCTCGGGACAGCCGCGTCGTTCGCTTCCTCGCTTCACCTCACGACGGTTCGCCTCACACGTTGGAGGCATCCTCAGGCGCAGTGGATGCCTCTAACGTGTGAGAACAGTAACGGATCAAGAGAGGAACCTTGTGGTACGCTTTTCGTAAGTGCGATTTTGTTGGACATCAGGTTACCAACGAAAATGGCCTGATTACGCAGAGAGGTAACTCTTGAACTAGTCAGCCGCATATCTTGAGAACCTGAAGCTTAAGAGTCTATTTTAAAGAATATGGTCCCCTGTATAAACGGCTTTTGAGAGGTCAATGAGTAAAATGGCACTACATCGTTTATTTTCTAAAATGGTAAAAACAAAATTTAGAGTTTAGTTCTGTTTAAGCTGTACAGTAATTTTACGAAAGCCACATTTTTTAAGATGTAGCAATTTATAAACTGAAATAAAATTGGAAATCTAGCTTTAAAGATTTTTTTCAAACATTTGAACCACAGATGGTAAAGAAATTGGCTTATAGTTATTTGGATCGTGTATAGATCCTCCTTTATGGAGAGGCCGAATAAATGTGGTTTTCCATTCAGCAGGGACTGTGGATTCTTGAATAAATAGGTTGAAACTATGGGTTCGTGATCTAGAAATTATATCGGCCACTGCAACTAAAGCAAATGGTGTAAGATTGTTGGCCCCAATCGAAGTACTTGTCTTTAGTGGTGTAAACTGACTCAAGATATCCAAATGTACGATTGGCTCAAAATTTAATTATTTTGAAGGAGTAGCAGCATTATTTGAGACAGTAGTATAGGTCGAAGGCGGATTAGTTGAGTTTGAAGTACAGTCACTAGAATTATGCACATTATCAAATTTATGACCAACTGAAGAGAAGTGAGAATTAAGGTTGTTTATTACAGCTAAATAATTTGTAATGAGCTTCCCATTTACCGCAAGGTTTCTTGGTGGAATGTTAGAACTGGTCTAATTTTCAATTGCTTTGATAGCAGACCAAAATAGCTTTGGGTTTTCATGTGAAACCAACACGATAGTTCTGAAGTAAGCTTGTTTAGCATTACGTACCATTTTAGTGCAACGATTACACAAGATTCTATACTCTAACCAGTTTGTCAAGATCACTTTTCTTTGCTAATTTCCATGCTATATCTCGGGTCTTCATGAGGATGGCAATTTGTGGGCCAAACCATGAAGAACGTTTGTTTTTCATTTTTAATTTTACTAGTGGAGCATGTTTATCAATTACCTGCAAGAATTGTTTGTGTCCAGTAGCGGAATTTTGCAAACTGTTTCCCAGTCATAATAAAATATATCATGTACGAATGCCTGAATGTAAAAAAAGTAATTAAAGAACGTTTCTAAACAAATGTAGAGTGAGCTTTGGATATTTTTTGTAAACCTAACGCTGACAATTATTGAGTGATCACGGAGCTGACTGCATAGGACACTGATTGCAGAACATTTGTCTGGTGCATTAGTCAATATAACATCCAGCAAGGAAGAGTGTTCCATATTTTTAAGGTTAAGCCTGGTGGGTGAGTATCAGTTTAGAGAGGTTAAATTCATTTGCAATGGATAGCGCCTCAATCTGAAGGGTTGATCCAATTTCAATTTAGGTCACCCGTAATAATTCCCCTTTCGGGACAGCAGAAATTAACTCTTTGAGAAGCCTCACAGCATCGTTAGTTTTGCATTTTGGAGGTCTGTAATAACACATTAAGTACAATTCTTGGTTTCCAGGTTGTGGTAATTACCACTAGCACTTCAAGGCAGCCATTATGTCTGACAGGGAGTTAAATAGCATGAAATGTTAATTCTAATATAATTATTTCACCATGTTTTGAACCTGTCAAGCCGAAATATATTGTAGTTATCAATTTTAATTTGAACATGATTTGTTTTAGGAGTCAGCAATGTTTGTTTTCTAGAAAACAGTGGTTATTCTTTTCCAGTTTACACTGCTCCAATTGAGATAAAATCACTCTTACATTCACATGAGCAAACCTAAAATATTTTCTAATAGCAAATTCGGCATCGCACGAGATGACATTTTAAAAATTAACCAAATTTAGTCCAGGATTTGGATCAATTCCCCCCAACAGTAATAACATAAAAAGGAGTAATTTGAGGCGGCACGGTGGCCCAGTGGGTAGCGCTGTCGCCCCACATCAAGAAGGCCCGGGTTCGAGTCTCGGCTCGGGTGCCTTTCTGTATGGAGTTTGCATGTTCTCCCTGTGTCCGCGTGGGTTTTCCCCGGGCACTCCGGTCTCCTCCAACAGTCCAAAAAACATGTTGCCGCAAGGGTTAATTGACTTGCAGACTAAATTGCCCGCAGTGCCTGGTGACTGACCGGCGTCCAATCGTGGGTATATCCCTGCCTTGCGTCCTGTGTCTACCGGGATAGGCTCCGGCTCACTGCGACCCTGTACAAGATTAAGCGGTTCTGACTGACTTGAGGAATGTTGCACTCGGCTTACCTGCCTGTGGAATTAAACGCATCCCACCTCAGCGTCCCCAGGTCCCTTGTCCAGGTGCACAATTCTTGGTTGCCCAGATGAGCATGGGGGCCGCTCACTCCGTCGTTCCCCCCACTGTATGGGATCAGTCCCGTCGCAGCCTGAAGCTAATTTGTTTTCAACAGCTGGTTCCACTTTAAATTACGTCCAGTTATTTCATTTGGCACGGGAACCTTTCCTCTTCAATACTGCAAAGGACTTTAACAACTGTAGCAGCGGGAACATCTCTATTGTCTTAGCTCACAGTAAGTTTCTGCTGTGATGTAATATTTCGTTGGGCTACATAAATGTGCATAAAATATTTCCACCACCTTCATGACCGTCTCATGTTTTATGGTTACAAATGTCCTCTCTAATAGTTACTATTTGCACCTCACAAATCATCAATATACTTGGTGTAAAATGCGCCAGTTTGTATGTACAATACACTATATTTGAATACCAAAAGTACAGTAAAACTATGGTGTACACTACACCATGGGCTAATACTCTATCACCAGATCACTTTACAATTTCCAGATACAATCATACCTTACCAAACAGGATGAGGTATATGTAACGAATAGAAAAGGTTTGTACAATTTCTGGCAATTCTACAGGTGTTAAGATCTTAAAACACCGAAATAGACACCTTTCACAAAATGTCTAGTTTGCAAAGGCCACACATACTTGTAGCGAAATATGAAGTATGTTATATAGCATATTTCTAGGTACGACACCTAGTTTACATTATAGATATGCTGTATATATTATAAAACAAACTTTGTGTTCAACACTGTTGTGTTCACGTTTACAAGTGGGAAAATAACTAAAATGCTGTTCAATCGTTTATCGTGATGTACTTTGGAGTTAAAAAAAAAAGCACAGGTTAGCTCAAATCTATATTCTCGGCAACGTCATACCATACTTTGAAAGGTCAGTCCAAACAGCCAATCATGCTGGGGCATATTTATACCCATCATTGCGAATATGCATTAATATTAAGCGCTTAAATAACAATGTACCATATCTGTTGTGACAGGCAAACTCTCACGTCTTGCGTGGATTCATGGCGAGGATCGGTTAGACTGTTTTGATTGGGTGGTTACGTCAAGAAAGGAGGCACGGTGACCCAGTGGGTAGCGCTGTCGCCTCACAGCAAGGTCCCAGGTTCGAATCTCGGCTCGGGTGCCTTTCTGTGTGGAGTTTGCATGTTCTCCCCGTGTCCGTGTGGGTTTTCGCCGGGCACTCCGGTTTCCTCCCACAGTCCAAAAACATGCTGCTGCATTAGGTTAATTGGCTTGCAGACTAAACTGCCCGCAGTGCCCGGTGGACTGGCGTCCCATCGTTGGTATATCCCTGCCTTGCGCCCTGTCTGCCGGGATTGGCTTTGGCTCACCGCGATCCTGGACAGGACTAAGCTTTTTCTGACGAGATGAGATGTCAAGGACCCGTCCTGTTGAATTACATATTATGCTTATGTAAGTACTGACGGTTAATCGTTTCCCAGGGGGGGCGGATTATAGTTAATCGTCCTCAATGCTAGCACATGGGGAATCGAAAGGCAGTAATCGGGTGATTGATTCGGTAAACTGAGTTAATGCAGAAGAGGTTGTGTGTTTCACCACGGGACACAGCGGCATGTTGTGCGCTCTAAGAGTTGTATTGTCGAGAGTCCAAAGCATCTCTTTTTACTCCACAACTGAACTGTAACTCCATGAATGTAAATAATATTCCTTAATAACATGAAGTACAGTTCGACGTATAATCCTGGTTCTACATTTGTTTGTGAGGGAATACTGGTTACCTCTGTATCGCCTTGCGATGCACTGCTTGAGGCGAGAACACCCTTTGAGTCACTGGGCCATCCCACATTCCAGTCCTTTCCAAGTAACACACTTTTAATTTTGTTGCATACAGAAAAAAAAAGCTTTTATTATCCATAGCACACATAGCCATGTAAAATATACCCCTAAAAATCAAAAGACAGTTACTATATTCTTTAAATACAGTGTCACTTGTCCCCAAAGACGCATGGCATTACAATATTGGGCACTCCCATAGTGGCATGAGGGATCTCTGGGTTGTAGAAGACAACTAGGCAAAAGTCAGACGGGCGGCCAAGGACAGTTGTGACTTGACACATGGGATCGTGGTGCAGCACCAAGAGAAACTAGCACAGCCCATCAGGAGCCTCCAAAATACAGAGCCAAAAAAGAGCAGGGTGGGCAGCTAAATATTACACCAACAAAAACTGAGATAATAAAAACTAACGCAATGAATTAAAAATTCACATTTTTAACAAGATGAAACTGAAAATTCAAAGACTCATTTTCACTCCATTCCCTACATGCCTCTCTAACTCCCCTCCCACCAGAAGTACAGTACATTATGCAAAACATCCGACATTGGACATACAGTATCTACATGTATTTGAACAAGGTATATACAGTGCCTTGTACTCAATCGACTACAATCATCGTGACAATAGAGACTCGGCTTCTAAGGCAATACTAATAATACCATTTACTTAGTGTGTTGTGCGAAGGATATGTACACAGTTTCTTCTAACCGCACCAATACTTTGTTTATGTACATATAGGATTAGCATGATTTCCAAAGGACTCGGCATGCTCTTCCCTCTGACCATGGGGTAGGCAAGGGAGCTCCTGTCCAAGCCGAGTGAGCACTCTTGTTCCACGGAGTATCATTTTGTAAACAAATAAACTTACATCATTGTTTTTCTCAACAAACCGATGCATTCTACGAAAAGCACAAAACGACCTGTCAAACGCGTATAGTGATAAATACAAACACAACAAATAATAAAAAATAAATTTACATCGCTGTAAACCTCTACAGACATTCAATACATAAGAAAATGGTAGTTTCACAACCTAGTGTAGGTGTGTGACAATAACCTGCTTTACACAACTACAGGGCTTTGTGACCAACAGACCACAGCATACATGATATAGAGGAACAAGGACTCTGCTGCTATAGTTGCCAAAAGAAAATACATCCTCCACCACGGAAACGGGTAACGGACACGATTTCTTTCATTGGTCGCAGTGAGGGAGCACCTTAGGTCCTGGGTCTTGTTTGAACTGCACAAAGTGGAGTAGTGGAGAGGCAGGACACGGTGCTCCCGACCAACCCGATTAATGCCCTGCTGCATATCACATCCACGTGGTTTGAGACTACAGTAAACATTTCAGCATCACCAGGAAAAGATCCTCACCGCGCAGCAGTACGGCGCAAATGGTTTCTTTAAAACATTCGCTCTAATGCATCGCTTTCAATCTCCAGTCCTGGTCTCTGGAAAACTGATCCGACTTTAATACAGTATACGGTAGAGTTCCCAGCAAGGGATTCATACTTTGACACTCACACCTGGAAATTCCACAGAGTTTGTAACTTGTGAATTTAAACTGTCACTTAATTGTAATTGCCAAGTGTTTTTTTTATTCTTCCATATAAACGTGTGAGTGTGCCAGTATGTAATTAAATAACAAATAATCCTAAGAATCATACACGTTTCATCTTCAGTGTTATACGTCATCACTGAATCAATATAATAATTACTATTTAGTGCTATCATTCCATTAACCTGTGCTTTATACACAAGTCAATGTAAGTCACTTCACCCATCTGCTGCAAAAATACCAAACTATAATTTGGTCTGCATGTAAACAATATCATGCCGTTTATTTGAAATGAAACATATCATGTAATGACATTCTATATCCTACAGCTCCATTAACTCTGGCCTAAAAGTCACTGAATATGTCTGGACTTGATTTGATGCCTTTTAAATCCAAAACAGACCTGGTTCCTTTGCTATGATGCATTTTGGATAACGCATTATAGCTTCACATCCTGCACACTAAGTCAGCATCATCTATTACAGTGTTTCACAATCTAGGTCAGCTGGTGAATTATTTGTGGCCCAATTGGGCAGACTCATTGAAATAAGAGCTCACTTGTCAATATGCACCTGTTAAAGCAGTGTGTACTAATACAGACATATGAACAACACAGCACAAGGGGGCACAGACATGATTATTGTGGTGAAATGTATAACCAAAACAGAAATGAGCATAAGTTTGATACTTAAACTATGTGTTAAAATGCCTCAAATGAGCATGTGTTCATTTCCCCTAAGTAAGGCTTGTTGTGTATTCCTTGTCCTAGAAGGGCTCAGGGTTGGTGGCAATTGGGAGCCTTGATCAGGTCCCACCAGTCAGCTCCACCCAGCGGTTCTCAAAGAAGCACCACATACTGTGGCCAGCACGCCCCACGTCAGACTCGTCCTCATTGAAGCGCTCGCAGTTCTTGAACACGAGACGCACATCAGCCATGAATGCTTCGCGAGTAGCGTACCTGCGTGTGGCACACACAAAATGTGGAGAACTTCTGTTTAGTCACATAGTGTCGAGAAGAAAGTGCTATTATTGAGCACCTACTTTAAGCCTTTAGTGACACAAAAAATGCTGACATACCCATTAATATTCTTGGCTGCCTTTGTCCTACCGATGCTGATGCTTTCACAGCATGCTTGATAAAAACAGCAACTTACATTATAAAACACCCTCAAGGTAACGTATTTCTCTCCAAGAGCAGATAAACAAAAGAGGAAAATGGGAGGGAATTAGAAAAACAAGCAATTTAGCATGGTTGTAACGTTTTTGATGAAAAACTTGACGTCAGGAGTGAGGAGGAGAACAAGAGGGAGTCACGTGGGGAGAGAGTTCAAGAGGGTAGGAGCTAAAAGTGGCCACCAAAAGTGAAGAAGTGTATCTTGAGAGCAAGGAGGGTGTCAGAGTGCATTGAGCAAAGGGAGCAGGTTTGGATTTGGGGGTAAAGTAGGCTGCAAAGGTACGGAGGGAGAAGGCCATGTACGGATTTGAATGCAAGGATAAGGATCGTGTAAGTCCACATGCGAATAGATGGGTAGTTCGTGAAGTGATATGGGGAGCAAGACTTGACTCAAGACCAGCTGTGGTTTGAGATTTTCTGCAGAAATGTCAGCCTGGATGTGACAGAAGCAATAACCAGGGCCTTTATAGCTGGGAGGGTGAGGTAAGGATAAAGATGGGCAATGTTGAGGAGGTGAAAGAAGGCGATAGATTATCTTGACCAAGCAGATGTAGGGGAGGGAGTGCAGAAGGATTCCAATGATGCAGACAATGGGGCTGAGGGTGATAGTGCAACTGGTAAAGTTTAATAAGTTGGGTTCAGTCACATATCCTGTGAAGCTTCAGATATGCTTACATTTGGTTGATAGAAGTTTAAGCTCCTCTGTGAACTTATCTTGGACAAACAGCCTGCCAGCAACTTTATGGCTTTGGAGTAAATGTGAAGGCCCAAAGATACATTTGGGTGTCATCATGATATATGTGGAAATTGTTTGTAGATGATGAAGCTGAAGTGTAGTATACAAGTGATATAAAAGGAAGGGGTTAAGGATTTAATTGGGGGTGGAAGACACTACTAGTCAGATGGAGGGAAAGCAGAACTCACTGGAGAACATGCAATGACTACTGTGTATGAATTAGAACGTTGCCAAATTCAAGAATTCACGTTTTCTTTAGTTTTGTGCATATGACAGTACGGGCATGTATACACGTGTATATGTACTCACTGCCCACTCTCAAGCTTGGTGCGCATGGTGGAAAAGTCCATCGGCCTCCGTATAACTGTGCGATATCCTGGTACCATCTTGCTGTTGACCGGCAAGAGGAATGGCCATGCATCTTGGTGGGACTCCAACTCCGATAGGATCGTCCTGATGGTTTGGGAAAGTGATATGAATATGCAAACCATATTTATGTAACCGTATTATTCCTCCAACACAGTCACAAAGAGTAATTACACAATCACATCACAAGTACTCTTGTGACATGCAAACAACAATCCAAAATGGCCACTGCACAAAGGCAACGCACCTGCACGGTGTGAGATCCAAACTCGCCTCCTTGCTCCGTGCTTTCTTGCTGGGGGATGGGGACTGTGCTGGAGATTGGAATGGTGAGGATCCCTCGCCTCCAGACACCTGCATGCTCTCCCGCAGCGAGAGCAGCAGGGCAGCCTCCAGGTCATCATCACGGAATCGGCGCTTGCGCATCTCTCTGCCGCCTTTGCGGGGGCTGTCCCCCTCCGTGTCCGTGGTGACTGGCGTGGCGGTGCTCCCGGATGGGGACGATGAGACCGACGACGTAGCGGTGGGGATGGAAAGAGTCAGCGGTGGTGGAGGCGGAAGAAGAGTAGGCGGAGGTTGAGGAGGAGATTTAGGAGGAGGTTGAGGCGGAGGTTGAGGAAGAGGTTGAGGAGGCAGTTGAGGAGGAAGTTGCGGAGGAAGTTGCGGAGGAAGTTGCGGA
>JAZEWT010000001.1:19317972-19360716 GCA_036362905.1 Mordacia mordax
TTGTGGAGGAGGTTGCGGAGGAGTTAGAGGTGGAAGAGGAAAAGGAAGAGGTGGCGGTGGAGGTGGCGGTGGAGGAAAAAGCGTGGGAGATGACTTGGCACTGCGTCCACCGCTCTTCTTTGCTGCTGAGCCGCCCTCGTTATTGTTCTTGCGACCACGTGGCGACTTTGTCTTTCCTGCTTTGGGAGACTGCCCACTGGCCTGTGGGCAAGCATTTCAGATGCACCACAGGGAGACAATTGTGTTGGGATAACGGTTAGGCACGTTGTGAAATTAGTACACACAAGGAGCACTGTATGAAATAAAAATGTTTGAAATTTCAATGTGAATCCATAAACAATGTCTGTAACCAGCAACATGATAAATGGTATCCAGACAAACAGCAATGCAGCAGCACCAACTGACACTGCTTATATGGTGGATAAAAGCAAATGCATGCATGGCCCTTCAACTCCTTCATCCTTATCTTTGAGGCTAAATATCCACCACATGCAAACATAACATATAGGTATTGTTTAAAACACGAACATGCTTCGGAAGATGCACACAGGTACAGCATGACCATGCGGCGGATTGTGTGCAGTGTGGGCGTATGTGTGTGCGGACTCATACGTGCACGTGCGTGCAGCGGTTGGGCTGACTCACAGGAATGTGGTGAACCCAAGAAGCGGTGGTAGCGCCAGGGGTGGTGGTGGCGGTGGCAGCAAGAGCGGGGGATGGAGCTGATGCAGCATGCAGCTTGCCGGGCGATGGGGCGTAGGAGGAGGAGGAGAAGGATGTGGCGGTAGTGGAAGATGGGGGTGCCGCGCGGCTGCCCGTTACCTTGGATATACAGGCCGGGCAGTACCAATCGCCATCGGGGATGGCAGGAAGCTTTGGCTTGTGGCAGTATGTATGGCAGCCACGGTCACAGCCATCACAGAGCAGAAGAAGTTCCTCGTTGTCACCTTTGCGACACATCTGGCAAAACTGCAGCATCAATGACAAAATAATACAAGAGAATCTGAAAGGTGTACAAAGGACAAGTATAAGCTTTGAAGTATAGTATTACAGCAAAATTACACATGGAACAGAGTTCAAACTCAAATAAGACACATAACATTGACATAAAAAGTAGGTGGGCTTGGGTCGGACAATTGTTTGAAAGGAAGATTGTTGATGGACAAGGCTGGTGATGGAAAGGTGCCCAAAACTTTGGGGATCAAGCGATGAGATCAGCTAATGTTCAGGAATGAGGATTGTTGCATCAAGAAACCATAACGAATGTTTGTTGCCTAGGGAGGCGTTTATCCAGAAGTGGATAGATCATGACTCATGACGAGGATGAACTCATACACACACTTATGACAGCATCTATAGTAATTGACTGCTGCAGTAAAACTGTAATTACATTTTACTACAGCCATAATTACCACAACAACCATGGATGCCTTGAAACTGGGAGCACATGGGAGCATTTAAGGGCCCCTTGAAAATGCCACGGGCACTGCGCCAGGTGGGGGAAGGGTTTCCACTTCATTTAATTAATTATCAATTAACTAGACACAGACATTGGCGGGCACATTTAATAATTTACTTGTTAACGAGTGCAGCCTTATGCTTTAAATTGTGGCTAAAATAAAGTTAAGTTAAACTAAATATTTTAATGTTAAAATCGTAGCGTTACAGAGAACGGTGTTAGTTTTGACATCCGCATTGTGGAAGTGAAGGCCTTTCCTTGTGGAGAAGATATGCGATAGAGAAATATCCACAATACTATTGCCTCCTACCAATTTAATGCACGGAATACAGGACAATGTCAGGTGCAGTGTGCCGCCACCACCACGAGCACCAGTGTTTATTTACAGTAATGAGGAACAGCGTCAAGAAGTGTCAATCACATTTTATGCCCACGTAGGAATTACACTCAAGTTTCATTTACCACGTTGTTGAGCCACATTATGGTGTGCAGTAATTTTCATCTTGCTTTTGTCAGAAAAAAAAGGAAGTGTTTTATGGAAGACTCCCCAAGAGGACTGACCACTTTCATGATGGATTTCTCCCAGGCAATGGCCTTCTCCAGCTGCTGCAGACAGAGCGCCACCTGTGAGGTGTTCTGAGCGCACAGCAGGGCCCTTCTCCAATCCCGCAGGCCAGGAGCGATCTCTTCCTCTCCCCTGTCGTGCACACATACGCATGCACATACACGACCTTTACGCGTCAATACCAATAGACCGAAAAAGAACCATTACGATTGCTTCAAAAAGCTGTTCGTTAGAGGCATCCTCATGCCTCTAACGTGTGAGGCGAAACGTCGTGAGGAGAGGAGAGAGAGCCATCGACGCGGCTGTCCCGAGAGAGCAGCTTTTCGAAGCAATCATCATGCATCGAGCCGTGAAAACTTACATCATTACAAGAACCATTACGACAAAAAAATAACTGTATTCATATGTAAGTACGTATAATTTTATTACACAGCGTGAAGCAAAATGTGTTGTCAAGCGATAAAGTGCAACAATCAGACAATCCAACAATCCAGATTTGTCAGATTTCTAGTTTATCCAACAAGGACACAATAAATAATCCTAAAAGGTTTAGAATGTTTTACATATTTAGTTTTCTTCTGAAAATAAGCATTAAGTGTATTGGAGCTGTCCCTACTCGGTCGACCTACCCATCCCACTGGGTGCTTTCACATGGAGCCGGTGCCGGCACGGTGACGGTTCCCACGTTGTCGAGCTGGATCTGGATGGTGGTACTGAGTGGGCTGCGCAGGTATCTCCGCTCAATGTTTCTCTCGAGAGCAGCGAGACGCACCGAGGCCAGGTCGAGGGGATTATTATCCAAGCGGCGAATTGGGCATCCTTCCACTTCCTCGGCTGCTCGCAGCACCGCTGCTTCGCTGGTTGTGCTGCCCTTTCGCTCAAGTTTTTCATGCTTCCCCTCGGCTACTGCGTTGCCACTTTTGCTTTCTTCCTTCTCGCAGTCTGCCTCAACTCTAATGATGCTTTTCATCTCCACGGCCTCACAATCAATGATGTCCCCCATGGGGCAGCTTTTGCTCTCGTAATCGTCGATAACTTTCATGTCGATTGGCGGCCCGTCGCTTCTGATCTCGTCCCCATCTTCCATCTCCTCGACCTTCAGCCGGAACCCCAGGTCCCGCTTAGCCTTCTCCCCTTGGATTTTCGTGACCTTGCCCCCCTTGCTTCTCGACTCACTGCTGCACCAGGCCAAGGGCAAGGGCTCACGGTTATGATAAACGAGGTCTTTCCTCTCTGATGCTCTTTCCGGGCAGCGCCAGCCCTGAGAAGCAGTGATGAGAAAGGAGACAACAAATAGCAAAGCTATGAGTGTAAATATGGAAAGGCGGTCCATCATTTGTTCTATAAAAATGTCGATACAACAACCACCAACCTTGACTTGCATGCTCGCAGAGGCCACTCTCTCTTCCAATTCCTCCACCAGCCGCAGCACCGCCCGGTCAGCCTGGAAAGCTTGCTCTTCTACCGACCAGCTCGAAACCTCCCGACGCAACATGGACTCTGCTTTCTCCCCCTTATCTCCTTTGACCAACGGTAACACTGCGCATGCGCACGCATACACGCGAACACGAACACGCGTGCGTTAAAAAAAAAACACAATGTGTTGCAATACGTACTTATCCACTGAAATATCAGCTGATACAGCATTCATTTTTCCAACAAGGTGTAGCATATCAAAAGGTTCTGCACCGGCTAAACGCAAAGCGGTTGATTTAAACTGGTGGCAGCTGTCAATGATGCGCATCTGTCTCAGCTGCACGCACTCTCCCGGTGCTTGGCGCAGGCCTGGCAAGTGTAGTCGAGGTGCTTCTGCAGCTGCTTCTGAAGTGATTTCTCGCGGATTCCCCGAGGGTGCAGCACCTTTAGCACAGAGTGGATCGTGTCCGAGTCGGTTATACGCCACCAGCCGCACCGTAGATCTGCCCATATGGGAACACACGAATGTTCTTAATATTTGACCATTTAATGCCTGAGTCCAGAGTAACACATATTACAATGCAAAGAAATTACAGGAGGAAAACTATTTTTCTTCAGTAGCCTCACACAATAAATAATGAGATGTATAAGTATCAGACAACAATGTTGTTGTTCGCATGAAAGAGATAATTGACCTCCACGCCAAATTGTCAAATTGTTCTTGTACACACATTGACAGAAGCCATTACCACTTTTATTTGACTCCACCTGAACATGAAAACAAAAGAGCGGCAGTCAAATGCATGTTTCTAGCTTATTCAGCTTTATCTGTGAGCGTAAAGACACTGAATGCATATAGCTAGGAGTACAGGTTTTTCATGAAGAACAATACATAGTTGAAGATTAAACAATTAACTTTCCAGGTGACTGGTGAATTGTCACGACTGCAGAGTGTGAGTCTACTCAACAAAAGATTTTGTTGTTGTTGTAAATTGTGAATGCAGCGGGCAAACATTTTAAAAGGAATTGACAAAAAAACAGATTCTTACACACTTGATTTAATGCTGTATGAGTTTAGGAACTGATATTTATCTTTTAATGCATGACTACCATACTATTTTAAAAATCTCTATTCGTACATATATGTCCTCCATTTGGTAATGAGCAGAGGACAGTGCATTAAAATCTATTGTTGAACTGTACTTCTGCTCTCAAAAGTCTATGTTCCTGGCCTCTAACCGGGCCTCACTGATCACAGTGGTGAAGCATAGCCCAGCATCCACCCATAACCCACACTGTTTGAGGAGATCCTCATCGATGATTAGATTTTAAAATGCTGTAAATGTACAATAATGTCTCTCTTTTTTGCCTTTGTATTATCTTGTGCTGAAGGCAAACGATGGGAGTAACCTGTGTGGTATCCTTATCGTGCCATGCTCCGCACATACCTTGGGGTATGGGCTTGGGCGTGGGGTAATCATTATGCTTCTGCACCTCCGGCTGCGGTGTCACAGAGGTGCCAGCCTGGGCACTGTCCTCCATGCTTGGGGCCGATCCTGAGCCGCCCTGACTCGCCTGGAGACCATGGCTACCTGAGCTCACCTGGCTCTCGGCCATCGTGAGACTAGGAGTTAGTAGCACGGGTTGAGCTGTAGAGCTAGGTGGCAAGCTGAAGCCCAGGCCCAACAGGGGGCTGGGGAAAGGCAGGCTGGCACCCAGGAGACTTGTCGGAGGCCACCCGCTCAGGGGCAGGCCCAGCAAAGGCAGACCAGACTTGAGCTGTCAAGGGGCACGTGCCACATAAATGATGTCGCAGCTGCTAAAAATCCTCAATACATTTCCTGTATTTAGCGTGATTTACTGCATATTAGGCATCATTACTTGAGGTCACCATGCAATACGAGAATCAATGCTTTTCCTTTTTACCATGTACTGAATATATCACCTTGTGGCTGCAGCGTTCATGTAAACCCTAAATAAAAGTTTTACAACAGCTGGTTCTAGCTTAATAATATGATAAATGGACACTGATTTTTACATGGATCACATTCCCTTAATGCAAGCCGTGGCCAAATTTACTCACTTGCAAGGCTGCCAGGGTGGAGGAGGCCGGCAGTTGAAAAGGGTTAAGAGCCAGGCCACTGTGCAATGAGGACATGCTCAACATCTGACCACCGTGCGTCGTTGCTGGTGATGAATGAGCTGCGCCTTCAGTGGTCGACGTCTCCTCGCTACCCAATGCACCTCTGCTCGAGCTGCCAAAGCGCCCACCTGCCTTGGCTTTCTCGGAGAGCTCTTTCAGCAGCTGATCGGCCGAAAACAGGACTCCCGTGCTATAGTCCGAGAAGCTGAGCATGGGCTCCATCTTGAGGGCCTGCTGCGAGGTGGTGGTGGATGGTGTCGGAGAGCTCAGCCTGCTGTGTGCTGGGCTATTGTTGGCTGAAGATGAGGAGGAGGAATCAGCCAAGTTGACGCCATTTGCAGACGCCTGGCCACTGGAGGTCGTGTCCATCTCGGGCGCCATCTTGGCCACTTCGAGGAGCTCACTGAACTTAGACAATGAGCCTGGTTTCTGCAGGAATATATTTCCGCTGCCACCACTACTTGTGTGCAGTTTCCACTCTTCCTGTTGCTCTGTTGGCCTACTGTCCATAATCACCATTGGCTTGTGGGTGGATACTAACGAGACAACGGAAAAAGAGTTTGTAGGTGGAGGATGATCCTTCTCCTGCTCCTCCTTAACGTCTTTCTGCTCTGCAGCATGTTCCTCAGCATCTTCACTCATTCCAGTTGTTTCATTCTCCATCAGTACATCCTCTTCCCCAGGTGACTTGGGAGGCTCTTGGCTCTCTTCACTGGTAGACAAATATTGAGATTCTTCCTTCATCTGAGGCTCCTCACCCCTTTCATTTTCAGCAAGTTCCCTTTCCTCCTCCTTCCTCATCTCCTCTGGACCTGCCAAAGCACATCATAATTACAAGACACACCCACCAGTTGACACTCAAACATCTGCTTACTCTGCCACGCGACTTCAAAACATTTCACATCTACAGCTTCGATCAACACAACCAAGCACTTAAACCACTTTTTTTTTGGGGGGGGGGGCTGTTTACAAACCATTACACTGTAAACAAGGGTAAGGAAAGTGAGATCAGATGATAGCGAACTGTTTCCGTTGGCGAGGAAAGTGCGTCTCACCCTCGGCACTCTCCATGGCTTCCACAAAAAGCCCACCGCAGTGTGGCAGTACCCAGTAGCGGCGCCTGTAGCGGTCCTGGCCAAAGGTGAGTGCGCGTAGGCTGTGCGACGCCTCAAACAGCTTACGCCGATAGAGGTTCTGTTGCTGTGGGAGGCATAGGCAAACCACTTGTGTTAAGGCAACAGAAGATGATAGGTCCAGTGCTGAGTTTCTGTTTTTAGTGATTTTAATACAAAATAGTGATGTGAACATCAAGCAAGACTTATCTGTTCTCTACTAATCAAATAAACATTCACATGCAAACTTGTTTCTAACAGGCTGAATGCAACTGATCAAATTAAAAGTTACCTTATTCAACTTCTCCATCTGCTTCTGAAACTCATTTGAGCTGGCTGCCATCTCTTTTTCGTCCTGGAATGAAGAATAAAATACCATTGTGACATCCGTAAGCCATCACTATAGGAACGTATGTGTAAGATTAATACTAACAAATTGCTTCGAAAAGCTGCTCTCGCGGGACAGCCGCATCGTTCACTTCCTCTCTTCTCGCGACGTTTCGCCTCACACGTTGGAGGAATCCTCAGGCGCAGGATGCCTCCAACGCGTGAGGCGGAACGTCGCGAGGAGAGGAGAGGAAGCGAACGACGCGGCTGTCCCGAGAGAGCAGCTTTTCGAAGAAATCATCATGTATCGAGCCGTGAAAACCTACATCATCACAAATGCATGTTCATGGTGGTCCTTTTCAATGTAAGGCTAAGTACAGTGGTGCCCATCTGTGTATTGTAGGTAGGGTTAATGAGTCGCACAACGGTAATTGTGTTTTAAGATACCCACCTGCATGGCTAATGAGACCTTTAATAAGTATTACAGCATTATGTTGCTGACCCATGTACAATTTTTAGTATCACTGGCTTTTACGTGTGCATATTGACAAGTACTGTGTTTTCTACACATTGCAATCAGCAGAACTGTCTATACACTCTCAATTGTTTGCGTCCACATGCTCTAACAAAAGCTGGGATGATGTATTTGAATTCAAATAGTTATAGTAGCATTTGTCATTATCACTCCAATTACCATAATTCACTCGCTCTTGAATTAACACGAAGTGGTGCTCACTTTCTGAATTCCAGAGGAAGAATGCACTGAAACAACAGCGAATGAGGTTTGAACTCATAACCTTCTGGTCAGTAGTTAACTGCATCCGTCAATGCCTTGCCATGTGCTCATAAACTCATAATACGTCAGAGGTAATCTGCATCCTAACCTCTGGAATACATTAAAAAAAACCTTGAAAAACTGTAAAACTCAACATTTTATGAAGTCCAATCATCCAAAACATTAAGATATTTATTATTAATATAACACATACTACATGTTATCATTTTAACTAATTATATTTATTGTTTTGATCATATTAAAATGCACCGCGTGTGTTTGGCTGAGGGTCTAAAAGTGACAAGATGATTAGCGCACCGCTACGAACCCAGCGAACAAAGTTCGATTTCCAGCCACGATCAACAAATGACAACTGTCTGATTGATACTCGGCTTCCTGCCAGCCAAATAGGACTGAAATAAATCTGTCAGTCTTAATGGGTACTTGCTAACCGCGGTTGCCCCTACAGTCTGTCAATGGCTACACAGCACCTATTGGTTGTGTGTGCACGTGTGTGCCATGTGCTCCCTTGTGTCACGCACAGCCACTGGCGGAACCTCGTCCGTAGCCTCATTGCGCCGACGCTTGCCACGCTCCTCACGCTCCTCGCGATCCTCCTCATCTTCCTCGTCCTGCTCCGGGTCGCTATCTTCATCATCCTCATCGTCCTCATCATCGCTCTCTCCGACCACTCCCCCAGACGGTGTCCCCGACCTCCGCTTGCGCTTGCGTCCAGTTGCACCAGTGCCGGCTCCAGAGCCCCGACGCTCCTCTCCCTCCTCTGTGGTGGTGCAGCTGTAACGCCGGCTACCTCGGCGTGAGTGTTTACTCCGGAGCCTGGGGCAGAGTGTGCGCCAATTCTGATTCATTCACTGTCGGCTGTCATTGTGATAATAATCATAATGCCCTTTATCCAATTAACAAAAACTCCACACGTTTGGAACCAATACTGTCTTGATTAAAGATTAATCTCTTTAGGGCAGCATAGTGATGAATGTGATACGTTTTTATTGTTTGTGCATCAGTGCCCAGTGCAATTAAAAATATATATTTTCTTGGTCCATTTAAGCAATTTTGTCTCATGAAGGTACTTCGTTTGGATGCTAGGCCAATTCAATTCATTAGCACCTTCATTTATAAGGAAACCACACTACCCGGGAAACTCCCAAGCATACAGGGGAATAACATGCAAAGACCCACAGACGGATTTAAGAATCCACTGCTGTGCAACTACCCTCCAGGCAAGTCATCCATCCAGGGTTGTATAATAATGCAGACGGACCATTAGTATCTAATGAGCCACCAGTAAAGAAGTGTTAGGGTATTATCTCCTTGTGCACATGGGTTTTAGTTGGGCCCTCATCCCACATGCACAAACATCCCACATGCACAAATATTGTTAAAGGAACTGGACATGCTGCCTAAAATAAGAACGTCTTCAAAAACACTTGTTAATTGATACGATCTATGCATAATGAACGAATGAGATTTTAAATGAAGATGTGTAAATGGCACCTCATAAAAAACTCAATGTTGAATCAATGCACGAGTATTCTCATAAACGAAAAGGTCATTCAATAACAGCAAAGACAACCTTGAAATACAGTATCACATCAATTATAAATACAGTAAGGTTAGGACAAGCTCTTTGTTACACTGTATATAACACGGCAATCCAAGAGTTTTAAGATCAATGACTCACGTTCGTAGCTTGCCTTCGACAATCCACTTGTCCCTCCTCAAGCTAGAGATGTGATCAATGTTTTTGTCAATTTCTCTGAAAAGGAAAAAACCCACAAAGGAAAACACTTCACAGTATGTTCAACGCACTATATACAGCCGCCAGGCAGCAGACACAATATGTAATTCTCAAGCTAATCGACATTACACAAATAATTAAGATGTAAATTAAACGTTACAAAGGTATGTTTAGTTTTATGAAGACGAGGTATCCGCCTGCAGGACTGCAAGGTGGCCATACATAGCAGGACGGTTGCCAATCTAGCTGTGCAAGTATGTCAGTTAGTGTTCTCCCATTTCATCAATAGGATTTATTTGGTATTTTTCACACGCACACACACGCTACTCATCAGATTATTAGCCAAACATTTCAACATGGGCTGTGCGTCAAACGTTTGTAGCATGCCAGGTATTATATATATATATAAAAGACAAGTGCTCTGTGTTTGTGTGAAATGCCCTTTGAACAACTCCAGTGCAAAAACGGTTTTGTCAATCGTTCTCAAATCCCAGCTCAGTCACTTTTTTGACATTCATTTGCTTCCAAAATTTAGTATTTGATCTGACTTTGGGAACAAGCAGCTGCCATACAACAGGGTTGCTTCGATTTGAACAAGAAAGCACAACAATGTGTCCACTTCCTCCGACGACTGAGGAGAGCCATCCTTCCTCCACCCATCCCCTCCACAGTCTACAGGGGAACCATTGAGAGTGTCCTGATCAGCTGCATCACTGTCTGGTATGGAAATTGCAATGCCTCAGACCGTAAGTCTCTGCAGCGTGAGGACAGCGGGGAACATCATTGGGACCCCTTCATCCAGGACATCTATTTCAAGCGCTGCACACACAAGGCCTCCAGCATTGTAAAGGACCCCTCCCACCCCTTCTATGAACTCTTTACCCGCCTGCTGTCTGGCAAAAGGTACTGCAGCATCTGAGCCAGATCTACCAGACTCTGTAACAGTTTGCATACCTGCAACTCACTACTGCACTCTACTATGTGTAGTCTATGTCATCTGCGTGTTTTTGCCTTGCCCTCTTGAAATGTGGAGTCAGCCTTGTTTTGTTTTTACACCAGGACCACGAGGCACGTAACGTTGTTCCTCTATATACTGGAATGACAATAACGTTTATTTATCTATCCCTGAAGATGTTTCACAGTATTTTGGAGCCACTACTTCCTGGTAACCAGCTGGCGATTTTTTTAGTGTGCTAAAAAATACCAAGCAATTTGAATTGTCAACCAACGAAAGACAACCCTTGCATCGCGTCATTTTTCATAGGCAAAACACTAGTTTCCATAACAAATTGAGAAACTTTATAATGAAAATTGCTGTTATTAATTCAGCACAGCGACACTGGCCTTAATAGTTTGTGCTTACGAGGTGACGGTGCGGCTGCACAGCAGTTCATCACACAGGAAGGCCAGCACTGATGCCTTCTGGCTTGGGGTGTGCGCCAGGAATGTCTTGGTGCGGAAACTGGACACCAGTCCGGCCGAGAAGCTCCGTGCCTCCAGGAAAATCCGCAAAACCTCGGACAGGGTCTCCCGCGTTAGCTCCACGTCACGCAGGCGACAGCCCAACACCGTCGCGTCCTGCCACAACCGCACATCGGCCAACACTCTGGTTTTAGTCCATCGCTGATTGGCTCATTGGTAAACACTAACGTGTCAGGAACAGTTAAAGCCAAATCAGCCCAGTTTTTTCATGAGGGCTATGTAAGAATTGGTTTTGTTATTTATTATAAAAATGATAGTGTAAGAAATCAAAGTGTTTCCATGCTGGAATGAGCATGTGATGGTGCTTATTTCAATTAACAGTGCTAAGCTATTGTTAAAAGGTCCACGTTTCTGTGCTGCATTTCCTTGAAATGGTGGTTATTTTCTTTTATTAAACGCCAGCTAGACGATGGGCTGAGTCAACCCCCTACCCGGGATGTAAATTTAGAACCATCCAATTGTGAGCTCAACACTGCCACAGTACCACCCAGGCCGAATTGCTTCCTGATGGCGTCAGTCAATAAAGGATGAAAGCAGCACATGTTGGGAGGACAAAGACGGCACTAAGAACCCAATCAACCCCACCGGCCCACGAAATCCACACCGTATCAGTAAAAATCTATAAATGCTGTAGTTGGTGGGAGGTACTTGGGATGTAGGAAGCGCAGGGGCACTGCAACGTGGGTCTCTGCGAGGTAATCTTTAAACTTCGATGGCAAAAGCTTGCCAAATCACGGAATAAGCTGCGTGGGGCAGACTCACCTTGAAGGCGTGGGGCAGCCCTGGGTCACGCAGTGCGGCACGCAGGAGTCGCGTCGTGAGGTCAAGCAGCTCGCTTGTGGCGGTGTCGCCACGGTTCAGGAGGCCCTCCTGCATCACGGAGATGCTCGGCACCTCACGTACCACGTCCAGGCCCAACACTTTGCCGAAGCTGCGCAGGAACTCCACCACCATGAGGCAATCGGCAAACGCCGAGCCAGGTAACACGAGGCCCGGCATCCTCGGAAGATCTGGCATGGGCTGCATCATAGAGTAAGGGAAAGAAGATGAAGAAGAGCAGGGAAAGGAGGATCAAGAGGGGGAGAGAGAGAGATGATGCGCGAGGAGAATGAGGGCTTAATCGATTTTTGTGTGTGCAGAGTTCATTGGAAGTGTGGGGTATGATTATGCACATCTTCTAAGCGGCACCATTTTGGTGAGCCACACACTTCAATTGCATGTCCAAATCAATTTGCGTGACTAAATGTTAATTTTAAAAAATAAGTAATAGAACATAACGATTACTATTTCTCAGAAAGTTTTTGTTGTTAAGGAATAACTAAAATAAATCTGCTACGAAGTCAGCGGTGGATAAGAGGACATGCATATTCATGAGGAATTCTAGGTACACACTGACGATTTGTAGCGTTAGTTTTAATGCTGTATTTGGTAAACTGTCCCATGACATTTTTGATGTTAAAAAGTCCATTGAGCATTTGCTGTGTGTGGTTTGGTTGTCGATTTCCGATTCAAAAAGTTGGCAACACAGCTCCTTTCCTTTCCAAGCAGCCAGCAGCTTCGATGGGTGGCCATGCCAGGTGGGCTTCAACCCTCATGGTCATCGTCGGTTGCTCACCTTGTGCTCCGAAAGGCACATGTCCTCATTGGGCTTCTTGAGCTCCATGGCGATTTGCATCTCAAGCCGCCTCATCTCCATTTTGCGCTCCTTGTTAAGTTGCTTCTCCTGAACCTTCTCCTGCTTCAGACGCTCCCTTTCCTGCAGCCACGGCGGACAGGCAGGCTCAACGGGGCATGCGTCAGTCGGCCACACCGACGGGCAGAATGTGGCCGCAAGCGCGAGTTATCCTCAATAAGGGATTGTTTTTCATTTTTTGCTCGAAAAAAACGCTTAAGCCTGCATCTGTATTTGCTGCACTGACACTGCTACTGACAACAATATTAAAATATCCACTTGCTATGTTGGTAACTAAAACGATATTCGTTGCTACAGAATAAAGCATGAGTAACTACGATTATTAAAGCCAAACTTTGGCTTTGCATTTGGGCTTCCTTATTTTGAAAACCTAATTGAATGTATGTAAAAAACGTTAAACACAAGCACCATATGGGATAATAAGATAATATGCAATGTTTACTTATTCTGTATTAATGTCTCATTTGGCAAAACAGTAAAGCATTCTCATGGAGACAGACTGAGCTCCCACCTCAGCCTTCTTTTGAGCCTCAAGAGCCTTGAACAACAGCAGCTCCTGCCTCCTTCGTTCCCTCTCCTGTGGCAGACAGAGCAACCTTACGTTCACATGGGCCAGGCAAATTAGCAGTAAGAAAATATTGCAAACGCCCGAGTGGCTGCATATGGAATTCACGTTGGTGAACACCGCCGTGTATAATAATTTTAATTGTTACCTTTACTCATTATTATCGCAAAGTGTCAGCAGTTTTTTTTTTAACAAAAAAAACAGTACTGAGAAGATGATTGTGCAATGGCAGCATTCCTTTGGTTAATTGTAAATAAAGGCGAGCGGACAAACATGAAAACAAGTGACATGGCAGGACCGGAGAGACAGTAAAACAAAGCGGAGTACTGTACGTTGAGGAATGCCAGAGGTGTTTGGGGTTTGGAGCTATGGCCAGGAAGCGTGTGCATAGTAAAAGCAGCCATTTATGGAGTCTCACTTGGCCAAATGCAAAGAGTGATGACTTAATAATACAGCTGTGAAGGGACATTACACCCCACTTGTAGTTTTAAAGCTTTAATTTAGCCTGGGCTTCATGGAGTCACTTCACCACAACAACTCCAACTCCAAAACAGTGCCAAATGTAACAGCCACAGTGCAATGCATCATTGCTGGATGTTTCAATGTACACTCACAATGCAATTTTGTAATTACATTTTTAATAATATTATTCTTGATTATCAAGACATTCCACTGTCATTGAAAATAGCTGGTAAAAATGAACAGTTATTGATTTAAAAGCGTGATAATGTAAGAATAAATCAAATCATATTTATGCATTTTATCACAAGGAATGTGGACACGTGTGCACGCCAGCATGTGTACGCACACGCACATATACATGCGCACGCGCACACAAATGCGCGCATGCGCAGATGTGGGCGGCCGGTCCTGGGGCTGGCAGAGTGGCGGGTGTAAGCGATGGACCGTGTGGCATCGTCAAGCCATGCATTTATCGGATTTAATCGGGCAGCGTGAGAGAGAGCAGGCAGGCAGCCAGCCAGCGCCACACAGCACGGGTTACCATGGCCACAACGCCACAGCCAATCACACAATGCTGCGTCGCTCAGATGGGAGTTAAAACTGAAATAAAAGAGACGACCAAAAAAGGAAGACCCATACCATATCTAGCCTATGCCTCTCCATCTCCTAGTAGAGAGAGGTTGGCAGAGCATTATCAAAGAGAAATCACAGGAAAAACACAATGATATAAAAGCCCACAGGTACTCGAGTCAGTTCCAACTAGTGACACTAGTACAGAATAACCTGCAGACTTCATTTCGTTCTAAACAGTTACTTACATGTTTATTCATTTTAACAACTAGCCAGGAGCCACTATAATAATCGCCACAAATTTTGGCGCGCAATTATCACATACCGTGAAGGACCTGCTCGTAATGTGACATAAGCAGTAGTTTCTACGTCAGGTGGCAGATACGTGCGGAGCCTACTAGGCCACGCTGATATAGGCAGAGACATCGCAATAGCTTTGTCCACAGCTGCCATAATCTGCCATAAGGCTTCTATGCCTCGAGTACATGTGAATATTTACTTAGATTTTGTTACAATTCAAGACCAACAAAGACGTTAGACTTTATCCTGCAACCAAGATAATTTTGACACAGAACCCTAGAACGGTCACCACAACTGGATCTCCATTGCAACAGAACATGACAAATACAACAATATGCCAAAATATTAGGAAAGATGCATCATATTAGGATTGGTTACACTGAAAATAAAAACAGAACACACAAAGTAGACAAAAGCCAGAAGAGACAAAGATTTAGAAACACTCTGATTTATAGAGGCATTACTGACCTGGTGTTTCAGTAGCACGGCATGTTGCCTTCTCATTTCCTTCTCCTTTTATTACGGGAGAGAGGAGAACATTGGCAATGAGTCACTGGCAGAATTTAAAACATATCATGGGTCAAAATGCCTCCTGGTAAAAGTATCGGGTCTATTACATATGTGGTAGCGACCACACGTATACATTCAAGGCTACACATTTAGCTTTCACCATTCCAAATAAAATTTTACGAGATTAGTTTTTTTACACATTTGCCACAATTCAGCCACTGTTTACAATATCAACCTTATTGCCGGTCAACAGGAATTTTTCATTTTATAACAAGACTCCCACAAAACTTAGGTATTACTGCTTATGGAAGTGGTATTTGAAATTTGGTTTGGATGCACGTAATTTTATTAGTGCCAAGCTGGATTTCCTTGATGAACAAAAAGCTACACATTTACCACGACCTATAGGAGTTAAAACCTGTTTTCTTTTCAAGATAGCTGTACACCTATAACTACCCAACTGGGTAGCTTGCCAGTAGAGCAAGCGGTTTGCAATCGGAAGGTTAGGAGTTTAAATCCTGGTTAGGAGTTAGGCCCATCATCTCAAAGGAGTTCATAAATTAAATACAACTCTGGGAAAGGCAACAGTGGTTACGCGATGAACACACTCGCCCCAATTACAGGAACATTGATTTTCCATCACTGGCTGTGAGCACCTGCCTGTGTGATTATTTGAGCAGGAAAGCAATGACTTATAAGCCTTTCACAGTAACTGGACACCAATTGTAGATTTTTTTTGCTTTTAAATTTGATGAAATTTTGTTCATGAATACTTAACATGAGTGATGCCAGAAACCAGCGAACAGACCGTTTTACAAATTTATATAAAAACTAATCTCGTAGATATTGTTGAAAATAATACATTGGCCAGATAAAGGTATATTTTTGCCATCACTGACAAAGCACATGTGCTTAAGTGAAAATGTGCCTACATACCCACCACTGAGTTTTGAAAATGAAAATAATTTCCCAAGAATAACTTTTATGAAAATCAAAAATATTCTCTACTTTATACACATAAGTACATATTTCTCAACATCAGATGCTAGTTGATCTTCAAAGCAAAACGTTGGTGGAAATTCTGGTCGTGGTGGAGTTGGTAAAGGAGCCTGTAGGGGTGGGTGTCACAATGGAACAGCACAAGCTCCCACCTGCGCTCGCCTCTCTGCCTCCATCACTTTGGCATTGGCTGCCTCTTCCCTTCGGCGACGCTTGGCCTGAAATTGCAAGAATACCAAGCAACACACAGCTCACTGGGAGTCGTTTATGTTACTGGGAGGACATATGACTGTGCGTGCACATATATGTACCAGTCACATGTCCTCCCACAAACGTGTAAATTACACCGTGTAGCTGTCCATGCTGTTGTAATAAGTGCTACTATCGAGTAGCTATGAAGGGCAGTGAAACACACGAAGGAGTGTTGTGGCCAGCACCATGTCCAGCCACTTGTGCCTGCCCAGTACTGATGCTTACATAATTCTCAAGGTAGTTATTTAAAGCTGAGTCAACCTGGGGAAAGCCCAGTACTAGTTCTGATATTGGTCAACCATAACCTGGAATCTAACTCAATTTTCTGGGCTCATTGCGCAGTGCACTAACCACCACATTACAGCTCCGCATACATACACACACAAAAATATGGCTAAAGTAACAATACTTGCTTCTGTTTCCAAATGATATCGTACCGGTATTATGGAATTACAGGCAAAGAGTATAGGAACTGTATATGATCACCTCCAGAATCTGCTGTGCACGCATCTCCTTCTCTAGCCGCTGCTGCTCAATTTTCTGCATCTTTTCCTGAAAACAGACAAGGAAAACATGCTTATTCAGCAACATTAACGCTCAGCAACTGCTTTGCCAAGAGTGTGCATTCAAACTGAAAAAACCCCATCATTGTATCCTTTACTACAGAGTGTCTATCGTGCGAAAATGGATTAAAAGCATAAGCCAGGTCTAAATAGATTAAAAGAATACAGCCAGGTCTTAACAGTCTAAATAGACCTGGCTGTATGATTTTAATCCAGCCAAACAGACCTATACCACATACATTAATGCTTTAAAACGCATGTCGAGCATTTGGAAAGCTATATTTCACACATAACTAACACGATGCAAAATGTTTAATGTCTGATAACCAGCCAAAGGTTTAGCAGCTAGGCCTAACACAACAATGTCAATTTTTAAGTGACGAAAGGTTTAAAAACACATAGGTGCATGGGTGTTTTTTATCGTGCTTAAATGCCGGCAAACTGTTTTCTATTATGAAAAGCCAGCTATGTCGCTTGGACTTAAAAACGTTACAAAAAAATCCAGCAGGAGTAAAAGCAGCGATTCTGGAGAGGTTTCAAACAAATATTGTCGCCAGCTGTCTCACGTACCTGCTGCTTAAGCATTTTCATCTGCTCCTTCTGTCTTCTCTTCACTTCTGCTGCCTGCATGGCTGTTTGGGGAAAAATTAAAGCCATATTAGGATCTTGCTGCGTGCCTACCCAAACAACAATCTTCTGAGGATACAGATCAAACAAAACCTAATGGCACGCTGCAGTAACCGATACATTTGATTTCGAAAAGACAACACCAAGTGCGTTAAGATGTTGGTCATCACCACAGTCGATACTGGCATATGTAAAGTAATATTTAGCCATCCCTCATTACGCTTGTCTGTTGTGTTTGCGATTTTATTTTATTCTTGGTGTCACGTCATCTTCCAAGCATCTGTAGATCAAGCAGTAGTGTGACCTACACTGGAAAATATTTGGTAAAATCGGTATGTGATGATGCATATTGCAGTAAATGGAATGTGCATTAAACAATAGCAAGGATGCACTTTGACTCAAAAAAACTGCTGAGCCACTAAATGTTCATTCTACTACAGACATATTTTAGGAAGCAGGATTAAAATTGCTTTATTAACTACCATTTCTACTCCTACCAAAGGCATAATAACCAATATAAAATTATTCTCTAAGGATGTCCAGCAACGCTAACGTTCCCTTTGACGCCACTCATAATAATCATAGTTTACATTCCGTATCACAGACCACATGTGCTTTCAACCTGCATTGTTTTGATTTCAGGTACAAAGGGATTTGGCAAAAGTTACAATTTCAACAAAAATTCATATTTTGAAGAACAGATTTTGTTACAGCATCTGGAATTTGTGTGGTCATAAACTTGTGAAAATAAAATAGGGCTAACATAAAAAATGTAAAATGAAAACAGACTTGAAAATAATGAATTGTACAAACATATACCTAGAGGTTACACCAAGTCTTAAACTGAGGATCTGAGAACAATAAACTCAACACATTCATCAATAACGCTTCCCTAAAATAAAAAAAATATATATATCATCGATGATATTGCAGGCAATGGCCCTTCTTCGTAACAAATATAAGAATGCAGACATGTTTAGGGGGTCCGAAAAGATGTAGCGGCATTCCACGGCCATTTACAATGGCAAAGCAAGCCCGGTGACATTGTAATAGCAGCTGTAAAGAGGTCCTCATTGCAGTAAAGTACGAAAACGGCCCAAACAGGCAGGGATGGCTTCAAAATGGTGTAACTCATGCTCCGAACTGTTTGAACCTCCCGCTCAATAGAGTGAAAATGCCACTTCATGCTTGCTCACAACCTACATGGAAATTGGTGTGGTATGGCGCTGTGGGGTGGTGGTTGGCATGAAAGGTTTGCGAAGTTCTTACCCTGCTGCCGTCGAGCGTGCTTGGCGGCCTGAATCCTAGCTTGCTTCTCAAGCTTCTGCATTAGCTTCATCTCAGCTGCCTGCCGCGCAATGGCTGCAAAGACAATTTAAATGCAGAGAATATTCCCATATTCATTTTCACAAGCATAAGTTGACAAACAGAAACATTGGGAGGGGGGAATGCATGTGACAGTATTTTACCTTGCTGGTTAATGCAGGTTGTATCTAAGCTGAAGGGATAAAGGGTTGAGTAAACCCCCATTCAGGATCCGAACTTGCACGCTTTCTATTAAAAGTTTAGCACTACGCCAGAGTGCTGCCCAGTTTAATGAATCAACAAGCAATCGAGCATTTTGTTACACTGGGCCCAGTTCACCCCAATCATGCTTAGATGTATTTCCACTATTCATGGTTATGATTCTAGTTACAAATCGATGTATTTTTCTTATTTTGAAGTGACTTCAGTACAATTGCCCATCTGCCTGCAGGGGTCCCATGTATCCAGTACGCACTGCCTATGTGAACTGAAAACAGTGGCTTAAATGCGGTATCGGCGTATTGTGAACGTATGAATTAATGCTGCAAGATATGTTGATTAACTAAACTGCCTAAAACGGAAATGCACTACTCCTTTTCAGCCACTTACTTGGGCACGATTAAAACTGGCAACACATCCTGCCTCCTGCAGACACGAATACCCCAATCAAGGCACATCCAGCATGATGCGGGTGACCATGCTAGTGTTGTCACCAAGCCTTGTCAATAACTTTCAGTGCAGCGGCACTGAAAGTTATTCTGTTACCCGATTACCCGATGAACACACCGATGGTTCATAACTAATTACTTGAATAGATATCCTGGCTCTACATCACTTACACGCCAACCATCCCGTGTAACTGCCATCAAGATACTGGGCACTCACCCTGGGCCTCCAACCGCTTGAGCAGCTTGAGAGACTCGGCTCGGCGTGCGTACTCCGCTCGCTCCACGTTGGGTGGCCGCCCCTTGCGTCGCCGCGGGCGTCCTGTTCCTGATGAGAGGCTTGGGGCCAGAGCCAGGCCTGCACCCTGTGGTGAGTCTTGGCTGTGCTCCTCATGCCGCCGCTGCCTCTCGGGGTTGGGTGGACGCCCCCGCCGCCCCTCCATTGCCTTGATCCTCATTGCAATCTCCGCATCTCCCAGAAGGCACCACTGCATTCCCTGTGCCACAGAGAATGGTACCATCCGTTTTTGATGAGGCATATGGTACTAAGTGCTTCAATTCCATTTTCGCTAAAAAATATTTAAGATTATAACAATGGAGAGAGAACTGAGGTTTGAGCTTACCTGGGGGCCTTCTCTGGCTTCGTAAAAATCCCCGACTCGTATTTTGGCGCTGAAGCTGAAACTCTGGCGATTGATGTCTGTGATCCTGTTACGTGTGAGGAACTGACACACGTGGTGGGACATACAGAGCTAAGTGCAGAGTTCAAGAAAGCAGAATCCCCATGAAAAAAAATCAATGCTGGAGGTATCTAAAAGAATCTACATTTTAAAATCTTCCACCCAAGGACAAATAAAGGCAAGCATTATTGTACAGCACAGCAACATCACTGCATCACTACTTTACCTTGTTGACCTCTGGGTACTGGCGCAGCTTCCTTCCACAAGGAGTGTAGTAGAGGACCTCTCCGTGCAGTCTATCCCCGATAGTTTGGATGCGGGTCTCCCTCCGCCACCTGGGAAGCCAAGCCATTTCGCAGCGCTTTTCGATTAAGCTTTACGTGCACCACTGGCCACTAATGACTTGCTATTTTCCTACCATCCTTCTCTTGCAGCATACAAACACTATTTCAGAGGGTGGATAATTACATTTGTGATTCACTTACCCGTGATCCAAGGGGACCCTTAGTTCCCTCTCATCTGCTGTCCTCCTCCGCTTAGCCATGCCTAAGACAGTGACAAAATAAAAACATTTCAACGCCATGTCTTGTCGCGCAGCAAAAATGCTGCCTCTGGGTGAGAAGGATCACACAGTCATTTAGAAATTACTTTCAACACCTCTCCAATTTATTTTTACATTGCACCACATATTGTTCGGCAATGTTTACGTGCTGGGAGCTTGTGCAGGCATTGAATTTAATTCAGCTAATTTCCTCCAGAAGCTCCCAGCACGTGATGCGAAACGTCAAATAACTATACAACACAACCAAAAAAAATATCTTGCAGCAGTACTTTCAACACCGTTCTCCAATCACACACGAAGGGACATCTGTGGCCATGAGGCAGCGTACTTTCAGGGGTGACCATGGTGAAGGCATTATGCGGAGTGCCGGGTGACGATAAGCCTGCCAGTAGAGCCGCCGACACTGAGCTTGGTGTCCTGGTGACAACGGCATATCCGTGGAAGCCAAGAGACGTTGCAGCCAGTGGGGAGGACACTGTGGCTCCCAACACCGAGGAGGAGGACGGCAATGACGCAGAGGTGGTGGGTGTGAGGCCCGACATGGAGCGACTAAGGTTGTGCGGGGTCCGCTCTCCCTCGGTGTCTGTCTCGGTATCGTCCATGGCGCCTTTGCCCTCCGTGTCGCTACCTTCGCTGTCTGTCTCCAAGTCAGAATCTGTGAAAAAATAAATATTATAGCACAGCCCTCTAATTGCTTGCTTACCTTACTGGAAGGGTCTCCCTCTGCAAGGCATTTTTCTTCCATACTATTCCAAGCCTGGCCTTACATCTTAAAAGTAGTAGTAGTTGTCCACTTTAATTAACTAGATTATACAATTAGAACCATATGCTTCGTATGTTTTCATGTTGTGTGCTGTGGGACACAAGCAAGAGAAAATGCATTATTACCGGACTGGCTCTCCTCCCCGTCATCGTCATCTTCATCCTCATTGTCCAAGTCGTCATCATCAGAATCATCTGAGTCGCTGCTTGGGTTGAGTGCCTCGACGCCGCGAAACTTCGCCACCAGGGTCTGCGTCATCACCCCGTACTTGCCTTTATCTGCCCCATGCGGGTGCTTTGCACGGCCACTTCTCTGGGCAGCTGTCAAGCCCATCATGAATTTTCCCTTCCCATCGGCGCAGAGGCTGGTGCTGGGGCTGGGCGATGACAGTGGCCCTACCTGGCTCAACAGCCCAGAAGATTTCAAGGCGGCAAAAGTCATTGCGGATGCATCTGCTTTAGCTGAGCCACAAGTTGGAGGGTGGACAATCCTGCAGGCAGTGGTGTGGGTTTTGGTGCTACTGCTGATACTGCTGCTCATGCTGCTGCTGATGGTGTCACTTCTGCTGGGCGGCAGGGACGTCGCCATCACCATGGCTGCCATGTGGGCCCTCGTGGTTGTCGTGAGATCTTGGGGTAGGGAGTCTGACGATGTGGATGACAGAGATAGCGGCAGTGCAACTGATGATGGCGCAAGGGCCTTGGTTTTGACAAGAGCGAGCGGCGACTGCTGTATGACAGACGATATCACACCGTTCGATATCTGCGCCGTCATTGCATGAGACAGAAACTTTTCCACCGACCCAAACGTGCAGCTTGCAGTCGTCACAGCACTGGCATTTTGTCCCACGAGCTTCTGATTGGGCACCGAGGAAAAGTTGAGCTTCTGTTTGGCCGAGGATACCGGCTGCTTACTGTTTGCAGTTAAAGGGAGAACGGCGTTTTGAGAGGTGAGCGGGAACGCCAGGGCCATTTTCTGGTGTATGGTGACTGTGCTAACTGGAAAGGCCTTGCTGGAGATGCTGGCAGAAGACTTCCGGTTTGCTTTCACCTCTTCCTGTTGCCGCTTGAGCATAGCGGGGAACTCTTGCCGGAACTGCTCCTGTTTGACAAAGAAGAGACTGCGTGACTCAAAAACTGCTGCTGCCTTCACGTAAAAGGTCCAAAAGGATAGAGTGGCAGCCCTGAAATTGCTTGCTTGTGCCACTACTGGCCGAAGCTCTTCAGAGCTCCTGTAGACAATATTTGGCCGATTCTTTCATACTGGAATAACATTTTGGAAGAGGTGGGGAGTATCCACACGTTACACCACAACACGAGATCTGCTGACCGACTGTGTTGTACCTATTTTTTACTCCTGGCTTGACAGAGGCAGCAGATTTATGAAACTTGTACCACAATGTTAACTGCCATCACGGGTGATTGAATTCACAATTCTACGATGGCAGTGTTGTCGAAGATTGACGTTGTAAAATCATGCTCAGTTCATGTGTAAGAGCAATATGACATCAGTTTTACCAGTATTTAACATGTCTAAATATGTCTACATTTCCCGTGAATATTTGTTTGTGGGACACTATATTTGTCGAGGGGGAGGAACCCATCCATCAAGAGGAAAAACAGACCATTCATTAGAGCATTGCATTCAACAGTCATCTCCTGGTCCATAATACATTTTCTACCAAAAACATATTTCCACCCGTACAAAGGCCATGTACGGTCATCTTTAAAAGGGCAACTACAAAGCTCACAGTAGGGCTCTGTCTGAGACTAGAATCAAAACGTTCAGACATCTCAGTACCACCCACAAAGCGATTATTTTGTCCCGCACCTCAATGGAGTTACTGGCAGATCAGCGAGAAGTATCAGGCAAATGGCTGGCACCTCAACCTCACCTTTTTCAGTCGCAGGACATCCTCCACTTGCGTGACGCTGCTGGGCGGGGAGAGGCGGTTGTTGGATTTGTCACTGACCAGATCTAGGGCTCCTGATGGGGCTGGGGATCTCGCCACAACTTTTGGCCGAGCAGTGACAGTGCCTGGGGAAGCCCTGGCACTCGCGAGCCCAGTGGCCTGGATGACGCTGGGTTGTTTGCTCATCGAGGGCGCTTGTGTTTGCTGCACAGGGATGGTGTTTTAAGAAAAGTTGTAGGTTCAGTAGAATCGCGGTGCACACTGTGTGGCTCGCACTGTCTGTCATGTAATACGACTACAAGCTGCTCAACGATAATGAGGGTATGAACAAAAGCAATTGGATTATATTCAATATGGCAACATTGGACAAAACTGATTTTTAAAAAGCTTTGCTATGGCAAAAAAAAAATTAGCATTTTATTAGATAGAAAATATAAAAGCTTTGTTTACCATACGTGAGTGTCAAGAACCTTTAAATAAAATTATTTACAAAAAGCATATCCAAAAAACTAAAACCACTCTGACAAAATGCATACTGTCAGAATTGACATTCCAATTAAGTTAAACCTGATTTCATTTCCCCATCCATCAACACACTCCTTTTCCTTATGACCTTCGAACTGCATCCCAGTGATGGGTTCTGTGATGGGGGTTCAAAGGTCAAGAGGAGGAGGAGTGTGTTGACAGCTGAGGACAGTGGACGGGGATCGTGAATCGAGACAATAACCTTCGGTACAAGCAGTTAGCCACTGCCTTCTCTTTGTTCAATCCCTTATTCTTCCACAATCCTCCAGCTAAAAAGATCCGCAAGCGACACGTGAGCTGCGTACCGGTGTGGCATGTACAATAGGCCTTCCATGAGCCTGAATCACGCTGGCGTGCTGCTGCATCTGGGAGTACAGCTGTGGCAGCTGGAGGGGCAGCTGGTGCTTGCCGAGCGCCGGCTGCAGGTGAGGAGGGGGCAGTAGAGGGAAGTGCTGCTGAGTCCGATGGCCCCCATCCAATGACTCCTTTTTTGCCTTCGTTTCCAGATTCTTCTGTCAGTGCATGAGCGACAGCAGATTCTCAATGTTACGATTTTTAAACAAAAGCAAAACAGTGCAGAATATGGCATGACAGTATTTGGTAATGTTGGCAACAGATGACATGTACCAAAAATCTGTTGTTGACTGGATCTGGACATGTTTTAAATTGTTATTATCCTGCCATGGTAAGAGATTTCTATAGGTACTTTCGTTTCTTCCCACATGCAAATTTTGCTCAGAAATATAATTATCAACCATAATAAGCAGCAGCTAGTCAAAAGAGTCTTGACACACAAATGAGTCTTGCACAAATAAAAATAGTACATCATACTGTTGTTTGACATGCCCATTATTAATTGTTTATAATATTGTTTCATTTATTTCCTAAATCATGTTGCAGAACTGAGAAAATGCAAACATTTTTTAAACACACTGAATGTAAAATCTAGGCTCTTTGCCAAAAGCCCTTATAGACAGAAATGCAGATGGGACCAAAAGTCGAATTGTAGTGTGTAATCTACTAAAAGAGCAAGTTAAGTTAAAACTTTTCAAAGAGCCAAGCAAAATAGAAAAGCCGTTTCAACTAGCCAAATAATATTCAGCCATGCTTCTGCTAGAGGTCACACCATGCACTTGGCACAGTGGCAAGACCAAAAGTGGCTTATCATTGCAACACTTTAGACATTGGTCTTTGTTGCTCGCAGATGCTTACACAACATCTTTAGGAAAAAAATGTTAAATGTGCCAAACAGTATTATACATATTGCAGTATTGCTACAAAACAGACATAGAATATCCCTGAAGATGGTTATCATTCCCTTTGATAAGTTTGAGCATAGAGAGTATGTTTCAACGATTGCCACATAAAAAAAAATGCTTTTAAAAGTAACGAAGGAATACCGGCTGCTCCTTCTCAACGCGAGCAACCCTAGGCGGCATTTCAGCAGCATCCGATTCCCCGTCGTCCGTGTCGGAGTCAGAGTCACTGGAGCTCAACTCGCTCTGCAGAGAGCCGCCGCTCGCGGAGTCCGAGTGGCTTTCGCTCTCGCTGCAGCTTTGGAGCTCAGCATCGCGGGCAGCCTGTCGTACACAAGAACGTACACACGTGTAAACAGAGAGGTACCCTGTTTAGCTGCACAGGCCGAAGGGAAAAGTGCGGCTAATGCACCTACTTAAGAACAACACGGCATACAAGGAATGATGTGGCAGGACAGCACCTTTATCTCCTCATGATTGACACACCACCACGCCAAGGTCTCCATTTACAGCTGGGTTGCCTATGTAAGACCCAGAAGAGATTCTGATACTCTAAGCAAATTGTCACCTTTGGCTATTACTCGCATGAAGGTAACCCAGGACATACAGGAAGTCACTTCAGACAAACAGCGTGTATTAAGGGGGTGGTGTGAATGTGCCATCACTCACATAATAACAAATGTATGCAAAAATAGTAGTCAATGTTTTTCCACTACCCCACATAATTAGCAACTCTTGCGGCTTAATATTCTACGTAACATATGCTAAGAAGAAGCCCTCAGTCAGCCTATAATGGACTGTTTCAGCAACAGAGAAAAGCAGCATAAGGATAGTATATGAGGGATGATATTCTTGAACAGAGAATAGCCATGTCAAATGGAAAGACCACAAACTATGTATTCAGAGAATGTGCTGTATTCACGATCAACATGGCACTCAGGGATGCATGGGTTTCACTCCAGCACAATTATAAATGCAATAAGACACAGAATAGACCAGCAATGATTTCAATCTACCTTAAACTAATAAAAGAGAGCAGTTTAATTTTACCTGCTGGCCTCACCCCTGTAAGCCTGCATGGACGTGACACTTCTCATTACCTTTTCATTAACGTTATTGAGGGAGCCCTTCTTGTCACCCTGCTCTCCGTCCACCGCCGGGGGTGTTTTGCGGTCGCGCGCATGGATGGCGCCCGACCGCTCCGAGCCCAAGCTCACGCAGGGGAAGGGACGGCCTGCAGGGCCACTCTTCACTGAGCCATTGACGCCTACAGGTGGCAGAAAAGGAGACCGTCGTTCTCCGTTGGCAAAATGCATCTAAAGCTGAGCGTCACGACAGTGAAATGCGCAAATATGCAGCGATGCAGAGAAGTGTTTCCACCGATACTACGACCTGAGCATCACCCTATGCTAAGATTGTGCTCAACATCTGTGTGATTTTAAAGTAATGCTATAAAATACTTCGTGCTTTTTAAAAATTCTTAACTTGTGAGCGCCTGCAGTAAAGGGCAGCATTTAACAGCACTGGTGATCTGCTTTCAGGAATGGAGGAGTATGCATGAAAAGAATAATAAACTCAATCATGTTATTGGTGATAGGGAAGAAATTTACAAATCAAGGTCTTTTAACGTCAATAATTTTTAATATCTGGCCAATTGGAAGCAATAACGTGAAAGTATCATGATTGTTTCCTAATTAGCACCTAAATAACACCAGGCCATGTCCTGCTCTTTATTCCCTCTCATTTCACTCTCAACTTACTGATGCTGTGGTCATATGCAGTGAATGGTGTGTGCATCACCACACATACAAAAATTACACAGCTGAGCTCCCCCTACACTCTGGCCCAAGAGCAGGGAAGAAGTGAATCCTGGGCAAGATCGTTTTAGGGAACATATGTCACAGAGGTGCATACTCGATGCCCGTCTCAGAGATCTCCCTGCGTTACGCTTCCTGTGCTTGTAGAGAATCGCTGAGGTAATGCCTGCAATGAGCCCCACGGGTGTCAACAAAATATACGCGTTGGTGGAACCTTTCTGCGAATTCTGTCCAAAGATGGCTGTGTTGGATGAAAGCGACATGGCTGACGCCGTGGCTGGGTCCAGGGGCTCGCAAGTAGTAAGCGTTGTCGCAGGGGTAGCTGCGGAGGTGAGCGACGGCACCACGGCTGCATCACTGGCGTGCTTGCTGGCCCCGGCGCCATCGGGCGGTTGGGATGCAATGGCTGAGGACGACGCGGCAAGGAGTTGCGGAGAGAGGCCGAACAGCGCCGGTGGGAGCAGTGACGGGCCCGGTCGTGTGGCCGTCACCGTGGCGACTGTGGGGGTCCTGTGCGAGGCTCGGAACCACTCAGCAGCTGTCAGGAAGAGGGGCACAAATGAAAATATAAACGAAAAAAACATAACAATTATAAACTCTACGGCACCACCATTATTGTCGTTGTTGTTGAGTGTTACTCGTAAATGGGAGAGGTGAATTTGTTTTCAAAGCAGCTAATACGTTACAATGCTCCATAATCATGATGGTGCATTATAATTATTGCACTTATAGAGCGCTTTTCACCCGAAGGTCACAAAGTGCTGCAAAGAGCTGCGGAGAGAACATGCATGTCAGCAACAACAACGTAAGAATAGTAAATCAGCAACAATAACTTTTTTAGTTTTTTTGGGGCTTTTTGTTACAAACATGAGCTGTGGAGAGAACCGCATGTCAACGACAACAACATCAGGAGAGTTCAAATGAAAGTCAAATAATGGCAATAAATTAAGCCAGGAATTCTTCAAAACTCTTCTTCAGTAGAGTCCTGCCTATTAATGTGTGACCAATTCTCCACCAAGTATTTTTGGTAATTACATAAACTTGTTAGTAAAACGCCACATCATGCACATTACATCTAGTTCAAAATAAGAGAAAAACCTTACTGCTAATCTGTATTCAGCAAAAACAAAATGATAATGAATTCTAATATGCTCAAATATTTCTGGAATTCGTCTTTAATACGTTACAGTCTCCAGGCAACTGAGCAGTGGAGCACTCAGTGCCAGTAATTACACACCATTTTATTGTGATGTATTCATTACACGAACAAAACAAGTGTTTCCAGCACATGGCCTTGCTCTGTTTGGAACACTCTTTATTTGTCTGTAAGTTGAAATGGCAGAACAATTTAACAATCTGTGATGTATGACTTTGTATTTAAACTGATTCAAATGCGAGAACAAAAAAGCAACAAAATTAAACAGTTGCAATTTGTAAAAGATGTGCTCAATTGTGGCCTTTAAGAATTTGCACACTGAAAATGCATTACTTGGAGAACACAGGGTCATATCACTGGATTGGTCGGCTATAAAATTTCTAAAATCAATACAAACACAAATAAAACACCTTCAGCCGACATACAGCAATCACATCAAGCAAAATCGCAACATGGGCCATGGCGAAGAAAAAAGACACTCCATCACGACCTTCCGGGCTGACCCCAGTCCCTGGCCCCTCCCCACCCGTGTGCCGAGCAATCGTACAGCACAAACGGGCAAGGAGGACGTGCAAACGAACCGTAAACCGCAAGCACAATGGACCACAAAAAACCACGTCCCTCGCATACCCGCCAGCTGTCCCACCTGTGGCAATGGCCAGCTGGCCCGGCCCCACCGCCAGAGCACCAAGCCGGGCAAACTCGGCACGGCCCGGCACTGTGTGCAAGCCGAACGGAGGAGGGCCCAGCCCAGGGAAGAGGCTGAAAGGCGCCTGGTCCGAGGTGGCCGGCCGCAGCATTGTCTGAGCTGCTGTGGCATGAAAACAAGGAAGGTATGGCATCATGGTCCGTAAGACACAGCCCACTCTGTGTGATGTGCCACAATGCATTTTGCTAAACAACGAATGACACGTCCTGATGGAGTGTGAGTGAAAAATTCAAAAGCGTCTGCCTTAAGCACTTGCAGCTTAGTGCACAACAAGCTATCAATAGGCACCATTTTGTTTTGTAACACTCATAAGAAAATATCTGATTCAAGGTGATCGGAATTGATGTCAAGCGAAGGATTTAACAAAATGTCAGCACTGAAATCCTCTTTGAAAATCCCTAGAGATACAAGGGATCATGGGAGCAGAAAACAGCAAATACTGAGGTGTGATCGGCAAGATAAACGATTTGACGCGTACGTGGACAAGCTCACCAAATAGGGTGGCTGCGTCAAAACCGAAGGTGCTTCCTCCGGACACCTTGCGGGGTTTAGACGTGGAGCACAGGTCTGCTACGGAGATGGGTGATGCCTTATTTGCTGCAGGCACTGCCGATGATAGGGATGACGATGCCGGCAGGGACACGGAGGAGAGGGAAGAGGAGACTGATGGCGGAGAGGAGACCGAGGAGGGAGTAGGGGCTGGGATTCTCTCCCCAGACTCCATCTCTGAAAGAAGCATAATATGGGAGGAAAAGTCAATATCTGTAGCATCAGTGTAAAGGTCAAATGTTATACCTTTTGTATACAGTAGACACAAGCTATACATTACATATACAACATATGTGTGTTTACGCACACAAACATACACAAGTCGTATATATTTAGAATGCTACATATGTATTTCCACATTTCTGTTTAATTGGAGTGTGGCATGGTGGCATAGTGAGTAGCGCTGTCGCCTCACAGCAAGATGGTCCCACATTCGATTCCTGGCTTGGGTGCCTTGCTGTGTGGAGTTTGCGTGTTCTCCCTGTGTCCGCGTGGGTTTTTGTCGGGTTCTCCGGTTTTCTCCCACCGTCCAAAGTCACGCTGCTGCAGAGGTTAATTAGCCTGCTGAGTACATTTCCCCCAGTGCCCTGCGATGTACTGGTGTCACATCTTGGGTACAGCCCCAAGTTGCGCCCTCTGCTTGCTGGGATAGGCTTACCCCCCCCCCCCATAACTCTGTACAAGATTAAGCAGGCCTTGATTATGTTTCATTGGATTAAGTATGGTGTACATAGTGCACCGTGCATATATGCAGAGCGTACACAGCATGAGCCCATATTGTTTCAGCATTTATTTGGACAAAAGATACCCAAAAACTACTGCAAAATGTTACATGGAATCAATGGAATAAATTACCACGAAGACTACATTACACGGACATTTGCGGTCTTTCGTATGCTAATGTCCCAATATTTAAGCTGCTAACAGAGGCAGAAAACCCAGTACAGTTAGTACTCATTTGTTAAGTTGCCAAGCCAAACGCTTGGGTATCAACACAATTGAAAATTCAAACATACATAAAGAAAATAACATGTAATACTGTATTTGCATCGACGGCACCTAAAGTGTCCTTTGCAAGATAAAGAGAAAGGTTAACAGGATATTCGTCCCATCAATGCCGCCAAACACAAGTCCAGCCATGCTTGGTGAGCCTCCCAGTGGGGAAGCTGACCAGGTCAGGACAAGAATAAAAGGCGACGTGAATAAACTGGAGAAAGAGGGAAGCGACTACAATAACCAAAGCCTTGTAAATCTGCTCATGATGTATATCCCTCCAGAGTGTGAGCCTCATGGTCAAATTAAAAAAGAAATCCACGCTCTGCATTTGGAGGTCAGTGCAGGTGATTATGCAGACACAGCATTACAAGGGTGATTCCAGGTATAAATTTCCAACATTTATGTTGTGAAAAACGTGTGTTCTTTTTTTTACAGGGCCACAGAGGTACTGTGGCTTTTATATTACTAGTGTTTCAAAATGGTTGTGATTACCACATAAAATGTCATCGACAGCATTATAATAGCCACAACAAAGTTAAGGCCTCTTTCAAAAATAAACCCCTTCGCTACATCCGATGAATACCAGTGCTGAAAGTAAATATAAAAAAAGGTTTCTAAACCACTGGCGGTGGTGTGTCGGACAATCCACAGGACTGTCATGGAACACTCTGGTGAGTCATTGCATGGTTTAAAAAGACCAATTGTGACATCGCTTCCAGAGTGGGCAATACTTAAGAGACCCAGCAGGTGACTGTGCATCTGGTGTGATCTGTAGCAGAGTCACAGACATGTCCACAAATGGGGAAGTGACCTCAGACATGTAGGGGGGATGGCCAAGATTGGATCAATGTTCATATGAGTGGTCAGGCATTTCCACATTTCCCCATCTGTGTTGCAAACGCAACTGATAGTGACATTAATTCTACAGAATGCTTCGCAACAGCCACTTACTGTGCCCAGCCCTATCTTTTGTCACGGTGTTAACTGGGAATACTATAAACAGTGCTACAACCCACACAGGAAAATGAGGATCAATAAATATTAAATTGGAAGAGTGCCAGAACATGCATATTTATTGTCAAATATCTTCAAGGAGCAAGGTTGCTGAAACCGTTTTTCTTTTTACGAGTGCGTAAAAGCAAGAATTGTGTAGCAATTTCGCGACTGATAATACAGTATTGTGTTGAGTGTAAAATGTAACCAATAGACTGGATAAACAAAGCACAAGCGAAAAATAGAATACATCTTGACATGAGAATCAGATTAGTGCAGCCATATGATGTATATTTTGCAATGCAACTGAGTGGCTCATGGGATAATTACCAGTGCTGCTCCCTCACTTTCCTTTTAATTCAACAATAATCTTACAAAAAAAACCCTGTCAACTGTAAAAGCCGTGAGCACAATAACAAAAATTAATAACGACAAGAAATTCTGTGAGAAAACGTATTCAAATTTCTCGATTTTTTTTTATGTCACCAAAGGTGGAACTAGAAACATCCCGGGAAAAGGGGGTAAAATGCAGTTCTGTAATTTCACGATTTTAAAACAGAGCCTGACAATAATTAAACCCTTCAAAATATTTTCTGTTGTAAATGTCAATAAAATACCAATTTTTGGGAGTTTCCAATGTGGTGGAAGGTGGGGTGTGATCTCCACGGAATGGAAATTAAGATACACCATTGCATGAAAACTGTAAGCCTCCAATGGCCATCACTTCTTTCTTTAAACTCTTAACACTAAGGAGGCTAGCCAGCTCAGCACACTGAACTAAAATACAATTTGAAATTCTCAAAAGTATTTAATTCATTTAGGCCATGTGCAGTGGCCAGAACGCTGTTGCACTTACCCGAGCCGCAGTGCTTCATTGGGTGCTGACGTGTGTCTATTTTTTTTTCATGCTGATGTGCTTACTCACTTCCTTTTCCTCATATGTAATCGATACCCTTTTCTGACCATTGAATCTCAGGAAACACATCTTATATGTTGGTGGTGTAACGCTGATGAATTATTACATAGAGGTCTAACGTTGTGATTGAGGGAGTAACAATTGAGTGAAGGCTATATGGCTCAATCTTCTGATGGCAGAGGAGGTGCCCATTGTCAAGTCCTCCAGAACTGTGACTTCTTTAAGGCCACATCTGTGGTAAGTGGCCAGGCTGTGCTTTGTGTCATTCAGAGAAATTATGAGATCATAGCCAAAGATTTTTCATCTCATGGCTTCATTGTTTTTGTTTCGATGCTGGGTCTCTTGCAGAGCAACTACATCAATGTTGCTATCCTTGAGAGTCCTTGCAGGATGGTCATGCAGCGTTTTGTTTATGTCCTTTATAAAAGCCACTGATATTAGTTGTCACACTGATGATTGTACCAAGAGACCGGTAGATCGACAAGACGATGTCCAGTGACTTTTTGACGACATCTATTCATGCTGATGACTAGCCCAGGCACGAACTAGTCATGCACACCACAGACACCACGTGAAGTTTGCCGTTTAGAATCGCCCAAGCACCTCTAGCTCAAACTGTGCACGATCTACAGCTCCCCACGCAGACTTATACATTAGCAACTCTAGCAGCCACAGCACAGACTAGGGATAACAACACAGCTGGTGAACAATCCACTGACTGGGCCTAACTTGAAGATGTCCATCGATTGTTTGACTTAAAGCAACAGATCACATTCCACTCCATGAGGTGGAAAAATAACCACAACCCAGACATATGTTTTTTTTCTTCGGGAGCGAATCCCTTGCTTTGGATTACAGACTGTCCCTTTGAGTATTTCTCAGATAACATTGTCCCATTATTCTGCAAATTAACCTCAAAGTTACAGAATAGAAGGCAAAGCAGCTCTGGAACTTGCGGAAATTGTGCTGACCACACACACTGCACAGGTTGAGGACCGCATGCAGCACATTGAACCAATGCCAGAAAACTTAGAATTCTGTGCCCACACCTTTGGCACATGTCATAAAAAAACCCCCACCCCCTGTGGCTACTGCAAGACCTGTACTCCTTAAGGGCAGCTGGAAATGAAAAATATCTGATGGAGTCCAGAAAAAGTGGCGGCCTTGACACAGTAACAGCACAAACAGAATCACTGACTGCAGATAACACATTCACCTATATAGTGACGTAAGTAGAATATGGACTCTCAACAACGGCCTGTCACAAGGTTCTGTGATAGCCCTCTTCAATATATACATGAGCCATATGCAGGACAATGTGATTTTCTGAACGTTAATAAATGATAATACTATTGCTGAAGATCGAGATAAGTGGAGGAAGGGAATTTGGGGGTAAACCAAGATTTATATGGATAACGGTCGTTAAACAGTTTGTTGTTGTATTTCCCCAATGGTTAATAATAATTTCTTACATTAATATAAGAGCCTTTTACCCAGAGGTCCTACGGCACTGCTGGCTACAAGTACGAGTCTCACCACGGTCGATGATATTCCCACCACTGACCTCAAATCAAAGAAGGAAGGCTTTTTTCACTGGAAAGCACATTACAACGCCCCTAAAAAAAATAAAACTCTACCTCAACAAGAAGGCAACCACAGAGCCACTCAACATCACCTTATGTGGCCAACAGGTAAAAAAAAATACCCAAACCAAGACATAAGGAAAATACACGCAGAAAGGTCAAAGACAGGGTCAACTGAAGAAAAAACTTGTGGCGACAGCAAGAACAGCCAATGGCAGCAGGCTCTACAGAGTAGCATAACCCAGATTCTTCTCTCAGTCTGGTCCAGTGGCACCTACACCAAGGCTCTAGAAAGGCAACCCATCGCCACGATGTGCATCATAACTATATCACTTAAAATAAATGCCAGTCGACTGACTGCCAAATCTGTCCCACATATCCTCTTCCAAATTTCTAAGTGATGCACAAATGTCTCGCGTATACACCCGCATCATGGTCGACCTAAATACAAAACTTCGCAAAGTTCGGATTTAAGTATAGCAACCTGCTTTAAGGTTGGGCACAAGCTCTCAAAGTTGCCTCATTCAATCCTGAGGCTAGAGAGCAACCAAAGACAATACCATCATCCTGAACTGTGTTGACCTGCATCTGAAAATCAGCAAATGTGCATATCTCTTGCTACACTAATGACATTTTAAAGGAGAAATGTTTATTATTACAGTAGAAAATATCCAGTGAGTTTGCAAACTCTGCATGCAGGATTTCTGCAATACAACAATCTGTCGAACTAACCTATGCAAGCAATATATAAATATTAAAGGTAAACAAGGAATTTACAGCATTAAATTGTGCAAGGATGAAATTTTAACTATAATTAAAAAGTAAACTGTAATGCATGGTAGTGCACAGGACAAAATGAATAATAATGCTAACACATTAATAAGAGACAAAGAAGTGCAATAGTGTAATGGGAATACATTGAACAAGCTTATTGCATATTAACCGAAAAAAAGCATACACAGTCTAAGAACAGCAAGCCCACTGTTTGACTGCAGTCAATCAAGCTCACATAGTACAGCGCTGCCCACTTCAGCTGAATCACACCTTCACAGTTACTAATCTCATCGTCAGAAACCGCTTAGTCCTGTACAGGGTTGCGGTGAGCCGGAGCCTATCCCGGCAAACACAGGGCGCAAGGCAGGGATTACACCCACAATGGGACGCCAGTCCATCACCGGGCACTGCGGGCAATTCAGTCTGCAAGCCAATTAACCTATGCAGCAGCATGTTTTTTGGACTATGGGAGGAAACCGGAGTGCCCGGCGAAAACCTACGTGAACACGGGGCGAACATGCAAACTCCACACAGAACGGCACCCGAGCCGAGATTCGAACCCGGGACTTTCTTGCTGTGAGGCGACAGCGCTACCCACTGGGCCACCGTGCCACCCCCTTCACAGTTACTCCAAAGGCCATACACTGGCTCACCAACCTCGCCTTTACCTCATAATAACATTGCTGAGCAACTGCATGTCATGCTAAACGAGAATATTCTTAAGTATTTTACAAATTTATAAAGTGACTTGTGTCCAGTAAACATTTTCACTTCTACAACATACAGTATTTATCGTACATAATTAAGTAATTTAATGTAACTTAATACATGCTGCTGTAACACGAACGTCCCCAGAAAACTAAAATCGTGATATATTTGTTCTTTACGAGTTTACGCAACAGGCGCTCAATTTACAGAGCTGCACAGTGTAGACTAGAACAAATGAAATGTCAAGGACACAATCGAGTAAGACCCAAACATTCTCTCCTATAGTTAAGTGTGCCATCATACTGAAATTCGAAATGTTTGACCAATCCTTGCACCTAAAAGACAGTCAATGCAATGATTCCTATTTGTTTTTGATTTATGCCACCGTGTGGCAGAATCCTAAAACAAATATGAATAAATCCTGGCACTATTTATATATGTTCTTACGTTACAGGACAGTGGCTGGGTGTACATTGCAAATCTTCCACAATACCTGTCAAAAATATAGCTGCACGTACCATAAACACACACTGGCTCTAACTACTGCTATTGTGCAATGTACATCTTATATTTAATGTTTGTATGAATCTCTGTGTTAATAAACCGTTGTACCACATTCTTAGTGTTTAACAAAAATATTAAATCAGTAATTTACTGTTATAATTATAAAACGTACATATTTTCAACATTAATCTTTATACTTTTTGATATTCGTCAAAAAGTATTTTTCTTTCAGTCTGGACGTTAAATCACCCTTGAAAATGTGTTATCAGTTGTGACTTGAGATCGTGATTAATGCGGTCTTGCATTGACCTAGGTCTGCATTGCAAAGACAGACTTATTACATCTCATTGGGTTCCTACTTGGCTATAAAGAGGCTGAGTGATTCACTGATCACAAAGTGAAATTCAACCAAATTACCCTAATACGATAGTTAGTAGAGGTGGATGTATATCATACTCTGTGTTTGTAATCCCCTTGTAAATAACAAAAATTGGCCCGACATGATGGCATAGAACATTCATTTATAATTTACGGCATTTACGACATTTTAAAGAAGCAAATCCAATCGTATCCATATTTGATGAATAAGCCGTGAAAGTGAAATCACATGCTCAGACTATACCAATTTAGTTGGCTCTCGAAACGCACACACACATTTTCTCCAAAGTGCTGGCATCACTGTGATGTAAATAACAGAGGCTGTGGGAATAGTGCTACATTATTTGACCTCGAGGATTTACGTCAGTATGATAATTAGGATTACTAAAGTATTGACAACCATTTCAACAAATAATTTAAGGCAAATTATTAAGGAAAGTTCACGGCACTTTAGAAACCCATTTTGCAATATTTGAGACGTTGCAAGCAGCTTCACGCGTACAAAATGGTGGTTCCCTGCATGCCGCGCCATGCCCAGTATGACAAGCGAGGTATCTGTTGGCATCAAATGCATCACACGTCAACACCTGCCAAGGCCTTGATGTAATAGCTCGTGTTTGTTCGCATTGTTCCCCCGCATTTACCAGTGGTGAGAAAGTGGCTCAGGGTTTGAGCTTCAGAAAACCAGACGTAATTTGTCATTATTACACCTGGCCAATAAAAACACGATGGTTTAAAAAAAAAACCCGAAGCGATGAAAACGCACTGCGGAAGCCATCTCCATAATACTCTTGACGCAGAGCAAAAAAAATCACAATTAAGAATGTGTCAGCCGCTCCTTCAAGACAAGTTACAAAATGACCGACCGCATCACTGAGCATGTAGCACACGCGCGCACACACACACACACGTGCGCTCACACGTGGGGGCGGGCGAGCGAGCACACACACGCACAAACGCACACACGTTAGCATTATGGCCATTACCCTGGCGGTGCGCGCATTGAGAGAGAGCCTCATGGCCGGGGACACCGAGGGTCCACGCCGGCTGTTTACCGGGCGCACATGGACGGGATCCCAATTCTTAATCAATATGCACTTGTGTTACAAGTTCGTTGCACAAACCAGGCCTCTTCAAGCACAAGAACGGTAAATACCCTGACTTCGATAGCCAACGTGGCGTTCAACTTTGTGTTATTTCACAGTGATCTTCGCCGCCGCCTCGGCATCATTAAACCAATCGAGGATAAACTCATCTCTCATCTCATCTCATTGTCTGAAACCGCTTAGTCCTATACAGGGTCACGGTGAGCCGGAGTCTATCCCGGCAGACACAGGGCGCAAGGCAGGGATACGCCCACGATGGGACGCCAGTCCATCGCCGGGCACTGCGGGGCAATTTAGCCTGCGAGCCAATTAACCTATGCAGCAGCATGCTTTTGGACTGTGGGAGGAAACCGGAGTGCCCGGCGAAAACCCACGCGGACACGGGGAGAGCATGCAAACTCCACACAGAAAGGCACTAGAGCCGAGAGATTCGAACCCGGGACCTTCTTGCTGTGAGGCGACAGCGCTAACCACTGGGCCACCGAGGATAAACTCAATAATTGTAATACTTATCAACTAGACTTTGAAATTTCCTCGTAACGAGTGAGGCAACAGTATGAAGCAGAGTACCCAGTTTTGCAGCAAAAATTACTGCCAATTATTACAAGCACTTTTGGTGTTGGCCAAACATCCCAATATAGGACCACAAAACTTAGAAAATTGTTAGTGCCCATTATGACCGTCTTGCCACTTTATCTGAGATATTCTGCGTTTATTACTTTAATCAGAACGGTGTGGGATATGTGTATATCTATGACTAGACACTCGTTAATAACAATTTCACACACGGATAATTCTATGGACACACATTTAAATACTGTTTACACCTATCGACACTATCAAATATTTTCATTGTTAGTTACGTTAACTTAAAATCTGGCTAATTAATGTATAGCAACAGTCTTTGTGTTGTGCTTGTGTGTCTCAAGGTGACGATGGCACAACAGTTTCATAGTTTAACATCTCTTGGTCTCAAAACATTTCGATTGCTGCTTGTGAATGTTAAACAGCGTTTGCCACAGATGCTGAAAGCTCATATACCCCTTTCCCACCCTGTCAGACATTTTTGGACACAAATAATTGCTTGCAGACAGCAAATGACTTTGTCCCCCATCCCCCTTTCTTGTGTGCCTATCGGGTTCCAGAAGTCGGAGCGCAGCTCCAAACTCCAAACATATCCCAAAATACGATACAAACTGGGTTATATGGAGAAAAACCATAGCGGTAAGGGTATAATGATGCATCTAGGGAAGGAATCGGGCTGCTGCTGTCAGGTACATAGGCTGGGGCACTGATGTACCGACGTGTTCAACCAGCGGCATAATGGTGTTTTGCTTTGTCACTTACTTTGCTCGTGATACACGGAACCAATTGCACATGAGTTAATTATTCATTTTAAACTCAAATATGTTGCTTTCACAGAAACGAGTCCACATGACTCATCCAGATTTTACAGGTTCTATCATTCACCACAGTGTAAAACTAAAACTCATTGTTGAATCGAAGTGACCATGAACCGGGGCAGTATATGTTCCTGAAACTCCGTGTGTGGCGAATATTTCCAGGCCGATGTGAAGTGGTACACAATGTTCAGCGAACGTGATCAGTGTCAGTGTGAGCATGTCGAGCCACTTAATTGCAAAAAATATGCAGCCCTAATATTAATTGTTAAAGCCACTGCTGGCGAAAGAGTCTCCACTAACGGGATATCCAGAAATCCCATCTGGAGACGGGCGGGCGGCGAGGTGGCCCAGTGGTTAGCGCTGACGCCTCACAGCAAGAAGGTCCCGGGTTCGAATCTCTCGGCTCGGGTGCCTTTCTGTGTGGAGTTTGCATGCTCTCCCCGTGTCCGCGTGGGTTTTCGCCGGGTACTCCGGTCTCCTCCCACAGTCCAAAAGCATGCTCCTGGATAGGTTGATTGGCTCGCAGACTAAAATTGTCCCGCAATGCCCGGCGATGGACTGGCGTCCCGTCGTCGGGTGTATTCCTGCCTTACGCCCTGTGTTTCCGGGATAGGCTCCGGCTCACCGTGACCCTATATAGGATTAAGCGGTTTCAGATAATGAGATGAGATCTGGAGGCTTTGACCGACTCGTCCACACTGGCCAGGTATCTGATAAGTGATAGAGGAGTATCCATACTTTACCCCCATTATACGTGGCCTACTGCCGATTAACCAACTGTGGTGGCCAGACGCTGGGAGGCCTCGCACTACGGTCTCAACTTCCGAAGCGAGAGATCGAATCGAACCAGGGACCTCTGGATTGCAAGCCAAGTGTGCTGTTATATCACTCTAGTATCCTGTGTCAGTAGCACAGGTTTCAATAGTTTCAAGATTTCACTTATGTGCTATGCTATATGATTGTATGATTGTTTTCTCCCTGTTCGAAAGTAACAAAAATTGTGAATATTATAAGAGACGGACTTTTTAAATACTTTGTTATCATGAGGGAGGGGTTGTTGTGACTCATTACTGTCCAAATTAACAGTAACCTAAAGAGATATGGCAAGATGCATACTTAGAATAACATGGAGAGACATAAAGAGGGAATGCATAGATTAAGGAACATATGCAAGTTAGAAAAATAGATAATGCAAAGAAAAGTGATTCCGTGGGCTTGCGCGAGACACGTTTTTTTTTAAAGACGATGGATGATGGTCGAGACAAAAGTCGGAGTTGCAGACAAGCACCGAATCATGCTCAAACTAATGATCACGATGTGCAGCTGCGAAATGAATTATTACACAATGGGGCCATGGAAGATTGTAACCATTTAGGCAGGTCTCGATTCAGCAATAGATTGATCACGGCTGATGACGATGAACAGGGAATACACATTTCTGTTTCTATTTCAATTACTCAAGACGTTATCGGATGCACTTACATACTTGCAGTAATATATATTTAAAATAGCAACTGTATTGTATAACTCCCATATATAGCATATATAATTTCATTATCAAATGTTTATACATAAATATGTAAAATTATAATTTTTTGACGATGGGAAAGATTGTTACCTCAGCAGCACACAGGTTACAAAGCAGATTATGCAAAAACTGTCCAACATAATATTTCAGTCGCGGGCTTTGAAAATGCCTTGCTTATTTATTTATAACGCTTCATTTTACTACAGCTTGGCAACGCGACACAGCCGCCGTGCACCTAATGAGGATGCCTTTTGAAGAAAAAAAAACACAACGGGAGCAGATGGCGGGCAGTCGCAGTGGCAAACGTGGCCACAAGCTCTGCCATTGTGCACACAGACACGCGGGGAGGCCGTGCAGAGGGCACGCGCGGCACGGGCTCCGCCAGCGCAAAAACCCGGCCAGTTTTTGCCAGACCATGCGGCATTCTCAGTGCCGGCCGCAGACAAAACAGTGCTGCCGCAAAATCTCTGGCATGTTTTCACGGGGGAACTTGTGCACCAGACAGCTTTACGCCACACGTCTGCCGTGCAAAATCAGGGTGGCTTTTGCTCTTTATGGAGTGGCGATCAGAACGCGTCTCAATCATACGTCACGCCGCGGCATGAGGGGAAGCGAAGCATAGTATGTTCTAAACTTCGGCTTACTTGGTTTCGGGCAATGAACTGTTGTCGCATGTATGACTGTTGTCGCACGTATGGCTATGGCAAAGGTAATGTTGTATAGATGCTGCGGCTTAGAAAAAAATCCAACACCAATGCAACAAAAACAAGTTCAGACACCAACACCGAGGGTGTTTGGGCATGTGCTTGCTAAATTTGACATCTCATACCTGTCTATGATATAAATCCACAAGCATGTATGGTGCATAGGACGGTATTTATTTGTATTCCCCCTGGGCTTCCTTAAGGGTTATGCAGTAAAAAAAATCAGACCTAATTTATCATTTTAGTCTTCACTCAAAAAAACCTTGAAATTTGTACATCAAACTACCACAGTGAGGCATACCTAATGTCCATTTCATCTCATTTCTAAGGAACGTTTCCTGCAGCCGGTCACTAACGCGATTTCATGCCTTACTGCGTTATAACATTAACCAGGAAGGCAGCAAGGCAAGCGAGTCGAGAGCTAAAGTGATTTTACATTACAGGAGGCCCCTGAAAAAGGAGAAACATGACTCCTATTGCCTGCACTAATCTAGGAGGGCCTGTCGGGTTTGGTAAAACTGTGGCAGTGTAGCGGCTAGGCTGGCAAACGGTCTGTAGTGCCGCTCTATTAGTGGGCTAACCATGATATGCCACAAGAGAGCTATGCGGCAATACAATTCTCTTGGAATTACTCAGCAAAGAGCACATGGGTCTATTAGGAACAGCACTTCGAAAGAGAAACTATGCCCCGATTGATGTGTGTACAGTACACCCATATTTCCTCCACATTCGTAAATGTGGATGATGTTAAGTTTGTAGTCGTGAGTGCACTCTGCACATGTGTGAGCAGGCAGAGTTGGTTTGATGGCTCAGATGCCTATGTGCCACAAAGGTAACGGCCAAGGTTCCACACATGACTATGTCCTTCGATGGCAACTGCTTAGATTAACCTAAATTAAGAGCAGTTAATTACCAAAATCAGCAGTGTTTGCTTTAACACATGATCAGTAACCGAGTTGACATGGGGACATGCATCTTGCTGAATTTACGCGTGCGTGTCTGCATTCCTTCGGAGAAACAAATTACCCAAATCGGATTGAATGGTCCCTCAAAGACGATGTTTGTGCTTCTCCAAAAAACGTTAAGAAAACTAGTTTACTAAAATGGGCACAATGTGAATGAAAATAAAATGGGTGAATTAACAGCATAGGAAACAATGCATGCCCTTCCGATCAGGACAGTGCTGACCGCTGAGATGGAGTGATTAGTTGTAGAGAGGTTCAATTTGATCCGAGAGTAGTAACTCTTTAAAGACAATAAAACTGCAAACTCTCTTTGTCCGCATGGGTTTGCGATTGCACCAGACAAGGTCTCACTCCTTGTTTCCAGTTTATTTATCATGGGATGTGACGTTTAGCATATCTCCGCCCATAAGATAAGAGAGGCAAGCAGCATTTCATTATTTCTTAAACGCTCTTCCCCTCCCTACGGTGGGCCCCTCAACCGCACTTTTTCGCCGTAAGCCCCATCCCCATTACGCCACGATTAGTCTGCATGCCCCATCTGCGTATCTCATTTGAAATGCAAACTCTGCACGGCCGCATTAGGAGCGGGATGGGCCAGGGGCCAAGCCTGTCAGCATCAGAGGCGTTACCACCCGGAACACACAGCGCCGCGTGGTCCACTGTGGAGGATCAGGGTGCCCGCGCAACGTCCACGAGCCCGCCGCACCC
>JAZEWT010000001.1:19371325-19382892 GCA_036362905.1 Mordacia mordax
AAAAAATGTGTAAAGCCTCTTCTATTTTACAACTCTACTTGAAAAAAAGTACGCATAGTGTGAATACTATGCTGTTTATGAAGGATTGTAGTTTACCATCAGCACGGTGATTTATGACTAGTTTACGACAGTACTACAGAATAGCACCATAGTAAACCCAAAAAAGGGTTCAGGATAACAATAATTGCACTTCTAGAGCACTTTCATCCGAAGGTCACAAAGCGCTGCACAGGATATGCTGGATTCTTTCAGGCAAAAAAAATTGTAGAAACGATTAAGTACCTCTAAATCAAATACAGCACGACAGAACTCCAAACCTCCGAATTCCAATCATTTGAATAAAAAAACACAATCCTGCGTGTCACTGATGAACCAAGGTTCCCGAGTTTTTCTGTAATCCATGCGACTGCTAGTTCAGAAACATACAATGAAATAATGCGTTTCAGCATCACTATCTCATCTCATTGTCAGAAACCGCTTAGTCCTGTACAGGGTCGCGGTGAGCCGGTGCCTATCCCGGCAGACACAGGGCGCAAGGCAGGGATACACCCATGATGGGACGCCAGTCCATCACCGGGCACTGTGGGCAATTTAGTCTGCAAGCCAATTAATATATGCAGCAGCATGTTTTTTGGACTGTGGGAGGAAACCGGAGTGCCCGGCGAAAACCCACGCGGACACGGGGAGAACATGCAAACTCCACAAAGAACGGCACCCGAGCCGAGATTCGAACCAATATCGTGAGCGGCTAATTTATTCTGTAATACACGGCACAACACGTCGGAGGCGTCCGTGTATTATGATAGTTTATTTCGTTACGATCATTAATTCCTTATCAGTACCTATTTTATCCTATACACGTTCGGGATGAATCTAGAGCCTATACTGGCACACAGGCACAAGACAAGGCCACATTCTGAATGGGACGCCGGTCCAATGCTACAATTATATTAATAATAATAATTGCACTGCTAGAGCGTATTTCATCCGAGGGTCACAAAGCTCTGCACAGGGCTGCGGAGAGAACAGCATGTCAGCAATAACACCATATGAACGGCAAATCAACAATAACACAAAAACAGTTTTCTTACAAAATCTGAGCTGTGGAGAGAACGTCATGTCAACAACAACATCAAAGCAGTTCAATTGAAAGTCAAATAATGGCTATAATTTAGAGGACGTAAAATAAGTGATAAAAATAATTGTTAAACAAGCGAAGGAATAAGTGTTCCTGAGCAGGCGAAGGTCGGCAGTGAGTCATAATCCCAGCACGATAACAGTGAGCCACATCAACAGTCCTCGCCAGAGGACTTCAAAGCCTTACGAACCAAGTGAGTCTTTCGACGAGATATTATTTACATCCTTAAAACACCGTACATCCTTAAAACACTGTTAAAGTCTTGCAATGCAAATTCATTTAACTCTTTGCACCCTTCATTTTGATAAGAAGCCTCCAGCTTGTTTGCAATGCGAACTCTGAGGCTAAGACTAGCACAAAATGTATCAAATATTGATGATCTTGCCAGTTACGTGATGTGTTTCCCCTGTAACTCGTGAATATTTCGCTGATCAGCGGAGACTGTAGTCCGTGGCACAACGCGTGTCGGCTCTGATTTTTTGCGGCTTATGGGACCAACTTAGAGAGCGTGCCACAGATTACGAGATCCGAGATATGCCCCCCCGCCTCATTATCAACGCGGATTATTCGAGTTTTGCTATATTTACTAAACAATCCGGATGGCACGGTGGTAACATCTGCAAGTCACAGAAATAAAGTCGTGCCCGAGGCGGTTCAATTCCCACCTCGAGCGCCTCTGTGCGTGGAGTTTGTGTGTTCTCCCCCGGTTCTGCGTAGGCTTCATCCGGGTCCTCCGGTTTCTTCCCACAAATAATAAACACTGATTAATTATTTCACCGATGACATCATAAGATGTAGGAACGTTGTGTCTGCCGCCTTGGCGCTGCCTGACCTCCCCCTTCTTGCTTTTCCTTGCATATTCGTATCCGTGTTTCGTCTATGACCAAGCGTGGGATTTGTAAGCGTTATAACATGTATTATATATATATTTTATCTATGAAGAAACTAAAACGGATGTAAGTAGTGAACTATAAAAACCAGCATGACCTCTTAAACTACTTGCAGCACCGTAATATGACTATAGTTCTACTGTACATTAGGTAATGAGGTTGTATATATAACGTTGTCTTGCTTGTATTAAAAACACGAACTGACAAACTAATAATCATTTCGCATCATCTAAAAGCTGCATACGGCAAGCTAACGCCACAAAATAATCCACATTGTACAGTCCATGTGCACGAGAAGAGCATTGTTTTTACAGCCGTCTGCCATTCCACTGCTCGATGAAATCATCCCTACATCATGTCAGTCTTGGAAGTTATTTTGCCATACTTCACCAAACTGGTCAGGATGGCTTGGTTGCTTTCAGGAGGCAGAGTGGTATGAACCCACCAGGACCGGTCCAGATATCACTCACTGCTGACGTTAGCCATGGCCTGGATTGAATCGCAGTGTCGATGCCACATTAATCCAGTAGAGTCTTGCAGAAACGCTTATCACTGCGCTGCATCATCACAGCCCACACCGCCCGTCCGCCATGGGTATTATCCAGACGCTTTACACATTTGCACCAAAGGCTGAATTTGTCGGCTACCAACAACTAAAGAAAAGCAATTACCGAGCCCCTCTCTTTTTACCCGCTTTTATTTAACTTGCATTGGGGGATATTTGTAATGGTTAGAATCTTTGAGCACAAAATAAAAGCATTTCCGATAAAGCTGGAGAGCTGAAGTTTTGCACGCAGGTATAATTCGAATGACAATGCAATCTGGTGAATAAAAGTTTGAAGATCGATGACAATCCGATCCTGGACCCGCCATAGAAACGATCCTTTCTCTGTTACCCATCATAGCGAGCGGGCGCTGCGGGGGGAGGGGCGCGCGGGGAGGGCGGGCGGTTCCGATTGGTGGGACTCGGGGGCTCGCTGGGCGAGCCGCCTGATTGGCCGTGCAGCGGGTGTTGGAGTTTAAAGCACTAATAATAAAATAGGATAAAATTAATTTTTAAATGACCCCGTTTAGCGCACTCAAGAGTAGAAAATATCTTTGTGGAACACAAAATCAATCTCTATAGGGATACAAACTAAAAGCGGATGGCCAAACACTGACCTATAAGACTACAATAATGTTTTCCTTTAATGAAAACCTTTAAACCATACTAATATTTAGTGATAACTGATAGTTGTTCCTTTTACAAATCATTTGAAAAACACGTATTTATGACTAAAACAATTAAAATGTAAATCTCACTGTATTCAGTCAATCGTAAGTCACATTGTCAGTGTTTGGCTACCCGCTTTTAGTCTGTATCCCAAGATAGATTGATTTTGTGTTCAAAAAAATACTTTCTACTTTGGAGTGCAGTAAAAGCGGATCATTACAAAATATATTTTTTATCCTATTTTTTAAGCAAAAGTGATTCTCTCCAATAATCGATATAACGAGTAACGTTGGAAATGCATTGCTCTGTTATTGCAAGTATGGGATTTAATCAAATGGTACATATTTATACAATGTGGTTCCGTCAAGCAGCATGCGAGCTGTTTTTAAAAAAATTAGCAAACTGTTCCACCACCTCGCGAGGTATTTAGAAAACACGGCCAATTTTTAGGTAAACTTTGACTGCACCAGCACACTGGCCTTGCTTTGGCAAACCGTGTCGTGGGATCAAGTTACAACTGTAAGGAAGCAAGCAGAAATGCAGGCCTAGCATCTTCCCCAGTGCTGATGCATCTACCGAATAAAGTAGCCACAACACAATGTCAAGTGAGACGGGCAAAAGATGCAGATCGACAAAATTGAGTCTCAGTTGGGAGTCAGGAGCCACTGTATAAGACTACCCGGCATTATCCCAAGATAAAAACACACACAAGCCAAACCGGAAGACGCTTTACAAATACCGGACTTTGGCCCCCTCTCTTAACTACACGATGTTGACATGCATACAGGTTATCAGAAAAAAAGAGTACACAGCCCACGCGGTATCGGTTTGGGATAGTATAGGTGATCAGGTATAATTTTTCCAGCATTACTCACTGCAATACTGTACTCTAGTGTGCAATCACGGATTATGAATAAATATAACGGACAGGCTATCCTCTGAGAATTGCTTCGAAGCTGTTCTCTCCAAAGCTGTTCTTTTGGGATAGTCGTGTCGAGCGTTCCCTCTCACTCTTCACAACGTTTCATCGTGGAGACGTTAATATCTGCATCAGCACAAATACCTGTTTCACATAATCGCGAGTTTTTCAAGAATTGTCCTCCGCTTGAGAGATAGCTGCTCCCGTAGGATATATCGAAGTCTTCAAGTGACAATAACTGTACATTTTTACCAGTTGTATACTACACCACACAAGGCAATGCATTGACATTTAATTACTCTTCTAGTACTTATAATAATAATAATTGCACTTCTAGAGAGATTTTCACCCAAAGATCAAAAAGCGCTGCACAAAGCTGTGGAGAGAACGGCATGTCAGCAATAAAAACGACATAACAAATTAGCAACAATAAAAAAAATCGGGGTCAAACATCATCCAATAACAACGAAGGTTTGGGGAAATGTTTCATCCAAGATTTGATCAATAATTGTGAATTAATCGTTGTATTGTGGGATAAAGATAGTATAACACATTACATTTCCTTTAACTATTAAAAGCACTGTTTTTTTAAAGCTCTCGGTAAGATATTATTCTTTACGTGATATGTCCTGTGTTTTTTTTTATTAGGGTGGCAACCCAATTATTTGTCCTTCAGAGGTGTCAATGCTAATCACATATTGGACCAACAGTGCAATGCGGTCAGGATGTGAAAACTGTTATTTGTGGATCATAATATCTACATTTATCCGCAAAAAATCTTCGTGTTATCCACATGGCTATGTGCAGACACATGTGAATTACAGGTGAATTTGTCACCACTGCCAAGTGACTGTTTTTAGCCACGTTAAGATGTGGATAACTGGGTGGATTTAACGTTTCCGAGAGACCATATCCAGTACACGATCCCAAAATTAATAACGATACAGTACTGGATATAAGATGAATTTGCCACCACTTCAGGGGGAATACACATTTTCCATTCTGAGCATGGAATGGGGAAGAAAATTACAGGAGTAGCAATTTTAAGGCACAGGAAAAGAAGAGTTTCACGTAACTACGTGATACAATCATAACAAGAAATTAATAAACTTAGTTTTTATTTTATCTAGCGTTATAGTGATGCAACAACCCTACATTCTATCCGGCACATATTTTACCCCAAAAGCTAAAACGAAGAGAATGTAATTTCATACACAAGGTCTACCTACCACCCTCTCAAATCTCTGCCAACCGTGATTAGTAATCCATCAACACATATGTGAGCCTCGGGGTCAAAATACGCACTGGTTACATACAGTGCAAGAGCGTCCCACTCTATAAAGACAATTGGGCGAAGATCACTACCTTGAAAACTGTAGGTAAACAACGCACATGCAATGTTGTGACTGGCAGCTTCAGAGCACGGAAGAGACAGAGGTCTTTACCCAACGATCCCCACATTTGCTGAATGGGTGTGAAAGTAAGGCAGTAAGAACTTCTGCGGTCGTAAAACGGTAGGTTAAACGTTTTCGAATTTGAGAATACTGTCGTCACATCCTGAGTATAGCCCCAACTTGCACCCTCTGTCTGCCAGGATAGTCTCTGGGCCACCGCGACCCTGTACAGGCTGAAGCGAGTGTTGATAAAAATGATGAATATAGTGGCATGTCATGGCTCTTCTCTTTATTATGTCAACAGTGCAGAGCGGGTACCTGCATGGAAAAGGGACAACCTCCCACGCGCGGTCTCGGCGGTGGCCCAGAGTTACCACTGTATGTGGGCAGAGGGAGCTTTTAATGCGGAACGAGTGTCACGAATCATTGCGTGGCACCGCGAACCCACAGCCAACCTCGAGCCAACCTCGAATTCCGAGCAATCTCAACAGTCCCGACTGTAAAACGTGAAAAGTTACGTAATTGCACTTCCCATTGTGAAGGCAAAATAAGTCCCGGCGAAAGGGTGCCACTCAACAAAGGCCTCGGCCCCGTTTTTGTAACCTGCACAGGAAATATGACTAAAAGGTAATATTTTTTTTTTTAACACTGAACGTTCACAAAAAGAAATGTGAAAGAAAACGTCATCACAGAGGCATGCGAATCCACTTTACACTTGGTATGCTTCATGGCAGAAGCACCGCGCTTTTAACCCGAGGCTCACAAAGCGCTGCACAGAGCCATCTGTAAGTATCCCCCCCACAGTTGTGACTTCAATAGGAGCACGATCTATGAAATACACTTTTAACACACATGACACGATACATTATTCACTCTGAAAAGGGAAGACGTTATTTAGTTTCAACCCTGCAGAGCCAGAGTGAGAGGGGAGGGCATAAAAAAAGTTACGTACATTCCCAGTCTGAATTATATTAGATCCCCAGAGAAAAGTTCAATGGAAGGCTTGTCAAGTATTCTTCCTTTGGTGAACAATTATTTTTATCACTTATTTTATGCCCTTGTCTAAATTATAGCCATTATCGACTTTCAATTGAACTGCTCTGACATTGTTGTTACTGACATGCTGTTGTCTCCACAGCTCAGATTTATAACAAAAAAAACAAAAAATTGTTGTTGATGTGCCGTTCATATGTCGTTGTTGTTGACTTTCTGTCCACAACTCTGTGCAGCACTTTGTGGCCCTCGGGTGAAAGGCGCTGTTTCAGTGCAATTATTATTATAATTATTAATGCAACAATCTGGAAAAGAATAAACTCCATGATCATTATTATGACATCTTATGTGCACTTCTAGCACATTAATGTACCTTATTCAGAAACTAATTTGCAACTTAACGTATAGTAATGCTAAGATTTTCCCATTAAATATTTACATACATTTAGTACAATCACGTTTCATTCCAATAACCATTATTTACTAAACACATCCAACACGGTGCTGCACGAATGTGTTCAATAGTTAATGTTTTGGCGAGGTTGTATTGTTTGACTCACATTAATTCACGCAAACAATTACAGTAACATAGGATTTCACGTTTTTGTAAAGTATTGTGACGTAATTCATGCCGCTGTTAGGTGATTCAAAAATACCCTCAACACAAAGTTGCAACTTTGATTATGCCTCAAGTGCTATATGGGGAAAAAATAAATAAAGTATCCCACTACATTGCTGTGCAATGATCTCAGCCAGCTGTGTTTACACATGATAACAATTGGTCTCATTACAAGCAAGGACCCTTATCGACACAAGCTGGCACAGTTGCTTCCACATTGACAGCATACCGCTTTTGCAATTACTGTATCTCGACTCTTTAAAGGAACATATCGCGTATAGCAGGTACTGTTATTCATACTGTGGCGCTCTTAATTAGGTTGGTTCTCTTGGCAAGGCCCTTCAAATGATCTTGCAGCGTGAGGATTGTATTTGTTACCAACCAATGTGTTAAGCCTCCCTATTGAAAGCTAAGCAAGTGCACCGCTTTGAAAGGTCAATTATTTCACGATGCCACAATAACACGCACGCTGTCTAACTTTGATGCACAACGTTATAATACTGCTGTACTGCTTTTGAATGCGACGTACTGTAGCAAGCATTATTCATTAAACATTTAGGAGCAAGAATGTTTCCTAAATCTAGTTAATTCAGCATGGTGGAATAACAGAGTACCACGACACATTTACACACTTCATAATTGTTAACTCACAGATGGTAATGCGTGTTATAGTTGATTGTGTCCAGTGCATTAAACCTTTCTCATTCACATCAAGAGGGCATCAGATGAATATAAGACTTGGGTTGCAATATAGAATGCACATGCTTGTCAAAAGAATAACTGCTGGTGTTTGCACAGCAATAAACATCAGTACATGTGTTAGTGCGTATCTTCATTAGTACGTGTCTTACGACGCCTACTACGCACTGAAGATAATGCACAAGTTCTGAAAAAAGGAAGTATGTATCAAGTGTGTTGAGATGCGATATGCTCCAGCGGCAATGCGTTCACCGCTTGTTGCAGAGGTTTGCGATTCGAATGTGGCAGGCTGCCCTAGTTATTGCTGCGGGTGTATTAACCATAAAATACGAGCCACCTGCTTCACAGTGGACATTAAAAGATCCCTTGGCGTCAATCTATATCAGCAGGCCAGTATGCGCCAGCGTCACTGTCTGAATTGGCCAAATACGAAAAATGACCTGTAAATTACTCAACTGGGATTACACAAACCGTTAGCAACCACCCACAGGGCCAGTTTCCACTGGGGGTGCCCTTTAAAATGATTGAAATGGGATGAAAAGTAGGCTGCGGTAGAAGCGCTCGACTAAAGGGCACTATACAGTACTGTATCAAAACAAATCATTATCGTTGTAATCATTATTATTAACGGTGTTCGGTTTTGCAAATGCCTGGGGAATACTGCGTAAGCCACCCATGTTTGAAAGGACTCAAATCCCACACAGGAAGGACATTTCTGTCTAGATTAAACAGGAAATGGGTTTGAAAAATTCCTAAACGCTATTAGGCAATGCGGGACTCCACATTACACCGTCTGTATTTAAATTCCAAGCACAGATAGCCACCAGACCGATTTATCAATTCAGCAGTCATCAGATCATTCTGTGCAGGAAGAAAATCCATACCGCATCCACGGCCACCTCACCCTGGATGCAGTTTACGCATTTCAACAAGCGGCCAGAAAAAAAAACTCATAAACACAAGCACACGTAATATGAAGAAAATACGTTTTTAAATGTATTAAGACGTGAAACACAATACATTCGTTTTTTTATTACTGCTAATATGTAACTGAATACTGTTGCTTAAAACACGTGATGCAAGTGTACTAAATAATTTGCCTATTCTGCCTAAATACAATGAATTTATAAACGTTAATTAAAATAACATCACTACTTTAATTCACAAAATGTAAAATCAAGCACTGTGGAAGGTATTCATTATTAAAAGTGCTCCTATACTGTTTTTATATGATAATTTGACACTACAATTTGAAATGTACTTACACATTTCAAATTACATTTAAAAAAACCATTGAAGTATCCGTTTAGTCAAGTCATAATAAAATAATGTCTACGTTTTATTTAGTGCCCATTTACTAAACAAGTTTTTTAAAAATCCACTGTAACCAAGGTCAATTAAAGTACGGCTAGGTAATCTGGAATTCACAGCGTGACACTGCGTTTTATGCAGGAAAGGTCACGGCAAATGGTGTGCACGCTCAAGGAGTGATATTGACAGGCATCGCACTGTGTACATGCTTGGAGTGCAGCCAAAGCCCCTAATGCACCAATGCACCTTTCACAAGTATTTCAGCTTGCACACATGACATTATGTTGCAAGGATGCTGCACCGAAAACCGCACTTTTTAATTTATTATTTGAAGCATTCATATTGATGTGCCCTGTGATAAAGCACTGTACGGTAAACTAGAGGGATGATGCATGCTGTGGGCAATTGACAAGTGGCTCAAGAATTAATATGAAAGGGAAACGAACTAAATACGGTATCAGCTCCTGCATGTTTGCAGTGTATATATTTATAACCTTAGATGCCAGATTAAATTTGCAGGTCTCTGTCTCGAGTTCGCATTGGTGTCGGTCACAGCACTTCTCTCTCTATCGGTACACGTCCACGAGGACAACCCGATCACAGAATTAGACCTGAGCACTGCTCAAATAATATGCACAAGCACCGAAATATCACAAAAATCACGTATAAAAAAACACATTTTTTAATGAGTAATTTTTTAAACTTTAATTTATATGTTTCATTCTGAAACTCCACACTCCAACAACTTGGAAGGAGAAATCAGGTTTGAGTATGGGTCGTGTTTGGATGGGTGATCACCGTGAAAAACAATAATATAGGCTGCGGGGCTATGTCTGTCAACTGCCAGAGGAAGTGCACAAAATCTGACTGCATTGTGGTTGTATGAGCCCACATCTAACCTCACCACTTTCACCAACCCGCGCTGACCAGAGTGGTGACATGTGGTCAGATAGCCACTGTGACCATACCGGCACGAGGAGGCCCTTATCCAGCAGTGGATCCACAAAGGGGCTCTACATGGACAATTTTGACGAACTCTGCAAATACAGCCATTGCTTAACTTTGTGGGTATTTTGTGGACATGCACCGTAGCAAAGTAAATTTGGCTTATGCACTGCGGAAAAGGGCAAAGGAATAGTCGGTTTAAATTGTTTAACTGTAGTACTTGTAGTATTACATAACACTTGGTACACTATGCCATGTATGTTTTAAAAAACAGTGCATAAAAATATATTTTGGTTTTAACAAGATGGTCTGTCAGGGCAATTTGAGAAAAGCGAAAGCACTTTCATATGTAACGTGATACCACAGCAGCAACAGCAGCGGCCACAAGCCAGCAGCGCTGCACACACAACCTGCCGAGTCTACATTAACAGATGTCGGGTGAATTACGCCAATTTGTCTCTGTCTCCGCTAAAAAACCTTATCGATTAGGACATGCACAAAGCACAGCGCTGCCAGGTCGAACGAGAGCCCTATCCTTCGCGAGACACATACAAATTTCATGTCACTTAAAAAAACCTGACCAATGGCTACATCCTCATGTGCACAGCACACGGTGAACGCGTCGCTGCGGCCCCAAAACAGGACGAACAATCACAGAAACGCGTGCACGCACACGAACACTTGAACGTTCATCGGGATACGTTAGCTGCACACAGCATGGCGAGAAACCGGAGCAGAGCTGAACACAAACTGAAATGAACATTGCCCGACTGGAGCTAATGGGCAGGAGCCCTCGGTGGAGCCTCAGAAAGGACACGGTGACAACAGCAACGCGGCTCTTGCAATTAAAGTTTCAGGAGCCCAGCATGGCGCTGGGGCCACAGCTGTTCCAACCGTACATTTATTTGCTCGGCTGCCGGTGGAAACAGTGCAGCGTTAAAAAAGAAGAAGAAAAAATCTGAGCCGTTGTGCAGTGTGTGCTCCTCGGGGTCATAAATGGCCAATAAAACCCTACTGAGAATTGCTGAGCAGATTCCCCTTGAGTCTCATTACTGTACGCACTATGCTGCATGAAGTGCACTGTTTGTCGTATTTTCAACCGAGTTCATAAAAATGATTTCCTACATATTCCCACCATTGATTGGACAAAATATATGCATTAAAACTTAATTCTCAGCACACACTCGCATACGCACCCAGTGACATGCACAGAAGCCCACGCATATTGCGGCCAACACATTTTCACCCGTCTCACCTGCACGAACAATACATTGCCACCTAAAAGTAACAGACGTTCAGCTCAGTATTAGTGCTCGCTTAATCCTGTACAGAGTCCCAGGGGACTGGAGCCTATCCCAGCAGACAGAGGGTGTAAGGCAGGGCAATACCCATGATGTGACGCCAGTACATCACAGGGCACTTTTTTTTTTTTGGGGGGGGGGGGGG
>JAZEWT010000001.1:19382964-19406470 GCA_036362905.1 Mordacia mordax
CCCACTGCGCCACCATGCTGCTCTGTAACAGACGTGACAGAATATGTCATAAGTATCACTCGCCCAAGTGCCAATTGCTCAGCTACATAATCAGATATTGCACTTTTCATGTCAAACACCTTCTCACAAACTGGCGCAGCCTCTGATCTTAGTTTTATATTTTTTTCGTTTATGCTGTAACTAACACAGCTTCTGTGTGCTGCCACCCCAGTGGGTGTTGCTATGACAACCCCATCTGGTTTCGGGTGGTGGCTGGCACTCATCTCGATGCAAGATGGCACCAACTGGCTGAAGTTCCATTCTTTGTTTGCAAAAAAATCAGTGCTTTGAAGGGTGGCTTTTAAATGGACAAAGGGACCTTATTGTGCTCTGGCTGTGTACAGCGCAATAAAACATGCGAGCATGTTGTCTCACATAGCAATGCAGTCTTGGGTGAACAGTTTGTAACCAAGCTACAACCAAACAAGTAAGAAATACTTTTTCTTAGGTATTTCGGCAACAAACGTACATGACATTAAATGTCATTGAGCAAATTATGTACAGAAATCAACTTGCACTTGGTGCATTCAAAGCAACTGGCGTTGCATCATAGAATAAGCCTGGCCAAGGCAATTTGTGTGCATCCATGCATCTGGGCTGGCGCAACTCGAAGATGATTCAGCCATTTCAATGTCACATCGTCTCAGCCGAGTAATATTTCTCCTTCTCGGGCGTTTTGCTGCTGCAGGATGCAAGCCCAACCACCCCGATCCCACAAGCGTGACAAGATAATCACATCCAGAGGTTGTGGAGTGAACACGAAGCGTTACCACGATTCACATTTTATTACTGTCAGCTACAAGCTGCTCTTCTGCACAATCCCCTTGCGAAATACGCCACGCAGACCATACTACACGCCCGCCCTAGCATGAAAGCACAACGAGCCTCTTATAAATACCATCAATACGATACACGTGTACTCAAGTTGTTAGCGACCACTTTGGGTCCAAGAGATGTCACTGATGTTGAGGCAAAACAGAGCAAGTGACCATGTAAGTGCGGATTTTGCAGTTTGCCCACAGCCAATGTCAGGATGGAGAGGCTTTGTTGCTTGCAGCACACCTGGGACGAATAATGAACATTCTGCCAGTGGAAATGGTCCTGGACTTTTTTCACGGTCTAAAGCAAGTGTCAACTCTTTACGATTTAAAATGCCTAATGCGCTGTTAGTGACATCAAAATACAGGCACAAAGAAATCACGACACAAAGTATTTCATACTGAGTAAAACATGCATCTTCTCTACACAATAGTGACTACCTTTTAAAGTAAAACTCTTTCTGTAAATATTACAAGTAAATACACATTTGTGGCACATGTGAAAGATGGCATTAGAAATGCATCCAAACACTTAGCACAGTGACAATTTTATTGGTGCCCATCGTGAGAAAGGAGTTAATTCAATTCAAAAGAAATGCATTCAGGATTGCTTATTGAAAAATTAACTGATCAAAGATCATAGGAAACATTTCATACATTCCTTTCCATAAAATAGGAAGATGTTAAGAAAAAGGTCATAAATCGAAACAAGCCACCAACACGGCAGTCAGAAAAGGGTTAATTGCTCCAATTTCGCCATGGGGTCGTTAATGGAGGAATGATGACATTTCATCTGAATAACAAACAGCCCGTAAAAAGAGGGAGGGCAGCCCAAGAGGTCTCAGGCAGACAGTCCGTGTGTCCCTAGAGATCCTGCTCCGTAAATGTCATCCCTAACGAACAGTGCACGCATGCCTGTCTCCCTCCTATGCCCGCCCCAAAATACCGACAGCATAGAGCAAGTGCTCAATCTGTTCACAAAATGCCGCCCCCAGCTTTTGATTTGTTTATCACCTGTCTACTTTTCTGCTTGCGCCATCTCTCTCTTGCACACCCTCTCTCTTCCCCTCTCTCTTCTCTTTCCCGCTCGCTTTCATTTTTGCTCTTCTGCCTCAAACTCCCACTTTCTCCTCACACACCCTCTCCCATCGTTCTCTCTATCACGCTGTCGCGTCCTCTCTCTCTCCATTTCATGCCACACATCCCTCAGGAGCATGCTGCTCATCAGGCAGCTGCTGACATGCTCCCCACACCGGCGGCAACAGCGAGTGACAGCTAATCAAACGGCTTCCTGCAAGCCATTTTAAAGCACGAGGATGTAGCACCGAAGTACACACACTGCCGATTTGCAAAGTGTCTCTTCAGGGCCCATTAGAATGCATGCATCTTGAGCGGAATACAATGCAAACGTCTTGTAAGTCACGGCCTTGAGTGACCTCTATAAGCGGTGACTCCATGGCAATTTGTAAAAAATCTCACCGATGAAATATAGAATTGAGTGAGCGAGAAATCCGGTTATGAGTGAATTTCTCGTTTCAAGTCAACCATACACTTCCTCTTCTGTGCGTTAAACAGATTTTAGGCACTACCGTAAACATTGCCACAGACTACTGCGCAGCCTCTCGTCCTCCCACTGTAAGACCGAAGCCCCCAACAGGATAAAGGCTTTCAGCACACATCTCGGCACCAGGTGGTCATTGTGTGGAGTTTTTTTTTGCGGACTCGTCCCACTCGACATCGCCAAGTTTTTTTTCTCTCCGAGTTGCGTCCAAACTATCACCCATTTCGTACACCCCCACCTCCTCCACCAAAGATCCCCATGTATACTTAACGGACTGTAGGGTCAAGTGCCGTTAGCTAGCACCTACGAAGGTCGACACGGCACACGAGGTGGGTGACCAGCGCCACGCTCGGCCGCCTTCGTCTCCCTAGTGGCAATATTTACACACTGCATTGAGGCCGAGTCGACCTAGGGGAGGCCCAGGACAAGTTCGCTGGTGTTCGCCGTGAACGGGATTCGAACTGGGGTCGCCGGGTTTGTAGCCTGCCCCCCCTCCACCACCACCACCAACCCACTTCAAGCGCCACCACCCCCTGCCAGACAACCGCACACCACCTGCCACCCAAACCCCGAGCCTTCCTTCCCCCAGCTCGGAGCTGTGCGACCCCCAAACTCCTCTGAGCTCTCCTCCTTTAAGCAGCGTTGCACCATCGGAGCACCCCTGTCACGCGCGACGATGGCAGCCAGATGCGGTCCTCGAAACATTAAAAAGCCCAACAGCTGACAGGATCTTTTCGAGCTTTGAAAACGGACGCCAAATAACATTTTTCGTGAAATTGTTTGGTTGGCGTATTGAGCAGAGAAGGCGGCCGCGTGGAGATATCGCAGCGCTGTGAGTGATGTGCGGCACGTTCAGCTGTGGTTCTCCGGGTTGAAAGCGTGCATCTATGTGATGGCGAAGCGAGATCCTGTACACGAGTCCAGCGCAGGTTTCCTACTCAAGCACAATCACCCCCTCCCCTCTGCCTCTCTCCCCAGCGGGCACAGATTCGCAAATTAAACCGTCACATTCTGTTTACCAACTTTTGACAAAGGTCACTCGCAAAGGCAGATTCTGCCACATGACAACAGCCTTCTCATACGCATGCAGTGCGTGCGAAAACGCACCACTGCACTTCAATCAGATTGTCAGACACCCAACAACAGGCTCTCTTGCAAGCAAGCACTCGCAAACCAATTACCATCGGACCCGGGGGATCTGCTTCCATCGCGGTAACAAAACACCTTTATTCAACCTACCTGCCTTTGTAGTGTGCCGGAAACTGTTTCACTGCTCTCGCATCCATGCTGTCCGTATCATGGAATGTATATGCCTTGCGTGTACTGCGATTCACTTGCATTTAGAACATTGCTCCGTGTGTAATTCTAACTACAGTACTAATCCACATTCCTCAGCCCCCTCCATCCCTTCTCTCCCACACCCCCGACCACCCCGTACCCACTCAGCATCTCCACCACACCATCCCCCTATGGCTCAGTTCTAAAATAAGCGCACTTGTACGCAGCTCCCTGCAGCCCAGTGAGGGTGTCGCACAGCCTACCTAATCCCCACTGCCAATCGGATGAAGGCCTGGCAGCCCCCCCTTGAGCACAGGCACCGCCCATGAAGCACAGCACACCCCCCCTCTTTTTACCTCATCGCCACGTGCTACAAATCACTGCAGAGGATCGCCCCCTCTCTCATCAGCCCCAGAAGATCGCCCCCTCTCTCATCAGCCCCATATGGCCAAGAGCACCCGAGGGAGGACACGGGGCTATGGTAAGTCAAAGCTCAGTCCAGCTGAATATCTGTTTCGTATAATGAGGCAGTGATCAGTACAGCACCTTGTGCTATGCGTGTAACGAATTGTGGTCTTGTGTAACACGCATACATTAACCACGCTATCAAATGCCTGTTTACTGTTGTTAGAGGGCTGATGGGAGATATGTTTAAAAATCACGGTTGCTGTCAACTTTAGATGGTGGTGATAATGTTGTAAGGTACAACGGTGTGAAAATACTTATATGTAATGCTTGTTTACGCAACGTAAATATTTTGATGACAACTGGGTTGAAATGTTCGAAGTCAATGTTTCACTACACTTGTCACGATTACGATGGCTATTAAAACTCATTGAGCCAAATAATAACACGGGTGAGTTGGTGAAACACAATTCACAGCTAATATAAATGTGTTAAATCTCATACGAATGAATGCCCAATCAATGTCGCAAGTTCAACCGAGGTAAATAACTGTAAACTCGTTTAAAACTTGCCTGCAAAAAATTAGAACTGTAAACTACTCTAAGAATTTGCATGTCTTCAATGAATGGTTTTACTACTTTTTGCAATGCAATAATTTAATTCACTTAATCATCAACTTTTGTTTTGGCATGTGTGGCACATTAAAAATGTCAACTTTTATGAGCTCAATAAAAAGATACTGGTGGGAATGTAATTTGGCTTGCTCTTTTTTTCTCACAATAACGTTGAATGTATGTCATGTCACCAGAAACTGAATTGCAATGACAAAGGAATCACTTGCGTGAGCCTTTACAATACACAGCACTAATTACTTAAATTCACCTCCTTTAACAGCGAGGGTAGCAGCCTCACCAGAAATGCTTTGCACCCTCCACTTCATTATAGGACATCCCCATTCATTTTCCATCGGGATATTTGCTTGTACATTTGGACTGGCACAGTCATAGTCTTGTTGATTTAATGTAACTCACCTCAATATGGGCCAGCTTACCAGACTGCACGAGGCCACTGCCAACTACTACAGTGTGCATTTGAAATCTTCAATCATCAAACATAGGAACATTTCCAACTGATGAAATTGTTCAGAGAAGTGTGCATGTAATCTCTTAACACGACAATGGTTATTGTGTGCTGTGCAGTAGCTAAACGGTACACAATTAATTAGTGTGCCCAGAAAAATAAACAAGTTCCCACTCTCTGTAAACAAGATGTAAGAATTTAATGGAGCCAGTGAAAAAAGGAAAGCCAATAGGATATCAATTTAAGTGTGGGTATGCACATGAGTGTATCCGTTTTGCAGAGTGCGCGTTTGTGTTTTAAGTGCAGGTTTCCGCAAACACCTGATGTTCTACCAACAGCAGGTGTGCGACTGAGCATAAAACGCAATCTCTGCGATTGGCAGTGACTTGCCCAGAAATGCTGCTGGCGCAATTTACAAGCGTTCAATATCTGGCGACAAGTTCGGTTGTGAAGGAGAGGTATCCTTTAAAAAAACCCACATTGTATGGTGCGATAGGCAGATCAATGGGGCAGATAACATGTTTTTTTCTTGCCTGTGAAAACATCAAGGATGTGGTTACGTCCAATAAACAAAACTGTACTATAATTATTCAACAAAACTCATTACGGTACATTTATATATGACCTTACACGCTTTCGGAATACTTTATATTTATTTAATCCAAAATGTACTGCATAATGCTTACCCATTAATAGCCTGTAGACCATCTGTACAGTACTTTACTACAGCATACTGTGTGCGTACAATACCAAGTACAGTGCATATATAAGTACCTGTACTATACTTACAGATATAGTACAATGATATTAACGTATAAATGATATATATACTGCACTATTTTAGTCCTGTCATATTTTTATTTCCTTCCACACGCTCATAAAAGCAGACTATTCAATTGCGGGAGGAATGACGTGGAATAGTGCTCTTCACGAAGTTTGAAATTGTCAATATTTTTTGTAGCTTCGGGCTACAAAACACCATGATTATTCCGGATCCTGGAAGCACAAATCTATGGCCTTGGAGTGCTGATTCGCATGAATGCCATGAGCAGCAAATAACACAAAACATTATCTTCCCTTTTGCTTCAGCTTTCAAACAGGGCACAAAAGGTCGAATTCACTTTGAAATGAGTGAGCTGGGGGGTCAAGACCTATCTTCTCGGCTCCTGTGAACGCCTGGTTTCCAATAGCCCATCAAAAATGGTCTCTGTGGGTAGCGAAGGGAGGTTCCATTATTGTCTACAGATTACCAGACACAGAAGGTGATGACAATAAAACACTTCTGAGTGTCCTTGCAATCAATTTAATTATTGAACATTGTCAACCATGACTGGGTTATGTGCTGTATGAACTTGTTTTTGTCGTACAGGCTGATATACAAGCTTAAGCTGACAAAATTACATTTCTCACAGCAACCGTTCTTAGCACTTACCTAAAGAATCCCAAAGCCAATTTTCCAAATAATTCTAACAGATTTGCAACGTACACCTATGCACGTATTATCAAGTTCAATGGCAGAATTGTAATTTTATTTAATGTTACACACTTTATTTCCAGATTAAGCCTATGCCAGATTAAGGCATCGAGGTTTCTTTCTGCCTTCAGACTCAAAGGGGCTCTGAATTCAGGCAGGGCACAGCAGTCTATGGGCCATATCATAAGCAGTGTACAACCTTTAATATGAATGCTTTCGTGACTAATGTTATCCATAAAATCAATTTTTTTGGTGTTAGGCCACGTAAAAATTTGTCGTGAACGCACCTCCACCCGACACAGCCAATCGATAAGGTTAGTCACGTGAACAGAACGTACCAATCCTAAACTATCTTAGCACACCAGCAAACTAACAACATTTACAAGGAAATAGGACGTTTCCCTGTTATTTGCAATCAGTGTCATCAGATACTCGTACCAATTTGGGACGAGCGGCTCCAATACTCGCACCAGAGGCGTTCGTTCAAAATTGGTGCGAGTACATGATGACGCTGATTGCAATTATCAGTGAAACGTCTGAACCAAAAAAAATGGATTTTATAGATTGTGTGCAACCTCTTCCTGTGGAGGCACTGCATACAACCCGTAAAACATCAAGTGTGCAGCGTGGGGAACTTCCAGATCAAGAATGTGATTGGATGTATCATTGAATGCTTGGGGATGTAGTGTTCTCTTTCTTGATGTGCACTGCATTACCTCCTCAAAATGTGCTGCTATTGTACATCACTGCATAGGTTATTCAAGGTTAAATCGTACAGCTCTCTGATGTGTTTGCAGCACATATTGTACGATATGACTGACATGCTCTATGTACTACAAGCTTCAATTCGTCTCCTAAAAAGGCTTCCAGTTCCTGAAGAAGCTCCCAGCAGGTGCAGTGATATGTCGCGGACATCACGTGAAATGACACATGGTACAATCTGAAAGTGGTGTTTTGACAGGTCAGATTTTATCTCCCCATCCTCCAATCTGTACTGTTAATGAATTACAAATCATGCCAAGCTCCCAAGCAATCACCATTGTGCAGTCCAATTGATCTCTCGTTAATTAAAGGGAAAAAATAAATGTGAATGTATGTAGAAACATAGACGTAGAGTTCCCGTATGATGCTCTATTGTATATATGTATTTTCTCGTTAACATTACACGATGGTCACTGCAACGTACCTTTTTACCACTTGTATAAACTATGGTTGCCACCTGTCTGGGATTGACCTAGTTTGGGAACAGCCATCTGTATGCAGGCAGCAAAAGTATTTATCCTGAGATTTAATGGCATTATGGTCAACTTTAGTAAAGTACACCGCGCAATTTTGATAGCTGTAGACTGACTTGAGGTATAAGTCTGCGGAAAAGGTAACAACAACCTTAGCTGAACACCGACCTCTGAGATTTTTAATTTGCAACAGTATTAATTGGCCTCTACTTACAGTGTCATGGGTATGCAAGAATGACATGAGTTCCCATTTTAGATTTTACTGGAGGTCGACCCAGCAAATGGTGCTTGGGCATGCATTCAATTGCATAGCTTTCTTGAGCCATGAAACGGGTTCTGACTAGCATCACTTGCTGCGACAGTATTGTCCTTTATGATGCATCATTTCCCAGACCCGAGAGACTCTTAACTGAAAGACAGTACTTGTTATGGTTGTCTTCCATATTTCAGAGGCATTACAGCATCAACAGTGGCAATCTGAAAGGTGGATATGGTCAAAAAATCTAGGCTTCTGCCATCTGGTCAGAGAACTATGTGGCCGATAGTATGAAATGGCATTTGAGCCAGCATTCTGCACCGCTTGGAAAATACCTTTGAAGTAACGCTTCAAAAAGATTTTCCACCCATTTTAAAGTATGTCTTATTTTTTGTTGTGCTATGACAGGAGACTTTGCTATCCAACTGCTTTAAAACTATGTGAACCCTTAAGGGCATTTTTGTTACATATTATACACATAACAGCGAGTAAAGTTGTTCTTTTATGTTTTTTTTGTTTATAAAAGTTGACACGTTGCAAGTAGCTTTAGTTTACTCGATGAAACTAATCTGTAAATATTACAATATAACTATATATTTCAAAGCACGGTTTCATACTGCGTGGGTTACTAAGCAGCTCCAATGTAAGTAACGCACGATGTTATTGCTAAGTGTTTCCATATTTCATTGAAACTATTTATTGCTGTGCTTAATGTTTTCATTAAATTAATGACACTGCAAGCACTGCATGTTAAACAGCGTGGTATTTTATCTGTAAGGAAAGAGAGAATATTGAATTTTAAACGACATAACAATGCAAGACTCTGGGCACTCAAGTATTTGGCTCTCACATTTGTTCACAGACGTGGATTCGTAGCTGGCCTGTGAAATAAAGTGACTTCAGGGGAAAAAATGACAGGCTACTGACTAAGGACACTGCAAATAACGTTAAACACGCATGCCATTGCACTATAACTAGTCGCATCTGGTACACTGCTGATTGGCTTAAGGAAAAGAAAATAGTAAAAGTTAAAGAAAAATGAACACCAGAAAACTGATAAGAGCAAAAATAGTTGATTCTTATATTCACGAATAAATTTATGATGACAATGTGAATGCTTGTAATAATGTATCCATTGTGATAACTTATGAAATAATATATGTTCTATACGGCGATGGACTGGCGTCCCGTCGTCGGGTGTATTCCTGCCTTACGCCCTGTGTTTCCGGGATAGGCTCCGGCTCACCGTGACCCTATATAAGATTAAGCGGTTTCAGATAATGAGATGAGATGAGATATGTTCTATACACTATAACAAAATTGCCATCTCTTAGTTTACACTTTAATACATTAGAAATACAGCACTATTGTGCATATTACCAATGCATGAACACGTGATAATACAATATTGTTTACATATACTTTGTGTGTACGTGCATGTGTGTGCAAAGTGCAAATCTGCCATGGATGCATTAAAATAAACTTTGAGATTGTCATGAGCATAACCTAAAAAATAACATTTTCTCATCTCGTCAGAAACCGCTTAATCCTGTACAGGGTCGCGGTGAGCCAGAGCCCATCCCGGCAGACACAGGGCGCAAGGCTGGGATACACCCATGATGGAAAGCCAGTCCATCACCGAGCACTGCGGGCAATTTAGCCTGCAAGCCAATTAACCTATGCAGAAGCATGTTTTTTGGACTGTGGAAGGAAACCCGAGTGCCCGGCGAAAACCCACGCAGACACGGGGAGAGCATGCAAACTCCACACAGCAAGGCACCCGAGCCGAGATTCGAACCCGGGACCTTCTTGATGTGAGGCGACAGCACTGCCCACTGGGCCACCGTGCCACCTCTATGTTGAAATTACAGCAGTAGTGCAATGTAACTTAACTCAAATACAATGTGTTGAATACGTTAATTTAAAACAACGTTGTAAACTATATAAAATGGTAACAGTATTCCATTAACTATTGCAAATAAAGAAACTGACCGGCAGGTTGTGTGGGCATGCCGATTAATATTCTTACTCTTTTGCTACCTAAATATGTCGGTCAAAGTGTACTGCGAAGCAAAATATATTCAGTACATATGCATTCATCGTCTGGTTTAACTCGTTTGCGAAATGATTTTCATTCTCAAGACAAGTACACCAGGGCAAAAAAGAAAGCCAACTGTACAAGTCTCAACTGTCAAACAGCTTTGCTCAATAATAAAAGTTGAATGCCACATTGGGTACCACAAAAACCAACACGGACAGCAGAGTCAATATTCTATCTCATAGCTTGCCTATTTTATGACTGAATTTTCCCATGTTATCATGATGTCATGGCGTTCCAACCTATATTTAATTATGATAGCTAGACAACAGAATGAAGTCAACTTACACAATGATTCAACCATAGCGCTACAAATTTTAAAAGAGCTTTTACTGACAGTGGCAGTTGGTCTGCAGCAATCACTTAAGTCACAATTTTAGATGAATGGACATTTTATGACAGGGCTTATTTCTAATGATACTGGCAATTAGATGAAACTAACCTCCAATATGTTTACAGAATAAAGAGGAACATTTTGCACAGTTTCCCTTCAAAGCATACATCATTGCTGAAAAGGCAAGTTGTCAAAACTGACAATTGTGTTTGAAGTAAAGCCTTACCTCGACACGGTACATTTTCCCTGACATCATTAAATGAATTTGTAATGCACACAGTTTGTGCTGATATGATACCAATTCAAACATTGACTGCATAGTAAGGGTCCTGAAGCTGCTATACTTGACAATATAAGGATTCACTTTTGGAATGTGGCGACACGATGGCCCAGCGGGTAGCGCTGTTGCCGCAGAGCAAGAAGGTCCCGGGTTCGAATCTCAGCTCGGTTGCCTTTCTGTGTGGAGTTTGCATGTTCTCTCCGTATCCGCGTGGGTTTTTGCCGGGCACTCCAGTTTTATCCCACAGTCCAAATACATGCTGCTGCATAGGTTAATTGGCTTGCAGACTAAATTGCCCGCAGTGCCCGGTGATGCACTGGCGTCCCATCGTGGGTATACCCCTGCCTTGCGCCATGTGTCTGCCAGGATAGGCTCTGGCTCACCGTGACCCTGTACAGGACTAAGCGGTTTCTGACGATGAGATGAGATGAGACTTTTGGTATGTGTGCCTAACATAAGTGTATCAACAATTTCAGAAATTAAATTGGATATCACCCACCTCCACCTCAAAAAAATTTTCATCTGGCATTTTAATGCTATAGTAATCAATGGCCTGTTTCCTGCGACTGCATTATATGCAACCAAAAACTCAATGTATTTCCCAGATTACTTGAAAAAACAACAGCACAGGGCATGAAAAAAAAATGCTTGTTTTCAATCTTTGCTACCGAGGCAAGTGGCTCACCATGCTCACATCAACACTGCTCGCAGCTGTCTGACATCATGTGCCATTCCACATAGGCCTTTACCAATTCACCACATTCGCAATTCAATAAACTTTCATGGTTCAGGGTTGGAATTTGATTCAAGAAGTGATTATTATTTAAACATGGTGAATGGTAGCACCTGTAGTAGCAGCAAGGGTCACTTTGATAAATTACGCTCTACATATATTTGTATTTCTAAAGTGCCTTTTACCCGAGGATCACAAAGTGGTACACAGAACTGTGGAGAGAACGACATGTCAACAACATCACAAAAGATCAATTTACTAAAATAATGAATATAAATCAATGAAGGACATCAAGTAAAAATTGAATAATTGAAAAAAAAATAATAAATGTTTCCGAGCATGCACAGGTCAACAGCACACAGCAGTGAGCAGCATCAACAGTACCAGCCAGAGGACTTCAAGGCCTTACAAAATAAGTGAGTCTTGAGACAGGATTTGAAGACGCCCAGAGACTCAGCTGACCGAATTTGCAACGGAAGAGAGTTTCAGAGTCTGAGAAGAGCACGCGAGAAGGCTATCACCCATCGAATGGAGGTGCAGTCTGGGCACATGCAGCAAACCCGTATCGGAGGATCGAAGTCGTTCGTGTTGAGGAAGGTGCATGAAGTAGGTCACCGATGTATGTCAGAGCTGCGCAAGCGACAGCCTTGTAGGTGGAAAGTAAGATCTGGAATTCTATCCAATATCAATATCACCTTTTGGTCAATCCACCGCTTAGGTCCAACAAAATACAATGAATAGCCACAAAAAGTATGCCCTGCGATGTACTGGCGTCACATCTTGGGCATTCCCTCGCCTTCCGCTTTCTGTCAGTTGAGATAGGCTCTGGCCCCTCGAGACCCTGTGCAGGATTAAAGGGGTATTGATAATGAATGAATGAATGAACATACATACATACACAAAAAACCCCAAGAAAACGTTATTGTTGCTGATTTTCCATTCTTATGTTGTTGACGTGCCATTCTCGCCGCAGCTCTGTGCAGTATTTTGTGACCCTCGGGTGAAAAGCGCTCTATGAATGCAATTATTATTATGACATGAATAACTACATTCCTAAACCCCTAACTTAAGACATCTCGATACCTCTCATCTCATCTCATTGTCTGAAACCGCTTAGTCCTATACAGGGTCGCGGTGAGCCGGAGCCTATCCCGGCAGACACAGGGCGCAAGGCAGGGATACACCCACGATGGGACGCCAGTCCATCGCCGGGCACTGCGGGGCAATTTAGCCTGCGAGCCAATTAACTTATGCAGCAGCATGCTTTTGGACTGTGGGAGTAAACCGGAGTGCCCGGCGGAAACCCAAGCGGACACGGGGAGAGCATGCAAACTTCACACAGAAAGGCACCCGAGCCGAGAGATTCGAACCAGGGACCTTCTTGCTGTGAGGCGACAGCGCTAACCACTGGGCCACCGCGCCGCCCCCATCTCGATACCTCAGTATCCTAACCTATGAGCCTGGAAGCAGTAGTCTGATTCTGTCCCTCAAGTAGACCACAATACCACATGGGAAGAGCCTGAGAAAATTCCGATAAAATGAACCATAACGAGGAGATAATTTCATCACTGTCATCCACAACTCATAACAGAAATCTTTTTTTTCACAAAAGCACCACACAAATAATATTGTATTATCCCTAATTACACAACCCGAAAGCAGAGTGTTTTAGGTAGCTAAATTGTTTAAATATGCAATACAGTGACAAGAATTGTGAAATACACAAGGCATCCATAAAAAACAATCGCAGCCACTAGTATATTCATACATTTCATATAAATCTGTGCTATTATTTTGGACACTCTAAAGAGGTGCCTTTGGTTTTAAGGGACTGACATAAAGGCAAGTCATAAAGCAATACAATGACACAGAAACACTCCCTAGAAGGTCTAATTTGTTATTTGGCATTTGATTAGCAGTATGAAAGTCCAGGCAAATTGTTGTTTTTCCAATGGCTCCTTAAGCTGCAAAGCCGTGAACTAGCCCACAGGCCAAAGCATCTCCCTTATAGACGGTAAAATTCCCTAACCAATTAAGGTATAACCTGCAATCGCCGTGACTGGGGGTGTCGTAAGGGGTTCTTGCTATGGGTGACGCTGCGGGCCCGAACACGTTGCCTGTTACAAGTTCATTAACTGCCAGTGAAAGACAGTTTTGTAATCACCTTGCCTGGTATGAAATCCTCATTCTGCCCAAACAACCCATCCAGTAACCAAGTCGAGGGAGGAAACCCAACACCACGCCCAGGTCGGTCAGTCATAACAACAGCGTACTGTACGCATCATTTTTGAAGCTCTGTAATTGAAGTAAACGTGAATGGCAAAAAGGTGTTCCAACAGCAGGAGCAGCTCTTATTAGGAGGGCATGTTGCCGACTCTCACACAACCACCTAGGAATGTAATGATGTGTCGGGTCAACGATTAAAATACATTGTCACTGCTCCACAATACGTGTAGCGAGGCATGCCAAGAACTTGGTTTTTTTAGCTTAATATATGTTGAATTTAATAGGTTCACATGGACCCTGCAGATACCAGAGAACTTATATTCACCCAAATGGAAAAAGATGTGAGTTGCTCAACAACAACCTGAAATTGTGAAAATTAGTCATATTGCAAGGGTTGTGATTTTTTCCGATCCCGAAGTGATTAAAACATGTTTGATTCCTAAAATCGTTATAAGTTAACGTGAAGAGGCACAAGGAGGTGGCACTAACATATGCACAACTACACGCGAACAACACGAACGCAACCGAATACGTTAATGTATGCAGATATGCCAAGGTATCCAGCATCCCTTCAACGTATCTCACGCTGGCCCCCACATCTGCTCGACTTGATCCGCGGGTGCCACAAGCGAGCTGTACACTTGCCACCCCGCAGAGGCAGGACAGATGGCCATCAGGACAAAGATCTTAATCACTCGGTGGCTAAGGCCTCCTTTTTGCCTCCCATCCACCCTTCCAAATCTCATCCCCGATGGGTGTCCTATGAAGTCATATATTACGCTATGCGGACATAGCGTCACGGGCAGATCGAGCACCCACCCACCCCTTGCGCATCCTGGCCTCTTCTATGCCGCTACTGAGCAGTGATTTATTGGGAAAAGCCAGGGTACATGACCACTTAGCTGTGTGTGCAAACGCCATCAAGGAATTTCTATGGGGGGGGGGGGGTTGACACAATAACCACTCGTTTGCAGATTTATATTTGAAGAGTATTCAACTTTTTTAAAATGACAGTTTCTGAACACCGTCGATGATTACATTAAATAAGAATGTTTGACAGAAAACGTAGTTTCTTAATTCATTGCTGAAATAAATTGACATTAAATTGTGAAAATTACCACACTTTCACACGAGGATGTTTTTTTCAGTACTACAAACTCTAGTCGATGCACAGGCATTTAGTTATTTTTTTCAAGTGTTGAATGTTCTCTTCTAACTCTTTCGAGTAAAAGCCCACACGTTTGAACGTGCTAATCCGAGATTTAAAAATAATATGTCAACACTAGAGTAGGCTATATTTTACCCTGGTTACTGCAGACAATAAAGGGCTGCAATTTTGTTCAGCATTCGCATTCCAATAAATTACATTAACAACCGCAGAATTGCGACCACTGCTTCAAGATTTGTAGATTTACAAACCCGCAAGGAAATTATAGAATGCCATTTAAATTTTAGAATAGTTTACATTTCGCGTGTAACATTTATGCCCATACAAGATAGTGTGTAAAAACTAAAATAACACTGTTATAGTAATATAAACTTAATTTGCTTGCCACATTAAGTTCCGTGCATTAACAAATACCTTGCTCGCAGTATATAGTGTCAGGCATTCATTGAATAAAGCATACCGTACTTAGTGTTACATTTCATATAGCCAAAAAAATCATATTTGAAGATATAGCCACAAAACCGAGTCGCCTATTAATCTATTGTTCACAATGCAAAGTTAAGGCAGTTCATGAGGCAGTGGTGTGGTAAGGCCTAGTCTGATTTCAAGATAATGAAAACGTCATTGTTAACACGTTATTCCATATACAATGAAGCTAATTTTCAACATATTGTAATATACATGAGAAGAACTACCAAACAATTTACATACGAAGCCAGTCTCGAGTTAACCTGGAACGCGCGTTTCATAAGATGTATCCATTTCGCTTTAAAATGCATTTTACAATTTGACTAAACACAATGCGGTCGAGTACACTACTTAAAAATTATATAAAACACTGGATGATAAATATTATTAGTGTTGTATGCAGGTTTGAAACAAAGTTTATTATTTTAATAAATACTATATACCTTTTGATGAAACTATATTATATTTTGTACGTACTGTTATAATTATCTTACTATAGGTCCTGTATATTATAATACAATATGTAACCATATTTTTCATGGGATAAAACCTAATAAGTTACTAAAAAATGTAATACAATAAAAGTATTGCAATATAAATAGCACACACAGCAAAAGGCTGGTCATTGAATCATTCATGCAGCTTTTAAGATACAGTAATTTATACATCTCCTATTGCTTCTTAACCACCTTTGTCAGTTGTCACAGTTCGTGTTTCATTACACCACGTTAACATTCGCTTTGATGAAATAATACCTTTCAGAGGAGTCCTGCGTTTCCCATATACCTTTCTCTCCGGCATTTTGGCGCTGCGCTTTGTCTTGCAGCATTAATGGCGTTCCGACTAATTACGTGACACCAGCTCGGCAAGGGAATTCAAAAGCCATGACAGTGTCAAGGACAGATGCGCGGAGACGACCATCTGTCACCATGGTTACGGACAGCATCAAGGGGATTTTATTCCATTTTTTGTGCATTTTATATGCATTGCGACAGGCCAGCCGTCGGTCCACCTTGAGTATCTAGAGATCATTTTACTCCCATTTACTTGTGTTTATGATGGGTTAAAAAGGAATTTGCCGTTCCAAGCAGCAGCGGAAATAATATTGCGTGTTTCCACTTTGCCGGCATATTGCGCATTTGTCAAACAGCTGGGGGCCTCCGAAGTGGCTGTGTATTAAGCCCCACCTAGCCAAATCAATGCTGAGATGAAGGGGCTGCTCAAGCTATGGACAAAATGTAAGCAGAGTTGATCATTTTAAATCAAATACCCAACCGGTTTTTTTTATCCATGTGCACTCCAGATTCCACAGAACACACGACTGATATAGTACAACTGAAAGCTGAACAATAATTTCCTTCAATTATTCTCCTTGCATAAAAGGGGGCCCTTAATTTGCAGTCATAGAACACAGAACACTTGAGCGTTTGTTACCACTGTGTACAGGAATAATCCACGTAGTCAGTCAGTTTATATTTAAGATGGAAGGAACCGTTCAGCTATGTAGTTCCTTTTAACAGTTGTCCAGTGGGGAGGGGTAAAGAAGTTACAACATCTAAGGACACTGAGTGTAATTTAGTTGGGACAATTAACCTTGGCAGCGTGTCTTTTGGCTGTTGGAGGAAACCCAAGAACCTTGCATAAAACCCAGGGGGATAAGGGGAGAACATGCAAAGGCACCCGAGCAATGGCACCCAAGCTGGGAATCGAACTTGTGCCCTTCTTGTTGTGAAGTGGCAGCACTACTTACTGTGCCACCGTACCCCCTACGATGCCGCCAATTTAGCGTAGACGGATTCTAATGTATCAGTGTAGTGAATTTACCATAGTCATTGCACACTGCACGGTCTGAGTTATTGAGTGGACCAACTGAAACTATGCTATTAGAGAATTTATGCCAATTTGCAAAAAAACTGAGCTGATGCTTGTAAGGTGGATTAAAAAAAAAATTACCTAAACGGTGTGTGGTATAAATTAGGTCAATTATATATAAACAATAAAAAAATATAACCACCAGCGGATGTTGCAAACAATTTCTGGAACTAAACGTGATGGTCATGTAAACAAGACAACTTGTAGTTTTCGCAATAGGAAAGGGTAGTTTGTGTTCATGGAGAAATATAGGCACTTACGCCTCATATGAGCAATAAAGCAAGTCCTGTACAATAATGCACAGAAGGAGGGCACATCTAACACCCCAAGTTGATATTTATCTCATACTCATTACAGGCTGTGATATATCTAAGCAAATTAAGGCCATGTAATAAATAATTGCTCTCCCCTGACTAGATTGCATTTAGCAAAGCTGTACTGAGATTATAAAGTGCACAAATAATTGTTATGTGAATACTTCATCACCATGGTCCCCTTGACCAACTAATGCCCCATTTGTAGACATCACACTATTCTCACTAGTGCAACTAAAAAACAATGATCACTCGGAAAATGTGTGAAATGCATGCCAATTGTTTTAAGTCAAATGTGGCACAACTCTAGTATAGTAAGTAGCAATGGAAATGTGATTTATATAAAAATATAAAGCCACTATTGGCTTCACATCCATCCTTAATAGGACTGGGTGTGTATTAGATTGACATTAATAAACATAATCATGACTGTTTTCTTGCTAAGCTGGGTTAATTAGTTATTCGGCAATTAAATCAGACTTGAGCTTTCCACAAACACTAGTTAGTACAATCGTAATTAATATGCTGCATACATTACTTGCGTGTGTCGCACTCCATTGCTCTTCTCTGTGATATTTTCATAACGTACCCTTATTTTGGCTGTTTAACCAATATGACATTAGTTGTAAGTTTGTTAATGTGTCAACATAATAAAATATAGAAGCAGCACCCTACCGTAGTGGTTCAGTGTAAAATATACTATTGATTCGATAGTGTAACCGTAGTGTCTACAACACACTGTTTAAATTCCCACAACTGTATAGTTGGTGTGCTTTTAATTTAACAGTATACATTACAATGATTGATGAGCCGAACAGTTTGCGCTCTGAACCTGGCACCCCAGTTCGATTCCCGGTCACGGCTAAAAATTAATAGTGGATTCTCAAGGACTTCAGCACTTGAGTCCACACTAACCAGCGTACTTAAGTGTATTTAATCAACCCCTGTGAACCGACACCACATTGGAGGGGGTCTTCATCCAGCAGTGGACTGACGAAGAGCTCCAAACTATTACAATTCTAACGAATGTATTTATTACAGGATATGCTGGCTTCACTATATACCGGACACATTATGTCTGTGTAATTAACATATTGCGGTAGCGGACATACACACGTTGTCACATATATTACCCTAATTATGCTGCGTACGTATACAACACGGACGGGAGCACATCAACAGCGCGGCACTGGCCGACAAAATGGCAAAGCACGCTTGGATGAACCGCCACCACACTCTGCACCTTGTCCGTTGAATGTTTGACAGCGATGCTTAGACAAACATTGTCGAAGAGAAAGACAAATATGTTTATCAAAGATTCGTAAACAAATTAAGGGTGGTGCCCAATGATGAGGACAGAGGTGGGGAGCGGTGCCGCAGAGTTCGAATCACGATCACGGCCAAGACAACTGACGATTTTCTGAAATGGTCCTGGGCCTCCCCACGGTCGACTCAGCCTCAAATGAGTACATAGCGCAGTGTAAACATTGCCACTGGGAAGACAAAAGCGGCCGGGCGTGGTGCTGGTCACCAACCTCTTGTCCCGTGTCGACCTTCATAGGTGCTCGCTAACGGTACTCTTTACCCTATAGTCAGCTAAGGCTATACGGGGGATCTTTGTCTTTGAAGAGTTGGGGGGGGGGTGCAGCCGTGGTGAGCATTGGGACACGAGGCGGCAGAGAAGCGGGACCTGGATGCGTGGAGATGATGGAAAGGAGCACGGCGGCAGAGAGGGTATGACGGGGGGGGGTGGCAGGGAAAGAGGCGGCGAGATAAGGAGAGAACTACGGACAGAGGAACATGACAGGAGGACAGAGGAGACGTAAGGATGGAAGGAAGGAATGCAGAAAGAGGCGACAGGGTGGTTGGTGGTAGTGAGGGAAGGACGGATGCAGGAAGGAGAGTGGGGGAGGCAGAAGCAGGGGAACAGAGAAGGGGGTTTGGGAGAGAGTGAAAGGGGGTTGGGCGGCTAGGGAAGGGGGCTGGGAGTCAGCTGGCAGCTGCATGCTGCCCGCACCGCACCTCGCGGCCACAGTGCGGGGCCCCGGGGCTAACGAGGCGGCGCGCTCGCTGTCCGCCCGCCACCTTTTATATCTTAACGAGAATTGATCACAACTCGGGCCCCCTCGGCGGCCTTTCATAGCCGTGTCCGTCAAGCTCGGGACGGTGCCAATGGGATCCCCATGGCCTCGTGCGTGGCCACCCCGCCAGAGCGGGGACGCTCAGAAGGCGAGCCGCGGGTTCCCCTCTGCAGGCTGACGTCAGCCCCGCTCCCTTTTAAGTTTTCGCGGCGCATAAGAAGAAGAAGAGAGAAGAATTTCCTTTCTCTGGAAGGGGGGGGGATGGAGCCCAGTGCTGCGGGGAAACAAAAGAGTAGAGGGGGCTCTGCAACAAAACACACAAGTTGCCAAGATGGCGAAGGGGGCGCGCTGTTTTCTGGAGGCGCGTGGTTCTCTGTTCGGTGTTCGCGAGGCGACACAAAGGAGTGGCGACGGGGGGTGCAGGAGGAGGAGGTTGGAGAATTGAGCAGCGTTGCCTGCCAGCGAGCTACTCCCACCATCATCACGTCCCAACAAAACCTCAACACGGTCGACACTAAGACACCCCCCCCTCCACTCACGCCGTACTCTCAAAAGACAAAGATCCCCCCCCCCGTAAGTACGGACCGGCTGTCGGGGAAGGTGATGTTAGCGAACACCTATTATGAAGGCCGGCACGGCGCATGAAGGAGTGGGTGAACAACAACAACGCCCGGCCGCTTTTTTTCCAGAGGTGATTATTATACACCGTAGCAGGTAATAATAATATTTGGATATCGAAAGCGCCTACTCATTTCTGAGGCTGAGTCGACCGAAGGGAGGATCGGGACCGGATCGAGTGATCGTCCCAACCGTGAGCGGGGATCGAACTCACGTGGCGCAACACTACCGCTCCCCACGTGCTCGGTGTTAGCGTGCAACTCTCACACAATGGAAGTGTGACACGCTCGAAAAACACAATCTACACGAACACACCCGCAGTGACACGCGGTCGACAAACATCGCCTACAGTCTCCACACACTTGGTGTGCAGCGCGTATGAAGTCCAGCACGGCGCCCGAGCGCGGACTCAATCTGGGACATTTACACATATACACTCAACCCACACGCAAAACGACAACAACCCCCGCGTAGCCTTAACAGACACCGTTAGCGAGCACCTATGACACACACATCGACATACAGCCTCGCACTCTTGACATGCACACCGTGTGCTCGGATTATGATACGACTGCCACCGCATACCGTGTTCTAATGATTAATAACACCAGCACTCAGGTACTGCTTGCACAACAGAGGAAGGGTAATAATGTTCAAGTACTCTCCTCTGTTCCAACTGATTACAATTAATAACAAATCGCGAGGACGACGGTCCCTGCAGACACCAGGTAAGAAAAAGCCACAGTCGTATTGTGGTTCCAAAGGATACGCAATACAGCAGACGATGGATAGAAGCAAGTCTAAATCACTAAAGTTTCAAAAAATGATAAATACAAATAATTACCAATACTTCAGTTGCGGCAAATTCTGGTTAAGAACAAACAGGTCTATAAGCACTGTTTTTCCAACGTGATTAGTAAGAACTAGTGTCCCAGCGGGGATGATCGATCACAAGAAAACCTCGAGTACTGACCATCCTGTGGATACGAAAAGAGGGATTCTGCACAATCCCAACATAAAACCATATAACTTCCACCCAAATGACTGTACTTTCCTTCACAGTTCCGTCTTCCCACGATTAACAAACATATGCAGACTTAGTGTGAGAAAATGAGAAACTCCTATCGTCTGTTTGGTACTAGTTTTGTTATGACTTTATGCAACCATTCACTTGGTTTTATCTATCCTCAGCACTGTGATTTATTTTCATTAATGAAATATTTCAGGTAATAAATGCAGAAAATGAGAATAAAAATAGTGGGGTCTACTAAAATGTCTTTAATAACAGTTAATCCAAATCAGTACCACCTCAAATTGATATGGTTGTGTGAAACTCTGGCCAGAATTCCACGTAAAATTTCAAGTATTATCATCCAGGATAATTATGGCCTCTGTCTTGCCCAGCATCTGCTGGGACAGTTGATACCTCGATATTTGAAACATGCACATTCGATTTCAAGTGTAGTGCAAGTACACACATCCACAGCAGGTGTGTACTGACAGAACAGTCTTACAACGCACTGGTGTATTTCTATTCCCTTACAATAGGCACGTAAACACAAGCATGCTGCTAGACAACTACACATAGGGCACGGCAAACACTCAAACCCGAGCAGGAAAACCCCACGCACGAAGGCAACTAACAGGGGTTGCGCCTCTTGTCGGAGATTATTTGCGTGAAGGAGGCGGCGGGGGGGGGGTGCAGGCGGCGGGGTCTGGGAGGAGTGCCACTCCGGGTGATGATGCTGATGGTAGTGGTTAGTACTACTGTAGTTGTGGTGATGATGATGATTATGGTGGCGGTGATGGTTTGTCGGGAGACATCACTTCGAACGCGCAAGTGACGCGGGATAAAACATGGCATCCGACAAACAACACAACACTGCCGCACCACCGCTCCTCGACCGTTGTTTTGTCCGACGCAGCGCAGACTTCCCCACCGACGCCCTACGCGAGTTTAAAGACATCCCCCCCCCCACACACACCCTCCTATCTCGGCACTGATTTTATTAACTACATAAAGTACACTTCTTCAAACGCTACACAAACCACTCCACCACGCGCCACGCTCGTACACAGCGACCCCCCCCACACCCCCATTACGCACACGTATGAATCACGCATGACACGCGGTGGCGGAGTGCGGGCGCCCCGTGTCCACGGGGCCCGCGCTCTAGTTTCTGAACGACACGGGTCTCGCAAGGACTCAGAAGTCATGGTGACAGTAAAGACACACACACACACCACCGTGCCGGGGGGAGCCTCTCTTACCTCGATCCCGTGCGCCGCCGAGCGAGAGGAGCCTCCTCCGCCGAGCGGGGTGGTGGCTTCTCGTTGGGGTGGTGGTTGTTTTAAGGGTGAAGGGACATCGCGAGGACGAGCGGCAGAGACGGTGAAGGAAGCGACGCCGCGCGCAACGAAGAGGTTCCCCGCCACCACACAACAAACGCCGTGCAGCGCACACGCATAGCACGCAGCCGCACTAATGGATACATACATACGCGCTACAGTATGTATAGACTGCAGTTACTTACGGTGTACACAAGCTGTAGTGAGTAATGTGCATAACTACAGCTCTGAGAGCACGGCACTTACAGGGTACATAAATAGTCCATTCATACTATACTAGTTTTAACACGCGGTAGACATGTAGTGCACGCTCAACAACGACGTACACAACTATCCACTGTTAACACGTACAGACGGGGTACATAAATACATACAGCCGTAGTCGATGTACAACACAGCGCACATCCACACACGGGATCAACACGAACCGGGTTCCGCAGTAACGCGGCCCAGGGAAGGAGACGGGGGACAACGGGGAGTTGAAAGGAAGCGGTGGGGGCGGGTGGGGGAGTGCTCACCACAGGGGACACGGGAGAGCGACACGCACAGTCGATAGACAGGGCCCCGAGACAAGACGAGCTGCTGCGCAGGACAGACCGACGGGCAGGCCGGGCGAGATAGCGAGCGAGCGAAGAGGACAACAAGGACGGCGAGGGGACATGACAAGAAAGAACAAAGTGGACGAACCCCGGCGCGGCGAACAATGACGCCTTCCAGACAGGGCGGGCAGGCGGGAGGGTGGACCGGGGTCGGGGCTGCGCTCCCTCCCGGCCGAGCCCGCGCGACCGGCCGCGCAAGAGAACTTACCTGGGGGGGGGG
>JAZEWT010000001.1:19423816-19437322 GCA_036362905.1 Mordacia mordax
CTTGTCAGGCAGGGTTTTCTCCAGTGAAATCTCCTTTGACATGCTTATCCCATTGACTTTATTTTAATCAAAAAGGTACACTTTCAGAATTTGCCCCAAGACATTTTCCACGTACCTTATAAATATACTTTGACTTGTAATTATGCGACTGCTTTTCTCTCCATCCTTGCCTCATTAACACCTTTTTAGTTTGGTGCTGCGGTTAGTTGCATTTTCTAAATGTCTTGTACATGCTGTTCCGTAAACAATGTGTCGTCCACTTTTGAATACACCAACATGTTTTTGCCACGATATGGTAGGCACGACGTATAGGTACCTGTTCTCCATGCTTTCATATTAGCTGCTCGTATGGTGCAGACAATTCCCGTGATATAAAGTATGATGTCCGAATAAATACATATGTAATGCCTTCTGTTTGTGTTGGAAGACAGTTACTCAAGATAGAAGGCTTTGAAGATATTTGCTCTTTAGCAATGCCATGAGACAGGGATGCGTAGAACATTTGAACCCAATAAGGTAAACGGCGTTGCACTCCTCCATTATTGCTTAAAGGCAACTTCTTTAGCCGAACATATCAGCTTCAAATGCTTACCATGTGGTCCTGTGCGTGTACGGTATTGTTTGTCGCCTCCCATTGTACACTTAAGTATTAGACGTCACTGCAGTAGTGTAGGTGATGCATGTTTTTAAAGTTAATTTAAGCATTATTTCAAATCGTTTCTTAATTAGGTTACATGACGCATTTACATTTCCAGTGTGCTTTTAGCTGAGTATGACATACACCCGAGGTCAACGGTTATCTTATTTTGCCCTGGTTTTACGTAAATATTAACTTGTGAAGCCACTGTTATGATTGTAGATTTCGAAAAGTTATTTCTACTTTGAATGCAGTGTTCATGTCATTAGTTTGATGTATTGCCCCTACGACCATGATCAGTTGTGGGTGTTATGCCAGTTAATTTTATTACGTTAATCTAGTTCACTTTTGGTATGTCATGGTGTAAACTGAACGCATTTTATTTGTCTTGATATTTTAGAATAGTCAGCTTGCCAATAGTAAAAGTAAAAATGTGCAATTTAGTATTTAAATATGCAGTCTTAAACAGATTGTTAAACTTTCAATCTATTTTACTATATAAGTAACTTCGCTTTTTGTCTTAAGTTTCCCTTGACGTTTATTTCCCAATGACTAAATCACCTGCAATTGGCGTGATATCAGTTCTTGAAAACTAAGCACGGTTGAGCGTTGACAATACTTGGATTGGCGACTACCATTATAAAACAGGTGATTATAATAGGCTGTGGGACTAGTAATTAACAAAAGGCAGAGTAACAATACATTGTACTCTGCTAGTATTTGCCTCCCTTTCACCAATCTACACTGACCAGACGCTTTGAATTCATCCTTGGCTAAAATGTGCTTGACAAAGCACCGCACCTTGTCCATTTGAGATGGCACTACAATACGTGGTCTTTGTAAGGGGGTTCTCAACCTTTCGCACATCAAGGCCCGCTTAACCCACTTGGCTATGGTCTCCACAGACCGCTAAGTGACGCTGGCGTCCTACTAGGTAGGTGGGTCGAGATTATCTGAATTGGATTCTTAGTGATGGCTGACAGTCGCGCGAGATTAAAACGAGTCCTGGGCTTCCCTTTTTCACCCACCGCACTAACCAATGTGTTGAAGTATGGTCAAACAGTCCTCATAATTAATGCTCTGTGGTGAGGCAATTAAATTTACTTTTGATTCTCATTTAGAAAATGTACAGTTGCCAGCTCCTTTAGCCTCTGGTGTGAAGAGCTGCTTCTTAAGTCTTATGTTGAATATTGTATTTGAAGGTAGTGTTTTTGACGCATTTGAGTTTTTGTAAATTATACTTTTGCATCACCGCCTACGCAGTAGAATTAAATAACAACGCCAATTTGAGTTGCTAACAGTGTAGAGATTCTGTTTTTGTGGTACTCTTATCAAAATTGAAGATTTAATTCACCGGCCCATGTGGTGGGTTAGTGTGGCCCATGTAGTGGGTTAGTGTGGCCCATGTAATGCGTTAGCGTGGCCATCGGTCACTCTTTCCATAGACAATTTCATTATTGATTGGGATTTTGTTCCCGCATTTAGTAGAAAAATACAAAGTATATTAATCGGTAAACTTTCCTTACAAGGTAGCGCTATGCCTTAATAAATATAGAGTAGGGGAACGGTGAAATACAGATTACCCACGCGTATGTTGGCTTGCACTAAATATGTAAAGTTTATCAATGGCATTAATCTGTTTTTCTTTGGGTTTTTATATTGTTTTATCAGGAGGCATTATAAAATAAAAAAAGTCGTCCTGGAATTAATGCTTGACAATGTTTTGGTGGCTCTTTAATTGTAAATTGGTGCATATGGTCCACTTTGATCTGACCCAAATAAACAATACTCTGCAATAAAATATTTGTTATTAGGCTGTGTTCGTCTAACATTTTCTACTGTTATTATGTTTTGCATACTGCTGGGTAAAAGCCATACGATATTGGCATTCTATAATGCCACAATCCATCTTCTGCACATTAGCTAATCTTATAGTTCTATCTCTGCCACCACCTCACTCTCTGGCCATGCAAAAAGCCACTCGGTATCTGCAATTTAATCGATGCCATGGCTCCACCTCCTCCGTGGACATCCTTTTATTCCATTCCTTGGCTGCCACTGTTATTATTATTGACCATCATTCTTTCTGGTGATGTGTCCTGTCCAAGCAATTAGATATGTTTGTTTATTACAGCATAAAGTACCCAGTCAGCTTGCAAGCTCTAGAGGCGGGAGTCCAGCGACACAGCAAACTTCCGCAATGACAAACGTTAGTAGTTTGGACGATATTAACCTACGTATGTTCACAAAGTGCAGTCCTGTGTTTCGGCCTAATATTTTTCCAAACATGGATCTTCATGCTTCATTGTACACCTTTCACTTTAGCATTTTGCTAACGTGCAGCAAAAAAAATTGTAACAATGTTATTTAACTTTGATTTAAGCATTAGATCATATTTAACCTACAAATATAGCTTGTTGATTGTGCTATTGGAATACAAGTCATTCTGACATACCTGTTTTTATAACGCACTTTTATTTAACGTTACCTGGTATATCTTTATTGTGTGAAAAATTTGAACCCTTAACTCTGGTCAGACAAGATACAGAGCTGAAATTTTGCACGTTTACTTTTCATTGCGTACAATTTTATGATCCTTATGCATAACCAATCGCTGTAGCCTGTAAATTTGGTGTTTTCAGATAAGTGTGTTTTCGCTTATTGTTTTTAGATTATGAATGTACCACTGTGCAGTCAATGCATGTGTGCACAGAACTATATTAAGGACACGGAAAGTATTTTGTGTACCCGATAATACCGGAAATATGTTGTAGTCTATTTTGAATTCCTATATACATTTGCTGTACTTAGGAAGCCATATAATTTTTAATGAAATAATTTTTACCAAAGTTTTATGTTTGCTTTTTATATTATGTAATACGTTCATTCTTCTTAGGCCTGTCGTGGCTGCATCAGTTGAGTGGCGCGGTGATTTGTTTTGTCTTTATTTTCACTGCTTGTGCTATGCATTTTAAGGTATGTCCACAAATATATCGTGTATAAAAAGTTAATGTTATTAAGGATCGTTAAAAACGTGCGTTAACTATATTTTAAATCGTGGACATTTAACCAAATTGTCATTTACAGGAAAAGATGTGAAAGCATTGACATGTTTTTGTGCTTAGCATTAGGCTACTAAATCGACTTTGCTGCATTGTGAGTGTACGCAAATAAACTAAACTGCATTAATCTTAGTCCAACTAAGATGGTGACCAGACTTTTTAAGATTTTAAGAGTCTTAAATGTAAACACTAACATTGTCTCATCTCTTATTTCATTCCTTATAGGTCTGGGTGCACAGAAGGGAAGAATCTGCTCGCAGAAATTGGGAGTTGCGGAGCATTGGTGGGGACGTGCAGAGTCAAAGGCCATCTTATACGCATTCAGTCGGTCAGAGGCTTTTTGGCATGGGCTGTTCCAGCAGCAGAGCGGTAGGTCTGTTCGAAGGTCGTTAGCGAGCACGTTTATTTGTAGTGAATTTTTAACTGGCCTCTTGCTGCCTGTTCTAAAAGACACATGTATTGCATAGTTCACACATCCAAAAACACTGCAGTAATTAAGAACCCAATCATTTGCTTGCTTGTTATGTGCGTGAGCAGCCTTGTCAATTCATCGTTGGATGAGGGCCTCCTTTGGCCGTTTTGGTCATGGGGGGGGGGTTACTTGATGAAGACATTGTTTATAGTCATGTGTCACTTAACGTCCACGATCTCATCTCATTATCTGAAACCGCTTAATCCTATATAGGGTCATGGTGAGCCGGAGCCTATCCCGGAAACACAGGGCGTAAGGCAGGAATACACCCGACGACGGGACGCCGGTCCATCACCAGGCATTGCGGGACAATTTTAGTCTGCGAGCCAATCAACCTATCCAGGAGCATGCTTTTGGACTGTGGGAGGAAACCGGAGTACCCGGCGAAAACCCACGCGGACACGGGGAGAGCATGCACACTCCACACAACGTCCACGATACGTTTTGTGAAATAGGACGTTATGCGATTTGGACATTGTGTGAACATCATATTACGTATGTACTGTACAGTACTTAGCAAAGCTGTATAAGATATTTGTACAGTACATGTACACATACAGTACTGTATTTCAGCTTATATATTTGCAAATGTAATATGGATTTGTTCAATACTGTATACATTATACTGTACTGTGTAATAACTTATATACTGTGTATTGATGATAAATACTTCTGTACAGGGGTGCTTGCCACAATTGGAGCTTACAGGGCTGATGTGTTGGATGAGTCTGGAGGCTGTTGCTGGTACAGTTCTGTACTGTATAAGATACTGAACTTATACTAAATTACTGTATGTACACTTAATACACTGTACACTTTTCTTATTTTATTTATATAAACTAACCTTAGACTACTTGGTAAAAAAAAATTATTTTTTAACTTGTAAATTTTTTGTAAAGAGTAGAAAAGGTTTTTACCATTTCTAGCAAATTTTACAGCTGTTAAGATGCTAACACACCAAAAGACACATTTCACAGTGTCTAATTTACAAAAGCCACACATACTTGTGGCGAAATATGCAAATTAGAAGCTTTGATAACATATGCATTGTCCTTAAAACTGATTGGCTTTACTAGACATGACTTTCTTTTCAGCCTGATTGTCAGTGTTAGCCAGATGTTACCAAAAGGCAGTCAGCTCAGGACAATGCAATATCACTGCTTCGTAGCTCAGGTCTAGCTGTTTCAGCTATGGGTACTTTTGCCAGTATACATATGTAAAGAGTCGAAAAGGTTGTTTCCATTTTTGGCAATTTACATTGTCCTTAGCTGACTGCCTTTGGCAACATTTGCAAATACTGACAATCAGGCTTAAAAGAAAGCCATGTCTGGTGAAGGCCAATCAGTTTTAAGGACCATGTATACGTTATCAAAGCTTCTTCTTTGCATATTTCGCCACACGTATGTGTGTGTGGCTTTTGCAAACGAAACACTTGTGAAAGGTGCCTATTTTGGTGTTAAGATCTTAACACATGTATAATTGCCAGAAATGCTAAAAACCTTTTCTGCTCTTTACACATGTACACTTGCAAAGGTAACTATTGATATTAAAGTTTTTATTTCACTTTAAGATTAAACATTTTTCACCTTATTAAACTTTTATGTAAACCCTTACTTGCCTATATCACACACAATTTAACTTTGAAGATTAGGATCATCCACATCAATGTTCTCAGCTTCCTTAGTGTTCAACTGGAAGACTTTCAGGTCAAATAGCCTCCATTGATGAACTGTCTCTAATAATAATATCGTCACCTGTAATGCCTGAAAGACCTACATGAGGCTCTTCTTGGGGAGTTGTTGGTTTCTTCAGGAATATGTCCAGTGTTTGCTTAGTTTTCTTCTTTTCGTCATAAATGTATTGGTATGCAGCAAACACTGCATGAGCGTTCCTGTCTATCGGTGAAAAGCATTCAGTGTGTGGGTCTATCTCTTCAGCACTCCTCAGCAGGCTGTTAATGTCTGCAAAGAATTTGGCTAAGCACTCGGTGAAATTCTTCCGCACCTGTTTTTCTGCAGATTTGTTTTACCTTGCCTCTTTAGCAATTCGCTGTTGCTCAAGCTCTTAACAACTCTTCATTTGTTACTTCCTCAGTAAGCACCTCTAGGGATTCATCACCAATTTCTAATTTCAGATTGTTCACAATGTCGACAAGACTGCTATTGATCCTTGCAATCTCATCCTTTTCAAGTCTCTTAAAGTTATGCACAAACCGCTTCAGCACTTTTTTCCCATATACCATGCATGGACTCTTTGGTCACATAATCCCAGGCCCAAGCAAGATTCTTTATGCAATGGTAGATGTTATATAACTTATAGAACTCCATTAGTGTCTAGCCAGTGTCATCAGTTGCAGCAATAGCCTGAGCATAGGTCCTCCTCAGGTAGTAAACCAAAGCTGCATTACCCCTTGGTCCGTTGGTTGGATTAAATAGGTGGTGTTTGGTGGAAGGAACACCACTTCGATATTGGGGTGGAGGTTACCAATGAAAGGGTGATGTCGTGGAGCATTGTCAATGATCAACAAAATCTTGAAAGCTATGCCTTCCTCCAAGCAGTACTTCACCCTTTCACTCCCATAGCAGTTGGGAAGGGCATCCTGAAACAGCAATTGTCATCCAGGACTTTTTATTGCTCTTGTAATACACCGGCAAGGTATGTTTGCTAATATTTTTTTAAAGCCCTGGGGTTTTTGCTGTGCCAAATTACAAATGGTTTTAACTTTTAGCTAGCAACATTGCTTCCTAACAATACTGTCACTCGGTCTTTAAAAGCCTTAAAGCCCGGCATTGACTTGGCCTCCTTATGGATGAAGGTCCTTTCAGGAATTCACTTCCAGAATAAGGATGTTTCGTCCATATTAAAAATTTGCTGGGCAAATGACCTCCCTCTACAATGAGTTTATCCAAGGTTTCAATAAATTCTTCTGCTGCCTTGGCATTGGCACTCGCAGACTCACCACTCCCTTTCACATTATGCAGTGAAAAACGGTTTATGAAGCTCTTGAATCACCCAGAGCTGGCACTGAACTCTGTCGTAGTCTGGTCCTGCTTTTTCTTTCAGCAATCTCGAACAAGCTTCGTGCCTTAGCAGTGATAGTCAACGTGCTGGTCCTCAATCCACGTCATTAGCAATTTATTCAAACCTGATATAGGTCCCTCATGCTTTTTCGTTAGCCATCTAGCTTTCATTAAAGCAGATCCTTTATTTTTAGCTTGGAGAATTTGTTTCTTTGTTCTTCAGGATCGTCGTGATTGTCGTGTGCGTTATGTCTAAATCACGAGCAGTCGCATTCACTGGTTTTCCACCATCGTGTTTAATAATCTTTTGTTTAACTTCCAAATCGATACTTCGCCTTTGTCTCTTATTGCTGCTATCACTAACACTGGTTTTGCCGCGTTTGGGAGCCATGATGCAGTTCACAGTAATATTTTCGAATGAAAATGTATCAAAGATAATGCAACAACACACAGAGAAGCGTGGCACATGAGAGATATTAGATGCTGTGGCTTGCTGCCGCTTATGAGTCGAAGCATACACTGTTATATGGTAAACTTTTAGTTTTAAGTTGGGCAAGTTTACATTAAAATATAGAAAGTACATACGTAAGTCAGTAACATAGACTGTTATTATGACTATCAATAAATACGTACAGTACTAGAGGTTATATGTGTACTGCAATATACACCTGGCAGCGCACTTGCTTTGTTTACAAGCGTGAGAATCACGTGTTGTGTTTGCTACGTCCCGTTCGCCAATCGGGATTTTTGAACTCTATTATAACTTTATGGGACCACGTAGTGCGGAAGGACGTTAAGCGACACATGACTGTTAAGTCCTGAGAGTGGTGGAAGTTTAGCTACGTTTTTACATGCATGGCATGTATGAAATTAGTTACGACAGAAATTAAGTGTTTCGGTACAATGATTCTCATCTCATCTCATTATCTGAAACCGCTTAATCCTATATAGGGTCACGGTGAGCCGGAGCCTATCCCGGAAACACAGGGCGTAAGGCAGGAATGCACCCGACGACGGGACGCCGGTCCATCGCCAGGCATTGCGGGACAATTTTAGTCTGCGAGCCAATCAACCTATCCAGGAGCATGCTTTTGGACTGTGGGAGGAAACCGGAGTACCCGGCGAAAACCCACGCGGACACGGGGAGAGCATGCAAACTCCACACAGAAAGGCACCGGAGCCGAGAGACTCGAACCCGGGACCTTCTTGCTGTGAGGCGTCAGCGCTAACCACTGCGCCACCGCGCCGCCCTACAATGATTCGATAATGTAAACATTGTATGTAGTGAGGTAGGTTTTACTCATTGTTCAAAGAATATTCCTATGTCAACTTTGCTATAATAATAAACATCTTCAAACCGCTTGTGACATACTTTTTTTACCTTTTCAAAAGTATGGCATTTGAAAGTTTCTTTAATTGCTATTTGAATGTTATCCTGGTAAGTTACATTTTGTTACTGGACTGTAGTAAACTGGTGTACTTAACGTTCACTGCTTAAAGCCAACACTTTAGTCACTAGACTCTGTGTCGACTGTTTATTTTCTAACCTTTCAAACATTCCAAAGGATGGGATATTTGACTCGTAAGGGAAAAATTTGCCTCTCACTTTGGCAAAGATATTATTTGCAGTAATATGATTTAAAGCTTAGTAACTGTATTTGTCAAATTTCATGATAGCACTGGTGCAGCTTAATTTATAGAATATTGATAAACCTTTCAAAAAGGCTGTGGTTGTTTATTTGTATATTGTGTTGGAGTACATGTAAACATTTATTCATGAAGGCTTTTAAAGTGTTGTTTTTTCCCCAGGCACCGATAGAGTTAAGTACTTTTTGAAGACATGGGTTTTCATAATCTTAACGCACAATGCTTTTGAAAAGGGTTTCATTTCACAAAGGCAGTAATGTGTTGCCACCTTCATGCATGTCTATGCGCATGGTGCGTTATCGTCTTATAGCTGTCTCCACGTGACCCGGGTGGCTCTCGGGACACGGGGCGCATGGACAGCCGTGGCAGCTCAGTTAGGTCGAGCCGGGATAATGGGCCTGCTGGTGCCACAGCACGTCAACTATCCCCACATGAAGAGCTCTCTAAGCGGCCAAAACTCCTGTCTTCCAACTCTGCAGCTCCTCTGCCTGGAAACAGTGGTTGGTAGCATCCTTTCTTGTTTATGATTTGAAACAAGAAAGCCCATATTATCTTGACTTAATTGCGTTTAATGCACGTGGCAGTGTACAGTAAATTTGGTAGAAGACATGTGAATGAGAATTTGGGAAGTGTGTACTGTGTTCAGTTCAATTTTAATCGAAGCAATATGTGTTTTTCTGAGGGAAGAAATAATGCACCAGACTTGTAATTTTATACCTTTTTTTTGAAGGCAACACTTTACAGAGAAGAGCAGTGCCCTCTGACACTAGCCGGATTACTGATGCTTCTGGGATTGGAGATGCAACTTTGTCAGGACATGGAAGGAACAGAGAGAATGTAGCTTCAAGCAGGATCTATCCTTTGAATCATAGGCCACGGACGTTTGATTTTGGTAAGCTTCATGTCATTGCCAAATGACTTTCTTGCAAGCAGCCCCCTACATTTCCATCTGTGTCTAATTTTAATAAACGATGTGTTGACGTTTTGTCATATCTTTTACATTATACATAAATAGCTTATAGTCTGAAATTCAATAAAAATTCTCAATTTTGTTTTCAATATATATGTAGTAACAGCATGGCTCCACCATATTTAAAATGTGTTGCCTATAATTATGCATTTTTCGTTGCCCACATTTAGTCTTCAGTGGAATATATGTGGGCTTATTTATCTCTTGAAATTTCAAATCAGCATGTAACACGGAATGGAAATAATTGTATAATCAGATTTTCTGCCCAACTCTGTTATTCATCAGAGTTGATTTACCATTATATTATGATGCTGGTCAGTGCAGGTTGGTGAAGAGATTCCTGGGCACATCACTTGACATTTATATATCTGAATTAAACTAGGTACTTAGCACATTGTACCAACCACTGCATCACCATATTAATGTTACTGTTGGATGTCTGCTTGTGATTGCAAATACTTTGTAAGTGATTGGCAAAAGGATTACGTTTGGCTATCCTTGTGTATTTATAATATACTTGCTTTTTTTCTTTAGATACAGAACAAGACCGATTATCTGCTCACCTGGCTCAGGGAGCACGCCCCAGGCACGTATACAACAGACATGCTGCTGAAGTACAAGAACCCAACTACGTAGAATCTGATTATGCGTCAAGCCCAGTGCCTAGAGGATACAGAGAACGATCTTATGCATTTTTATCACGGAGGCAAACAAGTATGAGTCGAGGCACGAATGAAACACGCACAGGAAATGATCCTGAAGAGCTCTCACCAGTGCTTCGTTCGTGGGTGCCATACTCTATACCTTCCAACGCCCCTCAAACATCAGAATGCTTGCTCCCTCATATGCCTGTATCAGCTGCAAACAGCAGGCCATCTTCTGAGCTTGTACATGGACAGGACGTGAATCGAGGTGCCTCGGCGACTTCACATCGTAACCCTGCTGGAAACGAGTCCTCATTTTCTTACTTTAGCAGGGAGGCCCATACAGAAGAAGGGATTGATTTATCTCGAGAAAATTGGAATGAAAATGGGCTGCGTAGAAGAACACCTAATAGTAGATCGGTACCACAAAATGCTGCCCCTGATATAGATGGAGTAGGTGGGTTCACGGATTCCAATTTGCCTAGCCGTTGGGCAAGTACAAGATTGTCAGCTGCCCGAGATATTATGCATGACATGGAAAGGTCAGTAGTTTCTCTAAGATTGATTGAATTAAGGAGACGATTGCTGACGTCCAGTGGTGTGGGATTAGGAAGAGGAGAAAATGTGTCAAATCCGTACCAAAATGTTTCTTCATTAAGGACTACTGTTAACAATTTGAGAGCTGACAGGCAACCAGACAACCAGTCAGAACCTGCCCAACAGACTAGCCTCACAGGATTTGGAAGAGGTTCTAACTCCCGCTCTAGAGTTGAAATGGCTTCATCTGAAACAGAAGGGCTTAATAGCACTAGTTTCTGGCCTGAAGGCAATGTGCAAGATGGAAATGTGACACAAAATGAGAATTTACGATCAAATATGTCTCCATATTCAAGGGATGGAAGTCCTTTGCAACGGTGTGTTAATAGAGGTAGAAGGGTTCCCAGAGAAGAATCCTCAAGACCATGGTCCTCAAGACCATCTACTTTTCCGAATCTGGGCTTGGAGTCTCCAATAAGGCAATGGCAAAATAATACAGATGACATTGACATTCAAAGACAACTTGCGGATTCCCCCATTAACACATTTTCTTTCAACAACGCAATTCCATACCATGCTTATTCATCACCAAATGATATTTCTGACCCCTATAACATAGAACTAACCTACATTCCAGATGGATCATCGGACTCAAGTTCCAGTGCATCGGGCAGAATACCAAGTAATGAGAGCATTGGTGGTAGTAGTGCTGGCAGCATTTCTTCAGGGCCATCTCAAGGTAGCCCAGTTTCAATAACATCACACACAAGTCGGGATGATGAGATGCGTGTTCTTGGAGTCGTTCCGGGCTCCAGCTCTCTGCTTTTCTCGTCTGAACGGAGAGCTGGATTTGGAACTGTGGCTGAGGACACTGCCAGCTCAACAGCTACAGCCCGTCACAGTCATAGAGTGGGCACTGCTCAACCTGTAACGTCTCGACTGGGTACACATGAAATGTCAACTGCCCAGGTGCTACCCTCTCGTGATCCGGAGAGGCTTCGGCAAATACAAGAAAGGTAAGAAAACGTTATGGAGCCTCCTAATGGTACGAGCTTCTGTTGGTGATGATCTTTAGTCCATTATTGTTATCAATTTTCTTCATTGTAACGTTTTTATTATTTAGCCACTTGCTGTCTGTGTGTTCAGACTGCTGATGGAGGACTCTGATGAGGAAGAAGGAGATATCTGCCGCATCTGTCAGATGAGCACCGTGGCTCCAGGCAACCTGCTAGTTGTCCCCTGTAGCTGTACAGGTAGCCTGAAATATGTCCACCAGGATTGCATGCGTCGCTGGCTCGAGGCCAAGATTAAGTCTGGTGAGTCAAGTGTCATTTAACTGATGCTCACAGTTTCAGCCTTTGTATATGAACTTATGCCCACAGTTTCAGCCCTTCCATATGGAAGCAGAAAACTATTTCAGCACGTGGATGGCTGCACAGTATGTCCATGAGGCTCTTTTCTTCGAAAGTTACAGAATGAATGTTTTCCTATCCTAAATGTTCTGTTAATCAAGTGATAAATGTGTAACCTTGGGTATATTTATTGTTTTCATAAAGGTGTGCAATGTGTGTTATCGTATATGACAAGCGTTTATAGGAATATTGCAATGTGCATATTGTGCGTTTTCTGAATACAGGTGCTGAGTTGTCAGCTGTACTGCACTGTGAGCTCTGCAAACAACTGCTACGTTTTGAGGTGGAGGGGTTCGATATACACCAACTCTATCAAGAGCACTCTGCCAATCAGGTCAGCTCTTTGACATTGTTCTATGCTTGAGGGATGTGAAAATGCCAAACCAGAGCTATTTCATGTATTGAGAATATATCCATCTAACAAACTCGGCAAATTTTTTTACACGTTTTGTCTATCAACAAGCACGTGATATTTTAGGAAGAATATGAATGTTTCTCATGTATTCTTTTCACTGAGAATAAACTTGTCTTCAGGTGTGTTAGTAATATAAACAATGATAATTTATTTTCATCTGGTAAAAGTCCACACATTTTTACCAATTCTATCTTTGCACAATAATGTGGCAATTTCAAAGTTGTGCCTAATAGCCAACCTATTAACTTGAATTATACATGATAGTGCTGCACATCACTCGGTGATTTTTTTTTTCACTTGGCAAGCTGTGCAACTTTTCATTCTCGGACAAAATATTCTGCTGAAAAGTATGAACTCTTGTGCATCAGTGAACACAATCCCAAACCTGTCTGGCCTGTACAGTTTGTGCCAATAATGACAAACTAACATTTCCGTCAGCTGGGTGATGTGTACAGTGGCTTAACCAGTTTATCTTTAATGTTGCAATAATGTGTTTTTAATTATGCAAATTTTGATGGCAATGGAGCACAGTTTTTGCATGCCGTTTCTTAGCTTATTTCAACTTGTAAGCATTTAAGATTAAAAAGTTATCCATCCATCTTCATACCGCTTTATCCGATGCCGGGTCGCGGGGGCAGCAGTCTAAGCAGCGATGCCCAGACTTCCTTCACCCCAGACACTTCCTCCAGC
>JAZEWT010000001.1:19468154-19483120 GCA_036362905.1 Mordacia mordax
ACATTACATCTGAGAACCTCCATTCTTGTTACAGCCAATACGAGAAGATTTGATCACCTTATTTTTGATTGCTTGCACCCGAAAGGAAAAGTGAATGATATCTTGCAACTGTTAATACAACTATCAGTTTTGCAATGCTTTGTGACTATCCAATACATACGCAAAGCATTGCATGCATTTATGTAGATATTACAATTAGAATTCACAACTAGCATTAAAATAAATCTTCGAAGCGGATAGAAAAAGGCAATTATTATACAGGACACAATCATGATAAACTGTGCTCCGCTAAAGAAATAGGCACTCAACAAACACATTGCACACATGGGCAACAATGCCATTATAAGTCATGCGGCTTCCGTTATATTTACAAGCAACACCGACCATTGAGTCTGTCATGGTGTACACATTGTTTGAGTCCAGATGGCAGAACCCATCGCTGGGTTGGACGATTCCCGCCAGTCGACCATCCAGAGCAAAATGAGAATAGTCATCCGAGGTGAACACCAGCAGGTGGGAGGCCTCCCTCCGCCAGCCGATGTGCTCCTATCACAGCGGGACAGTACACGCTGGAGCTTGAGAGTGTGAATGTGCACTGGCTGTCCGATGTGGCTATTGGTTATCTGGTGTCTTTACTGGTTGTACCACATGTTGTTGGGCACTGAATCTGAGATTTCACTAAAAAAGTTCCCAGCATGTGCAGCGAAATATTGGACATAATTACAAGCATGCAGTCCAACCTGAAAACACATCTGATTGGCATACAACAGAGCGTCAAAAATGTATATAGTGATATGGCAAATAATTGTCTGCATTACACTCTGCCGCCAAGTCCTAGGAACCTCCACACCACAAGCCCTTTAAGACCTCATGGCCAACAGCCTCAGTCATAATACTATGGCTAAAACTATTTTGAAGCCACCTTTGAACCCAAGATATGTCCACTACAGCCCACCAGAAACCCAACCACATAATGAAAATTATGTATATATGATTTGAATAATGAGATTCTGCTGTGTGACGTAAAAGGCATTGTGTTATTCCGAACCAATGGCTGTAATGGATGCACTGCTGTCATGTCTCACCGTGCAGACCGCCGCCTGCAGAACGGCATCCATGCCGGCCTCCGGGGAATCCACGTTAGGGGACACCTCCTGCTTTTGCACCTCCTCGTTAAACTTATTGACTTCATTGGTGAGCGGGAGCACATGATGGTACCCGTATGTCGGCGGGCAGTTGAAGGGTTTCTTGGCGCGGCTGTGAAATAGTGCATATAAAAGCATTGCTTTGCCGGAGTCTGATACCTGTGTCATTCATTACACGAGTGAAAACAACACTTAAGCACAACACTGCAAGAAAATGCGAACATATGACAGTTGAAAGACAACGGTATAGGGTAATAACATTACTTTGATTTAAGTTTGGTTGCTATTATGTGCTAGTATGTAAGATCACAATAGGTTTTACCGTATCTGGCGATTATGCAGGTGTTAAGAACTTAACACCTGCATAATTGCCAGGCAATTGCCAGGCAATTGCCAGGCAATTGCCTGCCAGGCATTTGCCAGGCAATTATGCAGGTGTTAAGTTCTTAACACCTGCATAATCGCCAGATACGGTAAAACCTATTGTGATCTTATATTTGTATACTGGCAAAAAAGTACCCATAGCGTTAACAGCCCCACCTAAGCTATAAAGCATTGATACTGCATTATTTGGAGCTGACTGCCTTATGGCAGCGACTGACACCGGCAAATAGGCTCAAAAGAAAGCCACTGCCAGGTGAAGGTCGGTCAGTTGAAGGACAATGCATAGGTTATCAAAGCTACCTGTTTGCATACTTTGCCACTAGTATGTGTGGCTTTTGCAAACTGGACACATTGTAAAATGTGTCTATTTTGGTGTTTGGGATTTTAACACCTGCATAATTGCCTGGCAATTGCCTGGCAATTGCCTGGCAATTATGCAGGTGTTAAGTTCTTAACAGCTGCATAATCGCCAGATACGGTAAAACCTATTGTGATCTTATATTTGTATACTGGCAAAAAAGTACCCATAGCGTGCTAGTATGTGTTGCACAGTCCGTTTGAAGTGAAGGAAACATATGTGTTGCTTGTTCAGGATGACTAAGGGTGTGAAATTCCCAGACTGCGTACAAGTTGATGAGTCGTTGATTAGTCATCGTCTGCTTCAAAGGAAGTAGACATTAGCACTAAACTGATTATTGTGATTAGTAGGAGTGGAGTAGTACTCTACTTGTAGGAAGTGAGGCCAGAAACTAGACCCATCGTGAGTCGTAATGACATGGTTGTAGCTGCGTGTCATCCGTCGCTCTCTTAAGTGTGAATAGAGAGTGGCCTGTTCTGGCGACAAACATAGGAATGTACAAGTGATCTGCGCCTTACTGTCGAGAACACGTCACCAAAACACATTGTCCATGAACTGAACTTTAAATTACAGCACCCTAATGACTTATTGCGAGGATGCAACAGTGCATTAATTTGTTAATGTAGTAATTTAAGCTCATCATGGGTGCACTAAATCGCACGCACTGCAATCAACGTTCTTCAATTCATGTGCTGTATGTAATGGCTTCGTATGACCACTGCAACCACTCGAGGCCGTGACAAATACCACAATAAACTGTGATCTTGATTTATGTCAAACAAATTACCATAATGGTAAGGGTGGGAGGTGTATTTAACAGTTACACCAACCAACACAGTGCTCACGAAACAACGTGTAAATTGAACACTTACAATTCGCAGGGGTTTTTTGCGTATTCGGGGTTTGTGTAAAGTCGCACAAATGGTGACACAGGCTTCTCAATAAACGTGCCGAAGCCAAGGCGGAAGTTGCTCGTCAGTTTGGCCATTTCTCGAGAGAGGTCGGTGCCTAGGTCACGGATGTTTTGCAGGTCATCGCGCATGGACATGGAGAGGTCCATGAGGTAGTAGAGGTCCACGGGGTAGTCCTCCACTTGACGAACCTTGATCTGAAATTTCACTGGAGCACCTGGTCAGACAGAGTGTGCAGATTTAGCTGGAGCAGCTGCTCAGATAGTGTGTGGATTTATCTGAAGCATCTGCTCAGACAGAGTGTGCGAATTTAGTTGGAGCATCTGCTTAGAGAGTGCATGGATTTAGCTGGAGCATCTGCTCAGACAGAGTGTGCGGATTTAGCTGGAGCACCTGCTCAGAGTGTGTAGATTTAGCTGGAGAACCTGCTCAGACAGAGTGTGTGGATTTAGCTGGAGCACCTGCTCAGAGTGTGTAGATTTAGCTGGAGAACCTGCTCAGACAGAGTGCATGGATTTAGCTGGAGTATCTGCTCCGACAGAGTGTGCGGATTTAGCTGGAGCACCTGCTCAGATAGAGTGTGCGGATATAGCTGGAGTATCGGCTCAGACAGTGTCCGGATTTAATTATGCAACACAGTGGACAGTGCGTTGCCAAACATAGGTGAGTTTTGCCAAACCCAATATCTTTAAATATATGTGTTCATCTACCAGTCAGGATAAAAATCACGCAGACCACATGATATATGTATATATCTGCCCTGTCTTTTTGTTCTGAAGATGGACCAGTGCCTGAAATGTTTGGTATCGGGTGATGTTAATGACCATCATAATACAGTGTTGTTCAAACTATGTTAATAGCTGCAGATACACGCTCAATGTATGATTTACCAAAAACAAGCTCAAAGAGAGGTCAGGACAATGTCTATGTTCAAGATCAGGGTTCTCACCTGTCATCATGGTGAGGGTCATTTTCTGTGGTGTGAGCTGCGTGATTTGCTCAGCTGAGCCAGAGCCCATGTCACTGAGCGGGTTGCTCTGCTCTATACGTGCATTGCTCGAGGACTTTTCCAAGGATTCCCGTGGGCATCCGTTCTTTACCAGGTTGTCCAGCATGTCACACCGTGAGTTTCCAGTCGAGTACTCCTGGGGACCAAACATTGTTGGAAAAAATGTCCACCTTGAAAGTTGTCAGCAAAACTGTAACAAAAGGGCTTTAATTTGAGATGTAGCTGTCTGGGGCTGGGCTCTAGAAAACATTTCCACGGTAGGAGAGGAGTGGGGAGAGGTCAGTGATTGGGAGTTGGTGTCTAAGGAAAATATTCAATGAGAAATGAAGCCTTGCATACCCCAGTGAAGTGAAACCTGGGATTGTCTTGAGATACAGTGGCATTTCTATATTGTAATCGTCATCAATAAAAAAATCTATTGATCTTCCATTCATCCATTGTCATGTCACTTATCTGGGTCTGGGTCACAGATGCAACAGGCTTATTTAAGCAGCCCAGTCCTTTTCCCAAGCAACTTCTTCCAGCTCTTCTAAGGCGTTCCCAGGCCAGCTGAGAGATATAATCCCTCCAACAGGTCCCCGGTCTGCCCCAGAATCTTCTCCCAGTTAACCATGTCCAGTACACCTCCAACGGGAGGTGCCGAGGAGGTATCCTTCCCAGATTCCCAAACCACCTCAAATGATTCATCTCAATGCAGATGAGCAGCAGTTCTGCTCTGAGATCCTCCCTGATCACTGGGCTCCTCACCCTATCTCTAAGGCTGTGCCCAGCAACGCTGCGGAGGAACTTCAATTCAGTTATCTGTATCTGGGACCTTACTCTTTCGGTCACTACCCAAAGCTTATGACCATAAGTGAGGTTTGGAACGAAGACTGACTAGTAAATTAAGAGTTGTACCTCCCGATTCAGCTCTCTTTTCACCACGACGGTCGAATACAACTGCAGATGCTACCCCGATCAATCTGTCAATCTCAAGCTCCCTTTTAACCTCACACGTGAACACGACCCCGAGATACTTGAACTTCTCCATTTCGGTCAGCTGCTCACTCCCCATCCAGAGGGGACCAGCCACCTTTCTTCGGCCGAGAACCACGGCTTTAAATTTGGAGGTGCTGAATTTCATCCCCACCGCATCACACTCAGTCACAACCCTTCCAGTGCATGCTGGAGATCATAGTCTGATACAGCAAACAGGACAACATTATTTGCAAAAAACAGAGATGCCACCCTCATACCCCCAAACTGGATGTACTCCGGTCCTCGGCTATGCCTTGATATGATGTTAATGAAAATCACGAACAGAATAGGAGACAATGCGCACCCTTGATGGGGCCTAACGCCCATTGTAAATTGACTTGCCTTAATGCCAAGGATGTGAACACAGTTCTCACTCCGGTTGTTCAGGGCCAAATGGCATGCACTAACGGCCACAGTACTCCATACTCTCTCAGTCCCTCCCACATAATCCCTCGGGTCACATGGTCAAAAGCCTTTTCCAAGTCCACAAAACACATGTAGACTGCATTGGCAAATTCACATGAGCCATCAAGAATCTGTGAGAGTGTAAAAAGCTGGTCCACTGTTCCACGACCAGGACAGAATCTGCATTGTTCCTTTTGAATCCAAAGTTTGACAATCGGCCGGATCCTCCTTTCCAGCACCCTGGCATAGGCTTTCCTACAAAGGCTGAGCCGTGTGATTCCTCAGCATTTGGAACACACCCTCCGGTCCCCTTTTTTCAAAATGAGAACCACCACCTCTCTTTGGCAATCCACTGGTATTGTTCCCGACACCCACACGACATTGAAAAGGCATATCAGCCATGACAACCCCACAACATCCAGGGCCTTCAGCCTTTGCAGGTGGATCTCATCCACTACTGGCACTTTGCCACTGTGTAGCTTCTGGACTACCTCAGTGACTTCTGCCAAGGAGATGGACTCTGACTCCCCAGAACACTTCGGCCCTGCCGTCTCCTCTGAGGGTGCGTCTGTCGGGTTTAGAAGTTCCTCAAAGTGTTCCTTTCACCTCCTAATGATTTGCCCAGTCGAGGTCAGCATTTCCCACCCTTGCCGATAGCCTAGGCGGGCCCCTGCCTTCCTCTCCTGAGCCGACGGATGGTTTGCCAGAATCTCTTTGAAGCCAGCCGAAAGTCCTTCTCCATATCCTCTCCGAACTCTTCGCATACCCTGGCTTTTGCTTCTGCAACCACTGCAGCTGCAAGTTATTCTGGCCTGCTAGTACATGTGCACTGAAGCGCGGTCCCCTGTGCCAACCGAGCCTGAAAGGACTCCTTTTTCAACTTGACAGCTTCCCTCGTCCTTGGTGTCCACCAGCCGGTCCTGAGATTGCCACCATAACAGGCACCGACCACCTTCTGGACCCAACTTTTAGTAGTCGCTTCCACGATGGAAGTTATAATCAGGGTCCATTCTGACTCCATGTTCTCAGCCTCCTTCCGAATGTAAGAGAAACGTCTCTAGAGGTAGGACCTGAAATTGCTTCAAACAGGGTCCTCCACCAGTCGTTCCCAGCAAACCCTCACTACACGTTTGGGCTCACCAGGTTTGTCTGGTATCCTATCCCCCCATCTGATCCATCTCACCACCAGGTGGTGATCGGTAGACAGCTCTGCTCCTCTCTTCACTTTCGTGTCCAAAACATTTGGTGTCAAGTTCAATGAGAAAACAACAAAGTAGATCATTGTGCTTTGGCCCAATGTGCTGTGGTAACAGATACAATTATGAATCTCCATGTTTTCAAACATGGTGTTTGTTATGGACAGTCCAACACTGGCACAGAAGTCCAATAACCTGACATTGCTCGGGTTAAGATCAAGCAGGCCATTACTCCCAATAATACCCCTTAAGGTTTCTGCATAATTGCTCAAATGGGCATTGAAGTCGCCCATTAGAACTATGGAGTCACCAGGTGGAGTGTTTTCAAGCACCCACCCATTGTCTCCAAGAAGGTAGTGTACTCTGAACTGCTGTTGGTGTGTGTGCATATACACCAGTCAGAGTGCTCCTCCCTGCGACCCTACATCGCATTGTGGTAACCCTCATTCACTGAGACAAATTCCAACTGAGTGGCACCTAGCCAGGGGCTGCTGAGTATCCCCACTCTTATCCGGCACCTCTCCCCCTCTGTGACTCTGGTAGGAGAGAGTCCAAACCCAATCAAGGAGTTTTGCTCTAGAGCCGACACTATGTGTCTAGTTGGTACCTCTCAACCTCCTACACAAGCTCTTGTTCCTTATTCCCCAAAGAGGTGATGCTCCACGTTCCAAGAGTCAATTTCTGTTGCCAAGGTCCAGTATGCCTTGACCCACTATGAATTTGTTTGCTGATCAAAGGGCCGAATGAACTCCCCCATCAGCTTTAATGGTCTTGCGAGGCAACAATCCATCTGGCACCTACACACGAGCTGATATTTTTGCTCCATCTCTATGGTTGTCCACAATTGGTTGTCTTGGCCGGCATCCCTCCTAGTAAGGCTTCCTATTTTGAGCCCAGTAATTTTTTTAACAATTCATATCATGCCATTGGCTTGCAATGTTATTTAATGTATTGCTCTGTCTCTCAATGCAATATATACAGTATATGCATACTAAATTGTTCCTAAATATATAACAACATAATAATTTCTACCATTTTTATTCATCTCATGTCATTGTCTAAAACCGCTTAGTCCTATACAGGGTCAAGGTGCAGCCGGAGCCTATCCCGGCAGACACACGGCGCAAGGCAAGGATATACCGACGATGGGACGCCAGTCCATCGCCGGGCACATGCGGGGCAATTTAGCCTGCGAGCCAATTAACCTATGTAGCAGCATGCTTTTTGGACTGTGGGAGGAAACTGGAGTGCCCGGCGAAAACCCACGCGGACACGGGGAGAGCATGCAAACTCCACACAGAAAGGCACCGGAACCGAGAGATTCGAACCCGGGACCTTCTTGCTGTGAGGCGACAGCGCTAACCACTGGGCCACCGTGCCGCCCGCCTGCTGAATACATTGCCCTAAAATGCACTGGCGTCATATCTTAGGTATTTCCCCCCTTACGTCTTCTGTCGCGACCCTGCACAGGATTAAGCGTGTATTCTCATCTCATTATCTGAAACCGCTTAATCCTATATAGGGTCACGGTGAAGCCGGAGCCTATCCCGGAAACATAGGGCGTAAGGCAGGAATACACCCGACGACGGGATGCCGGTCCATCGCCGGGCATTGCGGGACAATTTTAGTCTGCGAGCCAATCAACCTATCCAGGAGCATGCTTTTGAACTGTGGGAGGAAACCGGAGTACCCGGCGAAAACCCACGCGGACACGGGGAGAGCATGCAAACTCCACACAGAAAGGCACCGGAGCCGAGAGACTCGAACCCGGGACCTTCTTGCTGTGAGGCGTCAGCGCTAACCACTGCGCCACCGCGCCGTGTATTGATGAAGAATTAATTAATACTAATCAATAATAATTTGTAATTTTGGAGAATATAATGTGCAGTTCATACATGCATATCGTGATAAGAGCGACGGTGGTTAATTAGCCAACTGAAATATATTCGGAACACAGTACACGACAAATGCTTATTGCCCAAATTACCATTGTAAAAGCCACTTCTGTTTCCTTACATGATACATGGAAACAGGCACAGACACTCACCTTCTGTGCACACCACGCACAATCTGGATGCAACAGGAGGCAATCTCGACACGAGCGCGCGTGGCCACTGATGCAGACATTGCTGGCGCCTGCAGCCGCACCAGTGCCGACGCAACGAGGTTACCCACTACGAAAACAACACAATTCTTGTATTTGCCTTTTCGTGCAGTGCTTATAATGGGCGGGGAATATGCCTTTCGAATTACATCTCCGTAGAAATAATCGTTATACCACAATAGCTCCATTGTTAACGTTAATATAGGCATAATACGAAATATAAAACAAAAACCAATACTGAGCAGTGTTTATGCGTCCGTCACTCACAAAACCAAAGAACCGCTGCGTTCGCAAATACATCATGGAAGTACATTTCTTATCTCTGCTTGGCCAAAATATTAGGTACTGTACGTACTTCAATACATTATGAACCAAACGGTATTAGATTATTTAGTTTCTTGTGTTTTTTTGTTTTGCTACAGCTCTCATGTACACAAGGTATGAAACTCTCAGCCAACACTTCAATACATTATACACCAAACGGTATTAGATTATTTAGTTACTTGTGTTTTTTGTTTTGTTACAGCTCTCAGCCAACAACTCAACAGAATCAGCACTGTGTTATGTGCTGACTTTCACCCGTCCATAACTTTGGGCCACGGCTTTAACGGCCACATTTAAGGGGTGACCACCACCCGCACGTCCGCCGGGCCATGCGGCGCTCGTAGAGCGCGACTATTGTGAACTGCCAGTTAAAACCTCGTGTCCGAATGCGGCTTCACCGCTCGCTGTCCCTGGGGTCCCCTCAATTTAATTCCACTTCGTGGAATATCAAAAATACCTGTCTTATATTATGTTGTTGCGTTTGTTACTTCGAACGCTTATATTCCAGGAATCCCGCATCCAGTGCTTGCAAGCTCACTGGGTGTTTTTTGCTGTAATAAGACATCTATCCTTCTCGAGATAAATTCGCTTCACGATTTGCGTGGAATTTCCACCACGGTGTCAGGGCTGTAATTAAGAGCTGCACTCTGGGCTGCTCTTCCTGACACGAACCAGCAAAGAGAAGCGTGTACAGTATTACGAACCTTTTCCAAAGTCGACTGTGCAGAGAAGCAGCAACGTAGTGAAGACCACTTTGCAAGTGCTCCACCTGTCAGCTGGCTCCATGGTACGCTTGACGAGCCTCGGTAAGATTGTTAATAACCCAGACGATGTCCCCTTGCGAGAGTTGTTGCCACACCAGTGCGTGCGTGTCACTAACCCAACCGGGAAAGTGAACGCCACTTTTGTGTGTGCGTAAGACTCATAGAGGTTTCGCTTAGTTACGTTATGTTTCTGCCTTTGCTAGGCACTGATGTTCCGTTCTCCATACTATCTCTGCAATGGGTTCACGCCCATGCCATGAGCTGTGAAGGAAAGATAACTGGTCGGGCTGGTTGTGCAACGATAGGTATGTTTGCGGTTATAGCAGTTTTTTCCCTCAAGAATGTTATTTACAATAGAATTACAACTGTATTCGGTGCGCCCGAGCGTTACTTCAGAAAAATTTTCCCTTGGATTGTGGGATATTTACGAAGCATTATCGTCAAATCTGCTGGGTTTGTGGATGTGTGGAGGTGAATTCAGCCCTAGACGGTCACTTTCCGTATGCATTTTGTAATTTTAAGGAATGAATGCAATCAACACATGATGCCAACATTTCCAAGGTGTACATTGAATTATAAGTCCATTAAATGCCATATTGAATGAAGTTGCGTTTGTGTGCTTATATGTTTTAATTTAGTACATGTACTATATTTTTACAGTATGGTTATAATCCGAGAGGCTATCGGATTTAAAATAGAGTATGATACAATACAGTAATAGCATTTTTGAGGTCTCTCCATCAGTAAACTCCCAACTGAAACAACTCCTAGGGCAACGAACATTTTTTACGTTTTATGTTTCATCTTGATTTAGCCTTAACTTCAAAGTAAAAAATAAAAAAGTGTAGGACAAAGGTTATCTGAGTAGAAAAAACTGTTGTTTTGGAATTTAGACACATTGAACTACTTTGAAACCTAGGAGTTGATTGCAGCGATTGGTTTAGTATATTGTGCACAGCCTTCCTCAAAACACCAGTTCCCATACAATTCCCACGAATCAGTAAAAAGAAAAAGCCCTCCGTGACTTTAAACATTCTTTTTGAAGTGAAACCGTGTACATACTACTGCGTGGATTGTGATACTTGTACAGCTCGTGTTCCATTTGCTTTAAGGTTTACCGCGTGTTATTTGGTATGATGGTATGATAGATCGAATCGTTTCGAACGTCAGGAACTGCAAAAATTGCTGGGAGCTTTGTCAGGACCTCATTCTAAACAACACCTATCACAATCCGGAAAGCCAACTTCCCTGAACACTTTCAAGTAAGAGTTGCACGTATCAATACATATTAATTACTCGTGTTTATAGAGTCCATCCATGTTTATCAGTTTCTTTCATTCAAATACGACTGACGTTAAGTCATAACAGGTTTTAAGAATATCCACGTTTCACAGGATGTGTCTAACAATTAATTGTCGGGCAACACCCCAAGCCGGTGTCTTACACCACCAGAGCGCTTGTCACGCCCGTGGATCTCGGGACGTGTTGGTGCTTCTCCTTAGGTGGCGGCGCCACAAGTGACGATGACATTTCTAACTTTACAGAACTTTATCAGATCACATAACAACACTCCGAGCCGCATCCTACAACGTCACCTGTCGTTAGCATACCGATCTCCCATTCACCGAGTCTCTGGCTCCCCTCAATACGCCTGTTATCTACCACCCCCCTCGCGCGTGCGTGACATCTGACATCCTATCCTTCCGGCCGTCCTTCCTGTTTACTGCACACGAACACACCCGCTTCCTTCCGTTTCTTGAACTTCCTATGACCCTCCTCCGGTCGACCATTCCGTAGCAACAGCACCATCACAGCCAATCCCAACGCAGCCCTCTCGGCTCAAACTCTGGGCGTGCCAAGGTGCACCCAGCCTGGCACCGCGTGTAACCCAGCACCGCCCACCACGCAGGACACCCCACTCAGCCATTTACACCATCGTAACCAGGCACCGTTCATCACTCACAACATCCCCCTTCACCCCATGACATCGCGACCCCCCTCATGGTCCGATCGCTGGGTGTGGGTGTCCGGGTGCACCTAGCCTAGCATGGTGCGGGGCTTGGCATCACACAATCATCAGACAAGTGCAGTTTGAAAATAATTCACATTTCATCCAAATGTAGGAGACTGCCAAATATAGGTTTTAAGGAATTCAGTTTAATAAAATTCACATGACAGTATAATATTTGCACTGCCTTCTCTCATCCACCATCTTATAACAGCTGCTCGTTTGTAAGACTCCCAGCTCACGTTGCCACCATCCCTCATATTGTCTTATTATGCCCATCATATCTCAACTCTGCACATGAGCTGATCTTCGCACTGCATCTCACGGTGGTCAACCTTGAGGACGTGTTCCCAACCCTGGCTGTTTTCAGCATCCGATCTGATCCTGCCCGAACTCATCTGAAAGTGTAATCATGGCATCCACAATGTTTTTGTGGAAGGCGAGAATTCCCGGAGCCCATGGCGTCGGCTCCTCCTGCTCAGGCATCCCCGATCATCGCGATGGTGTGGGCGGCTGGGCTGCCATAGGGTAATCCTCACGACACACGCAGAACGACGGGTCGGGACCAGGCTCACGTTGCACTCTCTCTTGCTCGGGCATACCGACATCGGGAGTCTCCATGGTATAGCAAGCCGGGTTTATTTAGCAGTACCCTCGACAGAAGGCCACGTGGCCACTCGCAGTATTACCGCACGACTGATACAAACGCTGTAGCGGACAGAACTCGACGGACCTCTACTACAAGCGAGAGAACTTCACAGAACAGGACTGAGCCGAAGACTCCAACAGAACAGCGCTTAACAGAATGAGTGACAATCGAACGCCAGACGCGCTTTTATCCATTCCCGGCAGTTCCTCCACGTCACGCCGCGGGGCACTTGTCAATCACGTGCCGATCACGCACAGGTCGGCCAGTGCGAGACCGTCCGCAGTCTCAGCCACCACAGCCACAATCATCGTCCTTGTATTCCGCTACCTGTTGTTCACGACTATGTGCGGGGTGTCCTCGTGTCACCTCTGCCTGGGCGTCTTAACACCATGTAACTCTAGCGTAGTTGGCATGGGGGATTTTAGCGCCCTCCCCACATGCACGTGCCCTGGCACGCTCGAGGCTGGGCACCACAATTTGTATTTGTTTTCTCATCCATGTGTTCTGCTATGCGCGGTACGGTTGGCGCAGTGGTGCCAGTGGGTCGCTCTGTCGCCTCCCAACAAGAAGGCCCCGGGTTCAATTCTCGGTTCGGCTTGGTTGTCTATCCGTGTGGAGTTTGCGTGTTCTTCCCGTGTCCGCGTGGGGTTTCTCTGGTTACTCCGGTTTCCTCCCACTGTTTAAAGACACGTAATTGCCCAGGTTAATTGGCCTGCTGAGTAAATTGCCACGAAAAGTGCGCCCTGCGATGTACTGGCGTCACATCTTGGGTATCCCGCGGACTTATGCCCTCTGTCTGCCGGGATAGACTCTGTCCCACCCGCGACTCTGTAAAGGATTAAGCAGGTATTGATAATGAATAAATGTTCTGTTATTTGTCTCTCGGTATGATGCTCATCAGGAATATCTTCATGCACTTTGAAGTTTGTGTTCCGTGTACTGAAGAGTCGACGCTTCTAGCCACTTCTTAACAGGTGCTATCCACCAATTGAGACCGTGTTTTTTTTCTCCAGACACACGAGCTTGCTCCTCTTCGTTATCCACTTAAGTGTTCCTGTTGTTGTTTGCCTATCAATTTATTGTCAATAATTGTCATAGCGATATATACGTGGGTGTGTTTACCACGTGTTTCTTTCAAATATTTTTTTTCTCCCGTTGGCTTTCATTTCCTTCACTTTAATGTAAATTCACACATGATTCGTTGCTGCCATCTAGTGTAATTTTGCATGACTACATAGCTATACGGTCACTAACACTGCAAACTAACCTAACTTTATCGGCCCGACAGCAGCATCTCCATTACCTCCCTTTGCTGGCTCCCAATGCAGTCCTGGATCATCTTCAATATTCCCATCACCGTCTTTAAGATCCTTCAAAGACTGTTATTTATTACCTACCTCTCCCCTCTAATCTCATTCCACTTGCACTCCAGTGACCAAGAATTGAAACATTCACTCAATGTCCACTGAATGCGAGGTTCTTCGCCGTTTATTGCACCGGTGGGGTCTGGAACGCTCGGCCCACCCCCATCCAAGCTGCGGAATCCAGATATCGGCTAAAAATATTTATTTTCCCATCGGACTAATTGTGACTGTCACTTCGCCAGCAATATATATATATAATACATGGCCATCACAAATATGCTCTAGATTGAATTGCTTATATAGATTGTCGGAGAATACGTAATACTTGAGGGTTTATTACCGTTGTCTACAGGAATAATCCACGCAGTCAGCTTTTATTTAAGATGGAAGGAACCGTTGAGCTATGCAGCTCTTTTTGAAGTTGTTCAGTAGGGAGAGGTACGCAAGTTACAATATTTCAGGGCAAGGGGGGCAATTAAGTCAGCAGGCCAATTAACCTAGGTGGCGTGTCTTAGAACTGTGGGAGGAAACCGGAGTACCCGATGTAAAACCCTCACGGACATGGGGAGAACATGCGCATTTTATACAGAACAGCACCTGAGCCGGGAATCGAACCGGTTATTCTTGCTGTGAGGCGGCAGCGCTATTCGCCACCGTGTCATCTAAATAGGTTGAACAAATAAAGCCAGAAATCACAGCTGCTGTGGAGATTCGAGCGATCTTAACCATGAGCCACTTCACGGGGTTGGGGGGGGCAGCCATTTCACTGAGTGACGTTCATGTCTTATTGATTGATGAACGCATTATAGTACTTGTATTGCATAGTAATACTGCTTGGTGCTCTGTTTAAATAAATCTAATAAACCTAAGATCGCAATTGACGTTCATTATTGCAACATTCGTTTTGAGGCTTCAGTGCCTTCAATCAGTGTTTGGGGAGCTCATCGTTGAATTTTACCCGGGGCCCCATTATTACCAAGACTACCCATGTGGGGAGAACATCACTGAAGAAACGCTGGCTGCATTTATGGACATTTTAAGTAGATGTCTGAAAATGGTGCATAGGGGTGACATTAAACATGTTTTCAGATAAATACAATCTTCTGTGATACATTGGTGTTGTCATATCAGAACTAGGGCTGTAAGTGAAAAACAGTATTTCAGCAAGTACAAGAAATTCATACTGGAGCGTGTTTATGAACCTACAGTTATATACAGGCCATATATTAATTTCTCATCTCATCTCATTATCTGAAACCGCTTAATCCTATATAGGGTCACGGTGAAGCCGGAGCCTATCCCGGAAACATAGGGCGTAAGGCAGGAAT
>JAZEWT010000001.1:19537900-19551923 GCA_036362905.1 Mordacia mordax
GAGCCGAGAGATTCGAACCCGGGACCTTCTTGCTGTGAGGCGACAGCGTTAACCGTTGGGCCACCGTGCCGCCCTCTATAATTGATTTATGATCTGAAAAATAATTTAGGTTTAAAATAAAAAAAAAGAAATTGCTCAGGCTCACCGCAATCCTGTACAGACTTAAACGGGTACCAATTATGATGACTTTCTGAGTTTAAATGAACCGTTCGCGCTTGAGTCAACTTCACAATTCCACAAAGTAGAATAGACTCTTATATTTAAAGGCGTGGAATCAGGAATCGATTCTTCTTTGGCAACCTTCATGTCTTTACTTAAGGTGAGTAGTCAAATATCACTTAAACCCACTTATCACCCTCAATAAGTATAGTATCCTATTTATCATTCACCCAAAGAGGAAAGTGCGTGAAAGTGTTACAAGAAATTAAAATATGGAAAAGAAAAGTTTGTCTTCTCCAACGCCATCAGCATCCTTAATATCAAGCTTAATTTTTTTTGTTCAGATTTTGTTGAGTGTACACCAAGATAAAAAAGAGCAATATTTTCTTGTGAGACTGGAACTTAAACCCTCATTTCCAATTGGCCGTTAGTATCTTTTTCCTGCAATTTCCAGTTATCCAAAGTTTTAAAGGAATACAACCAATGTATAAACGGAGGGCTGACAGTAATTTTACGTTTATGTATGTTGAGTTTGTTATCATTCTCTCTTTCAACATAAACGCTATAAATTGTGAATTGCGAGTCATTCTACTGTTTTGCCGTTTCATGCTTCCATTGCTAAGCACGAGGTCTTCAACAGCTTCTTTTGAATTTATTTTCTATATCTCCTAATCAGTCTACGAAGTCAGGGGTGCAATTGGAAATAAAAACGTCTGAGAATAAAAAAGTGTCTTCATATCCCTTTATCGCGGGGGTCTGCGGGTCCACCCCCCAAAAAAGTTTCTGAGAATGTATTTCCTGCATTTCTATTATTTATGATATGTAAAATAATCATCTACATTTAAATATAAAAAAAGCGCTAAAATTAAAAACATCAAGGGGAGGTGCTTGCACGTAGGTACGCTGGGGAATTGGAAGAGGAACCCCTAACTCAATCCACATTACAGACGTAATAAAATATACGGAAAGTGTGGAACGACGGCATCAGTTTGATGGCTAGCCATATGTAGCATCTTTCGTGGTTACACCGCATGCATAATTAAGTTTGGTTGCTGTTTTTTTATATGTATAAAAATTAGTTTCAGATCTCTACACTGCACATAACATATTGAATTGATAAAATGTCTTGAATTATTCTAAACGCCATTATAACCTGATACTGTGATATCACGTGCGCTACTGATGTGATGACACGTACACTGCTACTGTGACATCGTACACTACTACTGTGATGTCGCTTACACTGCTACTCTCCGCAGCCCTGTGCAGCGTTTTGTGACCCTCGGGTGAAACGCGCTCTAGAAATGCAATTATAATAATTATTATTAAGGTGGCAGGGTGGTGCAATTGTAACATTTCTGCCTCATAGCACATAAGGGCCTTATCTTAGTGGATCTAAAACTGCCTTGGGCGCCTTTTTTCGCCCAATTTTGCGTGGGGTTTCTTTCGGGTTCTCCAGTTTCCCCTGGAACTAATTAATGAATTTCCCCGTAAAGTGATTAATTAATTGGCCGATACTCTTATAATAAATGGGATGCGGTGTCTGCGGTTTGGTGTCTGACTGCATGGCTGCCTCCCGACACCTCTCTTTCCTGCAGCGCCTTGGGACCTCGAGGTGAAAGGTGCTCTCTAAATGTAATAAATTACTACTGTTATTTTAAAAGTGACCTTGGACAGGATGATGGCTAGTGGTTGAGACAAACGATGGAGTGGCAACTAAAGATGTGAACATGCCCGAGAGTTTGTCCACCATGCAGATGGAGTGATTACAGCAGCTCGTGTGCAGGAAATAGATTCTCACAAAGCGAGACAGTCAGTTCTTCATTCAGCATTGAATATATCATGGCTGATGAATGGACACACACCTTACTAACGATTACATTCATTTTACATGTAAGCATACACAAATATTGAACCACATAAAGGATTAAAAGTAGAACAAACTTTTCTATATTTAACTCAAGTACAGTTGCTTTTTTATGATCACAGTTAAGCATTAACTTGCAGTAGTCAGTTTCCTTGTTTTACGCAGCATATTTAATGCACAAACAATATTAAGTTTGCTTAAGCTGCTGTACTGTAACTGGGTACTGTGTACAAAAGTGTTATAACATTTAAACTGTAGTACCAGTGTTGTATTAATAATGCCTCCTTCAGTGATATGTCTTGTAATATATTATGAATCCCATATACAATTTGCCACAACTGCTATTTACAGGGATGCATATAGTCCCTAGTTTCTATAAAATAACCCAATTTGTCATCGCTGGATTATGATTTTGTTGGATGGGACTTACCTGATGCAGCCAAGACCAAAACGCCACTTATGAAAACTGTCAGAATTCGACGACCCATCTTGCACAATATTTCTTTAAATATATAAAATTGAAAGGCTACGAAGGAAAAGGTTAGTTTTTAACTACGGTAACATCTTGAACTTGTTAAGTATTTGCTGTCTTATGTTTACCCCCAAAGCCAGTGTCTAAACCGACTGCCCAATGCTTTTGAGAAGGCTTAAGGCTTGCTTATAAAGCTGTGAGCCTAATGGTCAGCTTTCGCTTCAGATAAGAAAGCCTATCAGCTTGCTGATAAAATTAATCCTTGGGCTTGAAAAACGTAACTTTTGGATTTCGACTTTTCCCACCAACTCATTTGATCTGACAAGCACTTATTTTTAGGGTTGCATATTTTGTGCTATTCATATATCACGAATCTAATAATAAATTTGACACTTAAGTAAAATTCAACATTACACAGTGTACAACGGAACTTGGTAAAGATGAATGTATGATTGTTGGCTTCCAGTTATTTTTCTCTGCTTTTACAGGTGTGTATATTCTAAACAGAGCTATAAAATATATATATATCTGAGAACATAGGGTTGGAAATTTTGAGGCTATTGCCTCGTACTGTGAAATTGGAGAAACACTCGAAGACCTAAACTTATTATAAAGGAAATCTATGGCTGCAGTTAAACCAAACAGCCACGATTGAACACGGAACAGTCGCAGCTTGACTTTGTCTTGATTTAGTCTTTATCTCACCTGTCACTGTCGAAATCTAAACGAACAATAGTACAAGCTGTACAAAGTCTTAATTGATTTTATACAAAGTAAAACAAATGTTTGTTCATTGGATAACAGGAGCTGTGAGGCAAATGTATCCTGTTTGCGAATTTTAACTTTGCAGACAATAGGAGAAGAATTAATAGGCTCCACAATATTAGTTTCATATACTACCACGGATCGTAATTAACCTGTATAGCCTTTGAACCTTTGCATTAATAACTGTAATCAGGCGGTGTGCATTGTGCTTAACAAGGCAGCAAGCACTTGGTGGTTGAAAAGTAGAACATTTGTGTGCAGTATAAAGAAATCTTTGTAGGTAGTGGGAGATGGTAACGTTCTGACAGTCCTCCTCCACCTGTTACATGTTTTAGTGTTACCTTATAATGCCATCGTTTAGGTAAAACCCAAACTAGGGACGATACAGGATAATAGTGTATGTCTGCACTCTTTAGAGGAATGTCAAAACTCCACGAACTCTCTCCTGAAGCTCTCTACTTCGACATTCTTATTTAGCTGCTGAACACATTTCCATACATAAGGATATTCTCAATAGAGGCCCGCCAGGTAGTTGCAGGTAGGTGCAAAGTTGAACACGAGGCACTACGTCCCACAGTTTTCACCAAAGTCAGCAGCTGCGCTACTAAAGATTAACCTGCGACTCCATAGTTTTGCGTATCTCTGTGCAGGATGGTAACATTTGTGGCAGCGCAAGTTACATTTTTGGTGGGTTTAAAGAGTTATTTGTGATTACGTGTTATTGGCTATATTTCATCTCATCAACAACCCACGACCACCACTCGTCCTTGAAGTACCCTATGACTTTCCAAATCTCCGAGCGAATGCTGTAGTAAACATCCTTAATCTCTATGGATACCTTTTTCCCAGTACAAATATGCAAAAAAAGAGAAAAGGTTTTACCATTTCTGGAAATAATACAAGCGTTAAGGGATACAAGATATTAATAATAATAATAATTGCATTTATAGAGCGCTTTTCACCCGAGGGTCACAGCGCTGCACAGAGCTGCGGAGAGAACGGCACGTCAACAACGGCAGAGAATGGTAAATCAGCAACAATATCTTTTTTTGGTTTTTTTTTACAAACCCGAGCTGTGTCGAGAACGCCATGTCCACAACAATATCAGAACAGTTCAACTGAAAGTCAAACAGTAGCGATACATTATAGGACACAAAGCCACTAGCTCAGGGCTGACATAAAAATACCAATGACGTTTTATAGCCAAAGATGTGAACTAATGTAAAAATAGCTGGAATGTCTTCATACTTGTTCACTGAATAACGATTTACTGCTCCGAATCATGTGAATACCTGTTTGCAAATGAACATTGTTGACCGTAAAGCATTTAACTTGGCTTAACAGTATGCCTGGGTGACTGACGATATGTTTTGTCCGATTCTTCAGATCCAAAGTACAGTTCCCGCTTCGAGCAAGTGAATGATGAGACAGGCTGTGGCAGCGTTGTGACTATACGTGTATACAGTCGTGTACAGGATGGTCCAGATGTTTTGTGACCCCCATTGCATAGTGTTTCCGGTTTGTGATTTTTCACGATCCATATCCTCACTACAAGCTGCTCTTCTGTAGTGTATAATAATAAATACAATGTTTAACGCGCACATATTCACTGTCACGTTTTGATACTGTGACAAAGTGTTGTTACCCTGTCTTGGTGGCGTGGCCCTGGCGTTGTGTTAGTGTTATGTTAGTTATTGTTGGGTGGCGGCGGGGGGGGAGAGTGAAGAATCGATCCACATAGCCGTTGCCAAACTACCAGACACTATTTTCGATATATTATGATGTTATTGGCCATTGAATCAATGTTTTTTTTTAGTTGTGTTAAGAAATAGGAGAAAACGGAGGAAACCCACGCAGAACAGGGGTAGAACACACAAGCTCCAGAGAGAAAGATGCCCATTGTTATCATTCCGCCACCTTGCCCTCCAGCGTAATGCGTATTAGCCATCTGAAACATACAAGCAAACATAGGGTTAATTAAAACAGAAATGAATGAGCAAAGGAAAAAAATTGGGGTCAGTTAAATTGGGGACACGAGACATCTGGACCACCTCGTACACGTGCAGGCCTCCATTTTGCACGGCAGGTGTGATGGTTTGTTTCAACATTCGTGGACTCCTTAAGATGCCGTTTAAAAACTATACCCGTGGAGTACGCGGTGACAATCGGCATTATTTTAATGTCTCATCTCATTGTCAGAAACCGCTTAGTCCTGTACAGGGTCGCGGTGAGCCGGAGCCTATCCCGGCAGACACAGGATGCACGGCAGGGATATTCCCACGATGGGACGCCAGTCCATCACCGGGCACTGCGGGCAATTTAATCTGCAAGCCAATTAACCTATACAGTAGCATGTTTTTTGGACTATGGGAGGAAACCGGAGTGTCTGGTGAAAACCCACGCGGACACGGGGAGAACATGCAAACGCCACACAGAAAGGCACCCGAGCCGAGATTCGAACCCGGGACCTTCTTGCTGTGAGGGGCGACAGCGCTAACCACTGCGCCACCGCGCCGCATGTGAGTTGATTTAACAAGATGCACGTTTCGCAGCAACGTGCATTGGGTTATTACATTGCCTATACATAAAACTAGGTGGGGCGACCCGGCGTTGCCCGGGTAAATTTGATGGTTGATCCACGTGCGTTGTCCGGGTATATTTTAGGATTCATAACGACGACAAATAAAGTTGACTTTCTTTATGCAAGTGACGTCTTTTGTAAGCGGCTACTCCTGTGCACAGTTGGGCCACTCTCTTCGATCTTGTTGTTGAAGTGAATGAGACGATCCGTCGCGTCTCAGCAGATCTCTCGGTGCGCGCTAAGGCGCCAGAGACCTGCGTGGGAGCGAGTGGCATCGTTGGACGAAGGTCCCGTGCGATTTGGTTGTAATTTGGCAGAGTTTACCCTGATCAAGCAAGCAAGCAAGCAAACACAACTTGTTTTTATATAGATATATAATGTATGGGTAAGCCTGCATCCAACAGTAGTCTGAGAAATACTGTAGTCTATTGCTAGCCCATTTAGGTGTAATACCTGTTTAAAAAAAAATACCCGACTGATGGATGTTAGACGATGCAGTTGAGGGAATTTACAACTTCCACTCCCTGAACCAATCGTTCCCAGTGCAAATGAGTGTTACTCATGGTTCACATATTGGGCTATAAATCTCGACAAAGTAGCTTTGTAGCGAGTACTTTAACTTATATGCTTTGAAGCCATAAATGTTAATGATTCCGAGGGGATATACTATCTTGCCCGGCGATGGACTGGCGTCCCGTCGTCGGGTGTATTCCTGCCTTACGGCTCACCGTGACCCGATATAGGATTAAGCGGTTTCAGATAATGAGATGAGAAATATACTATCTGACCTGTGCTTATATTTCCGTCATATTATGACCTCCCTATCACGCCTTTACAATAAATAAAGACCATGAATGCAAGTTAACAACTTGTTCCTTGTAGAAAAGATATGCATATTGTGCATCCTTCCTGCGATAACTCCTTCCATCGTGGTGATTATTGGTCTGTAACTAACAGATCAACATATTCAAATACAGGATGAGTAGGTTCTGTTACTGATTCTCAACTTTATTAAAATGCAAAAGTATCAGAAGGAACACAACAGAGTTTGAAAACCATATAAATATATATATATCCATATGTATCATCACGTGTAATAATATATCTGTTCAAAACTGAGCAATGTTCAAAATGTACTTATTTTTTTCCTCTGAGGTGTACAGTTTTGGATTATGGTTATCCACTTCAGCTAGTTAAGTTTTCGTTTTTTTTTTCCAAAATGAATTGTAATTTATTTTCAAAAATACTCACCGCTTTACACTAATGCAATATACGTATAAAATTCTATAAAAGCTATATTTAAAAATCAAATTTCATGAATGACCGAAGCCTTTTCCTTTAACAAAGAAGGCTATACACATTGTCACAACTGCGGCGTCACACAGGGCAACGCGCGTGACTGAGCAGGTGACTAACCCGCTGGTGGCAAGGGTCGTGATGACATGGGGACTCAAGTTGGAAGGCTCCCCAATCAAGGGGTTGGTGCGTTGGTGTGGGGTAGGAGATGAAACGGAGTGAGACCCCCAGAAACTCACACTGCAGGCCAAGGTCACACAAAACCCATATTTATTCACAAATTGTCACTAAATACCGAACGACGAACTTTCTCCCAAAATATTTAACGAATCGGCGGCTTTGGCCCCAGCAGATGTTAAACTTGCTATCCGTTCAGAAGCATTATCACATCTACGTATAAATAACAATGGAATTAATTTATATGACAACTCACGGTCGTTATCCCCTATGTATGACCACAACAACAATATAATTATTTTGTATCCCAATTCTCAGTCGTTATCACCTCTATATCGAAAACAATGAAATTATTTCATATCCCAATTCTCAGTTGTTATTCCCTCTTTAATAAATCACAACAACAATGAAATTGGTTTGTAGCACAACTCTCAGTCGTTATTCCCTCTGTATATGTTGCAACATCAATGGAATGAATTTGTATCACAACAGTCCAATTGTCAACCCCCTCCCTTAGTTCCGAGCAAATGGCAGGTTCCAACACTGCTGCTCTTCCCAAGCGGTTGATACGCCCTGCACCCTGCTATGTGCTTGATGTGCCCCTGCTGTTTCGTTTCTCAGTGGATAGCACCGTGTTAACTCGACTTCCCTCTAGTGCACCCCTTATAGTTTAACTCAATCACCCTTTCGCACCCCTTGAAGTTTCTCAGCGGGTGATACTTTTCCTTTAATCCACAAGCATTCAGCATGTATTCGCACACATCACTATGCGACCTATTGTTAGTATTCCAATCTCCCAGACACTCGGTAAGTGCTAGTTCTGCAAGCTAGGTAGTTAATGCTACACGTCTCGATACACTAGTTAACTTTATAGAACTCGTGCAGTTAAGTCCAAAGTGGATACACTCTCTCCAACAGGTCTGCTGCTATCGGCGCATGGGTCCTATGGCGGTCACCCAGGGTTGCTGTAGATATGTGCAGGACTTTAAAGTTGTTCTCGATGTACGTTGCAAATCCATGAGGCAGCCCGCTGCACCGAGCTGGACCACGCCACGTGGAGCACTGGCGGCGTCTGATGGCGGACAGCGGCTGCGCTGCACTCATGGGGTAGAAGGTAATACTCTGAGCCGTGCCACTTGATGTGGCGCATCGGACGCGTCCAGTGGTGGCTGCGCTGCCCTCATGGAAGAGGAAACGATCTCCCCCACAGCTCGCCTGTGCTGAGCTGGGCTGTGTCGTGGGGTATGGCGTGGTGGTCGCATCTGATGGCGGGAGATGAGACGGCACTCTGCACGTCTGGAGCTAATGCAGCAGAAAAAGTGTTCTCATTCTCCGACCGACCCTTGAGTTGAGCTGGCCAGGCATGCCGGGCTGGGTCTTAGGTCGTAGAGCTGTAGTTGTTGCGCAGGAGGTGACCTGTGCCGCGCCCACTTGCCTCTGCGGTGTCGCCACGTGGCACGACCTGCCTCACCTTGTGTTGAGAGTCAGAGTCGCCCGTGCCTCATAATTGAGCAGGATTTATATTTACGCTCCCTACATGGGAGATGCTCCACTAATCTTATGTCTATCCTTCTGATGGCTAGACTGTGGGCTTTTATTTGTTCCTCTATCCTCTTTCTCTGCCATAACACTTGCACCGTTTTACGCTCGTCCGAATGCCCCGATCTCTTTCATGTCCCGGCTGCATCTCTTGGGTTCTCTCCCCTTCTCGAAGGTGCTGATCTCTCTCCTCCTCCGCTTGGGTGGGGGCCTCTTCAATTACCCTGGCAACTACACTGTCCTCAGCTCTGCACTCACCCCTCTCTCACTATACACCCCAATGTACAGTGTTTTATTCAATCCCCATGCATACGATCCTCACTCATATACACACCTGCCTCATTCTCTCATCACTGATACTCACATCAACATGACAATATACATTTTTAAAATACGATTGGAAGAAGAAATGCATAAATATAACTGCATAAATGTTATCCATCTCAGATTTATCAATCGCATAGTAGTAGAAATAAGACTGAATAAAAAAGTTGTTGAGATTGAAGTTAAACATGAGTAAAACAATGTCAAAGACACAAGAATGACAATGTGATCTACTTCCATGGCACATCTAGAGCATCACTCTTTGGACATTAGCTTAAAAAATTGTTATGTTTATGATTGCCTGGTAGCTGGCACTGCATTACACGGTGAACAATTGTTTGTCAGTTTTGCTACGTGTCCTGACTGTGGCAGGTTTTTCCACTTTTAAGCCAAGAGGTTGGCAGTTATAAAGTCCATGTTTGCCGACCGTAGCCTTATACAGATATTAGCTTCCCGAATCAACTCCGCTGATTGTGACTTTGACCTTTTCTTTGTCACAAAATTTGGTAATACATTTATTGGTCGCCTTATATTGACTATGAGGCCTGCCACAGGAGCATGGAATTCTGCATTAGATCCAGAGTCTTCCAATATGGGGTAGATTGTTTCTGATAAAAAATCTTTACTATGAATGCTAAACTTTGCCCGTATAATTCCTTGTGGGGAAATATGTTATCTCCATTGGTGTCATTCATGACAATAAACACTGCAAAGTGCAAACACAGCTGCAATGTAGCCCTTTGGAGGCAACGGTTGGTGAATCATGCATTTTAATGAGCTATGAGTGCAATCCCCTCAGATGTGTGGGGTTTCATCTCCGTGTTTTGTTTAATCCTATGTTCAAAACACACTTCAAAACGAATTGACCAACCTAAGGTTATCAGGTTTAGGGCGGCGCGGTGGCGCAGTGGTTAGCGCTGAAGGTTTATTAACGCTTCTAGAATAGATAAATTGCATTTTGTGCATGTACATAGATATCCCACTGCTTTAGAGACCAACAATCTGTGTTTGTCACTGCCTATTTCTGTCTCTTATGACAGAAATACATGGATATGTATACAGGATATGGATAAAGGCAGTGAAATACAGCGAGGAACAAAATGAAAAAATAAGTGAGACATTTTGATGTAGGTTTTCATGGATCGATGGATAATGATCGCTTACCAAAGCTGCTCTTTCAGGATAGCCGTGTCCAGTGCTCCTGCGCTCCCATTCGCACGCTGTCTTGTCAGCATTATTTTGACCCTGTGTCTCACTCGCAAAGGACTCCAGGGAAGGACCAATAACAAAGGATCAAAAGACCACCATGACTAGACCACCAGTGTTGTAACACTCAGAATCTTCTAACGGATCATACATCGTAATTGTACATACCTTGGATTGATCTTTAAGATCTCGTTTAAACAATGGGCTCAAACCTTAAGACAATATACAGTGTATTTTTATTCACTGCATCAACTAAACAAGTGAGTTATCGTTTCTGAATCCGCTGATTTACATAAGCGTACCAAGTATATTTACACCAAGCAATGTTGTTGTGGATGCCATTGTGTGCCCATGTTTATCACCTGTTGGTATCTCACACTTCACGCCTCGTTGCACCATTCAGGAAACTCTCACCCTGGCGCTGTCCTGTTTCAGTTCTCCTTCCAGATCCCTTGCACTCACAAGACTCAGCAAAACCATCTCATTTGGACAGGACTGCGATCTTTTGTATGTGAATGATAAACTGTTCTGGGTTAGATCGTGCATGTGTATCAAATCCACCTCAACCCGACGCAGCCAGGTATTATGGTTGTGTGAACACAACGTGCGACTTTATTATTACTTCAGCACACCGGTGTGTTAGAAAATCAACACAGAACATTTTAAATTGAATACAGTATTCAATTGTAAATTAATATGGATCGTAAGAGCCTAAGTTTTAGTTTCAAATTGATATTAAAACCAATTTCATTTCATCTCATTGTCTGAAACCGCTTAGTCCTATACAGGGTCACGGTGAAGCCGGAGCCTATCCCGGCAGACACAGGGTGCAAGGCAAGGATATACCGACGATGGGACGCCAGTCCATCGCCGGGTACTGCGTGGCGATTTAGCCTGCGAGCCAATCAACCTATGTAGCAGCATGCTTTTTGGACTGTGGGAGGAAACCGGAGTGCCTGGCGAAAACCCACGCGGACACGGGGAGAGCATGCAAACTCCACACAGAAAGGCACCCGAGCGAGAGATTCGAACCCGGGACCTTCTTGCTGTGAGGCAACAGCGCTAACCACTGGGCCACTGCGCCGCCCCAGGATCATATCTGCTACACCAATAAAATATTAAAGGAAATATATACGTTAAAGCATCACAAGGCAAAAACAGTGGTCAACTGAATGTTTCATTGTTTAAGATAATTCACTTTTTATTTGTAAACATGTGAATAATACAGTATTCTGTCAGCAGCCTTTCTCGTTGTCAACATGCACCTCTTCAGGTTTCGATGTACACTAATTAAGGTAAATATATTCCAAAATACATGTACCAGTTTTCCATGATATGTTCTTATTGCAATTGAGCACGGAAACTTCAAAAAGTATGACATTTTTGGGAGGCAAGGCTTACTTATCCTAAATAAAGTATGTAATAAACCCGATTGTAAAATCTTTTCAACTCGCGGTTCTAATCTTGCTTGTGGTTGAATTCTGCAGTCTGCACAACAGACGACTGATGAAAACGGTCACGCGAGGCAAAATCCGCATTCTCCTGTGTGAGCTGAGTGGTTGAAAGACCCATGGGCAAGAGCGAAGGAGTCACAACAAACTGCTCTTTCGGTGCTGGTCCTCTCCTGAAACGAGTCGCACACACCCAATCGTGGTCAGCTATGGGCACACAGAACTGTCAGTTGAATGTCACAAAGGTTTGCATCACTGCTTCAGAATAAGTGGCAAGACTCGAGGCTCAATACCAGCTAATTTCCTGTTGCATTGATTAAAAGACACCGTCACACTGAATCACATTTAAGAATCGTAAATAATTATTACGTTTAAAGTGATCAGTCATAATAATGGTCATCATGAGTCATGAGCTATGTTCTATTCGTGAAGGTATATCCACATTACCAACATTTTACAGTCCCGTGATGCCACAAACAACTTCAGCAACACTTGAAAAAATGCACCGCATGTACAAATCTCTCAGCCTCGTGTAATGTGCAAAATCCAGCAGATATTTAAGAACTGTGATATTGTCATCGTGTCGTAAGTCACCAGCAATACATTAAGCAAATACGAGCAACTGACAGGCAGTAGTCAGACAGGCAACTATTTTCACACATTTAAGATTCATCATTAGTCACCTATGCTAAGTCACCAGTTCCCTTTTGTAGCAATGAGCATTGGAGACCGTCCTGAAGAGTCCTATTAACGACAAACCAGTCTACGTGTTTCTCTGTCTCACTGCTGCCTGTTACATTTGCTCTTCGTTTTTCAAACTGATGTAACTTTTTTCTGTTAAATGATCTTTTTCATCGCTTACATAGTTTAATACTCGATTCCACAACCTCTCTTGCTGCTGCACATGAGCTGATATGATCAGCTTCTTGTGCATGCTCCGTGCTCTGGCTGCCATTGCGCTGCCAGTATCATACCTTTACCATCTTCTCTTCAGTATAGCCTAAATGGATATGTACTCTAGCTCACCGCACTATGCAACTGTGACATTCTTGTGTAATCTCCTGCGGTTCCCAACGTTATCAGTAAGAGAGCAGACTTCAATGAGACAAACAATTCCACAGTGCACCCACTTTTTTTAGCGGAATCGATTGCACATAAATGTCACATTTACATACATTTACCATGAATACCGTCTTGCCAAAGAGGCTTGCAACACAGTGTGTACATCTAGCTACATATACAACAAGCTAAACATACAAGCTCAACATACAATAAGCTACAAATACAACGGGCGAAACAAGGATCAAATGCATTAATGTTCAAATCCATCAGACACACTTTCAAACTCTGCTTAACTCGGCAATTTCTAACAATCCATGACCTTAAATCCATTTCACACGTAGCACTTGGTTCAGCCATTCTAATTTCGTCTTTTCGCATGATGATTTTTGCCTTTTGTGCTCTGAATTTTACATTTGTGACAATATTTAGAAAAGCATGAATTTTACTTAATACTGTACTTAATTACGTTTCCACGAGCTTTAGTTTGGTTGAATTGAATATTGTTCAAACGGTCCATGACAAAAACGATTTGTGAGCACTGGCGTAGAAACATTTGGAAGCATTGTGCAATGCTTAGCGAGCATCAATACAATCAGAAAAGAAGAAGCGCTTGAAGGCCTGCGTGAATATTATAAGTGCTGTGCAAAAATAAATCAGGGTTAAGAGTTCTTAATCACAACAGTAATTACGATGGTAACATGATATATGAACACATTACCTCAGCATAGCAAAGCCATTTTAATGAACTTACCACTCTGCCTTCATTTTCTTATAAACATAATAATAAAAGTGCGCTTCTAAAAACTTGAGTAGAAAAGCCCTGGCACACCGCTAGTCCGTTGGCAGTGGTGCACAAGAACAAACAAAACACTGATATGCCTCAACATCACTGTCTTTAAATGAAACAATAGCCGTTTCTGGCATTGCTCTTTCTTCATAGCATGTATATGGTTGCGAGAGGCGGTTATAGACTGGACTTCACATTATGCAGCCTCATGAGAATGACATTTTAGAAATGCTGTCTGATGACCATTTTTTTTGTTTCATGGGCATAAAACACTTCAATGAAAAAAATACTCGATAAACGCTTTTAAATTATAAATTGTGGAAAGGTTTAGTCACGT
>JAZEWT010000001.1:19581510-19601740 GCA_036362905.1 Mordacia mordax
ATAGGTTAATTGGCTCGCAGGCTAAATTGCCCCGCAGTGCCCGGCGATGGACTGGCGTCCCATCGTGGGTGTATCCCTGCCTTGCGCCCTGTGTCTGTCGGAATGGGCTCCGGCTTCACCGCGACCTTGTATAGGACTAAGCGGTTTCAGACAATGAGATGAGATGAGGTTTCAGACAATGAGATGAGATGAGACGTTCTAGGAAGCATCGCTCTGCCATTCATATACGTGCTAACGATTGTGCTACGAAGAAGGGGCATCGCCTGAAACATCGCATATTGTTCCCTTTTAAGGCCACAGCGCTACGGACGAACGTGCTGAGTTCTTTTGTTATCAGTTCCGATGGCTGGGTCCCGGGATCGCGGGAGGAGGAAGAGGGGGCGGGGGCAGTCGCACGTGGCGTCACAAGGGAGGGCGCGCGCTCTCGTCCGCTGACACGGCACGCATGAACACTTGCAGCAGCAGCAGCAGCACGTACCATTGCTGCAGACGGCAACAGCGGTAGGGGCAACACGTGCTATTGCTGCAGGCAACAGTAACAGCAGCAACGCATGCTGTTGCTGCACTGAGCGACATTAGCGGCAGCAACAGTCGGCATTTGTAAAGGCAGTGGCAGCAGCAACAAGAGCAGCAGGAGCGACAAGCAGGCGTGATCTTTGGACATCACCGCTGTAATGTATTCATTAATGGTCACACCGTATATGTTGAAGGCAAAACTATTGCGTGGATGTGAGCGTGCGTGCGTGTGGGATATGTAAATAGGACAGGAGCAGCAGTGAGAAGCGCTCTTCGAGTGCAGTGCACTCTGGTTTAATGTCTGCTTCACCCAGTACCAGATACTGTACTGTTGATGTTCATTATTAGTAGCCGGGTAGTTTATTCACCAGTCTGTCGGGAGGTGGTTGAAACAACTGTTGCGGTAAACTCGTCAAACTCTGACCTCTCGTGCACACGTTCATAGCAGCGTTCAACTGTACTGCACTATTAATCGCACACAACTACACGGCTCGCACACGCATACCCCGCACTGGATCTGTTTATGGTTAACAGCTCTGAACAGTTGCGGGTTCGCCACCGATATTTGCATTCCTTAATACCGAGTGCGCTCGCTCGATCCCGCACGGAGACCTGAAGTTACGCCCCCAGTGCTCGCGTCCCTGCGTCTCGGCGCCCGAGAAACGTTGGCTCACAGTGCGTTTGGGATGTGGTGCGGTTTCTGTTCCCTGTCTGAGCAGTGGCCCCACACACCTCGCTGGCCGCACGGCGCTGAGTGACTGCTCACCTGGCCGGCAATCGCTTCGCAGAGTCAAGAAGTCGGGAGCAACGACGTGTCCTGGACGTGAGTCAACGATCATTCTGCCGCACCGCAATGTCTACCTGTCAGGTTTATGTTCATGCCTGCCTCCTGTCTAATCGAAGAAATCGATGTCCTATGAAACACGACCACTGCCCAAAATAAGTCTTGTCACTTTACGGATTTTTATTTTATTTTACCGTAGTGTTTGGTCACATACGTTTTCTGAAAGTACGTGTTTTCTTTCACTAAGAAATGCACATTTGTCGTTCACATTATTTATCAGTTGCGTCTTTGCAGTTGTTCATCGCGTTACTCCCACAAATCTGTTTGATGTCATGTCTCCCTTCTTCCTCTGTATCGGTAAACTCCACCTCGTCTTTCAACCCCCCCCCCCTTCTTTCTCGCCTGTTGCTGCAGCGCACGCATCTTGGATAATCCTCACATTTACTTTCTTTTCGACCCGCGGTTGTTGCCCACTGTTTAAATGCACGCCAAGTCTCATGTAGTGCTGAACACTGCTAAAGCTCTTGTACATTTGCTTGAATACTTAATGTTATATTGTTTACTTGGTACAGTACGTTTAGAATTCCAATGCAATGGAATGGTTAGCATACTGGCCTTGAAATCCAGAGGTCACCTGTCTGATCTGTCAGTGTTCTCACCAAGCAGTGCGTCCCCTGACTCTATAGAGAGATAACTACTTATAATCTCTACACAAAAACGCTGAGCCAGAAAAGCCGTCTGACTGTGTAGTTTGTTTAATAATGAATGGATAAGTGGTAAAACTGTATACAACCGACAAACACGTAATACAGACTGCTACACGTCTCACTCAGCAACATTGTACATGCGTGTACGCTGGCTACAGTATTGCAACTGTGTCACATTCTGAAAGTAAAACCACCTGTGTAAATGCGTATGCATATAACACACATGCATTTATGCATGTAATAATAAACACATATTAAACTCTTTAGAATATAACTGTTGCCGATAATTATCGGCCCATCTCCAATTTACCATTCCTTTCTGAGGTCCTTGAGCATGCAGTAGCATTGCAACTATGGACACACGTCCTCAACAATGACTTCCTTGATCTCTTTCAATCTAGGTTCATATCTGGCCATAATTCTGAAACTGCTCTGGTTAAAGTAGTTAATTACCTCCTTGTCGCTGTTGATGAAGGCTTGTTAAGTATTCTTGTCCTCGTGGACCTCAGCAGAGTCGTTGATACCATTGACCACCCTATCTTAATGGAGTGACTGGAGGGCATAAGGTTTTCTGATTGTGCCCTGCACTGGCTGAGCTCCGATCTCTGATGAGAAACAGTTCATCAGCCATGGAGAATGTAACTCAGAGATCTTGTCTTGTATTCATCAGGGTTCAGTTCTCGGCCCATTTTTTTTCAGCATCTACATAAAAGCACTTGGCCGTATCCTGCACAGCCTCAATCAAAGCGATCATTGGTATGCCGATGATATCCACATTTCTATCCATGCAAAACCATCTATCAATACGTCTGGTCTTTGCATGTCATCCTCACTGTCAACTCTGAAGGACTGGCTCAATTATCACCTCATCTCATTGTCAGAAAACGCTTAGTCCTGTACAGGGCCATGGTGAGCCGGAGCCTATCCCGGCAGACACAGGGCGCAAGGCAGGGATATACCCACGATGAGTCGCCAGTCCATCACCGGGCACTGCAGGCAATTTAGTCTGCAAGCCAATTAACCTATGCAGCAGCATGTTTTTTGGACTGTGGGAGGAAAGCGGAGTGCCCGGCGAAAAGCCACGTGGACATGGGGAGAACATGCAAACTCCACACAGAAAGGCACCCAAGCCGAGATTCGAACCGCGGACCTTCTTGCTGTGAGGCGACAGCGCAACCCACTGGACAACTTTGCACCCCTGGCTCAATTGAAATTTCTTAAAACTAAATAACAACAAAACAGAAGTTTTGCTTGTTGGAACATGCACCCATTGTCTGAGGCTGAACCCGTCCATTTGATGCTTGACAACCAGAATATCGAAGTTCCTACTGCGGTCTGGAGTCTCGGAGTGAATCTTGACTCATCACTCACCTTGTAGACACACATTAATAAGGTGATGAAGGCAGCCTATTTCCTTCTCAAAAATATAACCAGTCCAATTTCTATACTATCTCCTGTGGTTAAAATCTTGCAAATCATTCTTAAAAGTCAGATTTCCAATTTTATTTCAGTTAATAAATTACTACATCCTAAACAATCAGGCTTTCGTAAACATTACTATACAATCTCAACGGTACTAGACTCTAAATTTAGTTTTTACCAATTTAGAAAAGAAACGATGCAGTGCAGGGCGGCGCGGTGGCCCAGTGGTTAGCGCTGACGCCTCACAGCAAGAAGGTCCCGGGTTCGAATCTCTCGGCTCGGGTGCCTTTCTGTGTGGAGTTTGCATGCTCTCCCCGTGTCCGCGTGGGTTTTCGCCGGGTACTCCGGTTTCCTCCCACAGTCCAAAAGCATGCTCCTGGATAGGTTGATTGGCTCGCAGACTAAAATTGTCCCGCAATGCCCGGCGATGGACTGGCGTCCCGTCGTCGGGTGTATTCCTGCCTTACGCCCTGTGTTTCCGGGATAGGCTCCAGCTCACCATTACCCTATATAGGGGTTTCAGATAATGAGATGAGATGAGACTTTAGAAGCTCAATTACTTTCTGCTAAACGTTCCTAGGTTCACATCAAGGTATGGGGAAAACGCGTTTGTGGCGGCTGCCCCCACGTTTGAGCTTGAAGCTGTTGTCAATACTGTCGATGAGCAACCGCAGATCCCAATTAGAAATAGAATATCTGTCGAGCTGTGATTGTAAAGAGTGATTCGTGTTTGAAATGTTGCTAATGTTGAGTTTTTACCCTCTCAATGTGCAATATGCTATCTATAATTTATTTTTCTCCCATTGCAATGTTTAACTCTCTTTTTATTTATTTGGTTAATAATGTGCCATGTTATGTGTAAATGTTTTGTTGTTTTTCTTATTTTGTTTGGTTAATTTGTTACTTTTATTTTTTGCAACTCACGTGTTTGTTGTGTCACAGGAATCCTGTAAAGAGTTTGCAAGCTCACTGGGTATTTTTCCACTGTAATAAGAAACATCTATCAATCTATTTTTTCACAACTAGATTATTGCAATGCTCTACATCTTGGCATCCTGCCTACCTTATCGATCGTCTCCAACGGTACAGAATGTGGTTGCTCGAGTTCTCACCCGTACTCCTATCCACAATCACATATTCCCAATGCTGGATTTTTCCCACTGACTACAGTTATATACAGGAGTTTATTCAAGACCCTTTTTTTCACCTACAAGGCTCTCACTGGCGCTGCTTTGACATATATCCGTGACAACTTCGATCCTCCTACGGCTGCTACTCGCACACCCATCCACGATCACATATCCCCAGTACTAATGTCTCTCCACTGGTTACCTGATAAATACAGGATTCATTTCATTATCTTCCTTCTCGCCTACAAGGCTCTCACTGCGCTGCTCCGACATACATTCGTGACGTACTTCAGGCACCGTCCTCAACACGACAACTTCGATCCTCCAATACGGGCTTGCTGCATGTTCCCAGGTCACACCTCCATTCGATAGGTGACAGAACCTTCTCGCACGATGTTCCCAGACTCTGGAATGCCCTTCCAATGGAGATTCCATCAACTGAGCCCTTGGCCATCTTTAAATCTCGTCTCAAGATTCACTTGTTCTGTAAGGGTTTCAAGTCCTCCGGCTCGAACACTTGATGTGGCTCAGTGTTGTCATGCCGGGATGATGGCTCTCTTCTGACCTGTGCCTGCTTGGGAACATTTATTCCTTCCTTGTTTGTTGCAGAATTTTTTAAAATTGCTTCTTTTATGTCCTTCTATAAATTATTGCTACTACTTGGCATTCAGTTGAACTGTCCTGATGTTGTTGACATACCGTTCTCTCTGCAGCTCGGATTTGTAAAAAAAAAATTCCAAAAAAACCCCGTTATCGCTGACTTGCCGTTCTTATCTCGTTGTTGATGTGCCATTCTCTCCTTAGTTCTGTGCAGTGCTTTGTGACCCTTGGGTGATGGGTGCTCTGCAGATGCAATTATTATTGTTATCCGATAAATGTTACGTTAAACCATATCCCAATAAATGCATTATTAACACTGATCATTTTGCATTTTAAAATTACAGTTGAAAGTCAGGTCATATTTTACATGTTGATCTGCAACGAAGGGTATGTAAAAAAAAAACCCAAAATTTTTTATTGTTGCTGATTTTCAATTCCAATGTCGTTGTTGTTGACATGTCATTCTCTCTGCAGCTCTGTGCAGCGCTTTGTGGCCCTCGGGTGAAAAGTGCTCCATAAATGCAATTATTATTATTGTGCTTGCTGCATGTAGAAGGGTCACAGAGCCTTCTCGCGTATTGCTCCCAGACTCTGGAATGCCCTTCCATTGGAAATTCGGTTAGCTAAGTCCCTGGGTATCTTCAAATCCCATCTCAAGACTCACTTGTTCCATAAGGCCTTGAAGTCATCTGGCTAGGATTGTGGATGCTGCTCACTGCTGTGTTTGGGTGATGGTATGCTGTTGACCTGTGCCTGTTCAGGAACACTTATTCCTTCCTTCAGTTGTTTGAACATTTATTTTATTTGTTCTTTGATGTCCTCCTGAATTATAGTTATTGTTTGGATGATTCCTTCCAAAAGCTTCTTCTGAGGAGCGATCAACGCAGCTATCCCAAAAGAACAGCTTTTGGAAGCAATCATCATACATCGAGCCGTGAAAACCTATATCAGTACAGTAATTATTTACTTAATTGATCTATTCTGATGTTATTCTTGACATGCCATTCTCTCCACGGCTCTGTGCAGTGCTTTGTTACCCTCGGGTGAAGGGCTCTTTAGAAACGCAAATATTATTATTACATGCGAATCTCTGCATATATTTATACATCTACTGAATACAGTGTTGTGTCATCTCTATGAGTAACAACAGCATAACATCTACATCTGAATAAATTCTATGCATCACGGCACTGTTTGCTGAACACACACCAAATGTAAGTGTAAAACGAAGAAATAAATAACTTACAGACGATGCCCTGATATCCCTATGGTTTAACAACTTAATTCTGGAGAAGTATGAGTTTGCGGTCTCTTCCAAAGTTGAGAATGCACTACCAGCAACAGTGTAAAGCATATTAACACAAGTCGGCCTGCAAAAGTTACTCTTGCTCTAACGAGTATTAATTTGGGTGATTGTGAAAGAAATTTCAAATTTCCACGGCAGGGACAAGTCCCATCTATGACAACCTCTGTTGACATTCTGCAAAGTGGTGGGGTGTGTTTTTACCCTGGGGAGATGATTGGCTAAGTTCCGTTGTATATACTGTGCGTGTTCCTTATTCCATCTGAGTAACGCACAGACTGCATTGCCCTATCTTGAATGCACAGCTGCTTGAGATAATGTTCGTGTTTTCTGTTGAAGAGCCAGTTGCGTTATGTTTTAAATTAGGCAAAGTTAGCTTAGCCTTCATTTGACCGCATAGGGACATTCTGCACTTGACCTTTGCAGATGTTGGACATTTCAAAAATATGCTATTTAATTTGCTAACAAAAAACACAAAACAACTTATTTTTGTTTTGACAATTTTCCCACGAAGTTGTATATGATAAATTTTAATATTAATGTCTCTAGAGTACATTGATATGCATATAAACGTCTTAAATTTTAAATAAATGTATAGTATCATTCCCAGATAGATTAGGAATTGCTATGCCTGGCAGTTTAGTTTAAACACTTGTTGTACCACTAGCACCAAGTTTGTTCTCATTTAAGAGAGAAAGATGGACATTTTTCTTGCAACACAGTCCATAATAGTAAAATAATGTGATCTGGCAGATGGCTTCGGGGCATTTTCTGAGGGTTTGTCATAAAATTACCCTTGAAAAGATGCCCAGTATTTTATGATGAAAAGACATATCCACGGCACAGTGCATTTGCAGATATTAGCATTTTGTGACAGTTATAACACCTTCAAAGCTTCATCTTTGGAACAGACTAATTTTCAAGTCACAATTCACATCTTTATTTAATTGGGAAAATGATGTATTGCTGTTGGTAAGAGCACTCTTGCCAGCTTACCTTGGAAATGTAAAAAAATGCAGTCCTTTGTAAATTCACTAAATTCATTGTTGGATAATGGCCTCCCCAAAAGTGGTGGTTATTTGAGCCCACTTTTTCATGTTGGTCATTGTGGGTTTTTGGAAAAAAAGATCCCAGGACTGTTTGACGCCACTGATGAGGTTATAGCCATGGTCTGGCCTCGAACTTAAGTCCATAGTTTATAGTTCAGTGTGCTAACTCCTGTGCTTCCACTCCGGCCGGCAAACCCCCCCTCCTCCTCCTCGTGGTGCAAGTCGGTACCACTGTGATGGCTGCTCCCACAGCTTTCACAGTGGCCAAGGGGGCTCTGGATGGGTCCGGGGACGAGAACCCCCCCCCCCACCTTCAATTTAATTACCACAATACCATGTGTAATAAAACAAAACCATACGTTTTGCTTAGAGGCCCTGAGGGGACAGTCTCCTGGCAGAGCCAGGAGACTGAGTTCCCACCCCCGGGGTTCCTCCAGAATCAACAAGAATCTGCAGCGTGTGGCCACGTGGAATGTTCGAACGCTCGCTGCGGAGAGGTTGCCACTCATGTCAGGAGCTGGACCGGTACCGCCTGGAAATCTGTGGGATACAGGAGGTCCGGTGGACTGGTTCTGGCTCCAATGAGCAGGAGGGGTAGGACAATCTTCCATTCAGGACAAGAAACTGCCAAGCAACAGGGAGTGGCTCTTCTTCTTAATAAAATGAAGGGGGCGTGGGAACGTGATGGTGAGGTGTGGGAACCTGTGAGTCCCAGGTTACTGTGGGCTCGCCTCCTTATAAATGGGAGGCGAGGGATGGTGGAAGTGGTGGCTTACGCTCCCACTGAAGATCAACATAAGTGGAGGGATGCAGTTAAGGCCGATGAGTCAGATGCCTTCTATAACCTCCTATCCCAGCTGTTGGCTAAAGTGGCCCCTCGGGATAGAGTAATCCTGTTAGGTGACTTTAATGCCCAAGTGGGTCATGAAGCAGACACCTGGGCTGGAGAGATTGGAAGGCATTGGCCAGATCAGCTCAATAACAACGGCAGGAGGCGGCGCGGTGGCCCAGTGGTTAGCGCTGACGCCTCACAGCAAGAAGGTCCCGGGTGCGAATCTCTCAGCTCGGGTGCCTTTCTGTGTGGAGTTTGCATGCTCTCCCCGTGTCCGCGTGGGTTTTCGCCGGGTACTCCGGTTTCCTCCCACAGTCCAAAAGCATGCTCCTGGATAGGTTGATTGGCTCGCAGACTAAAATTGTCCCGCAATGCCCGGCGATGGACTGGCGTCCCGTCGTCGGGTGTATTCCTGCCTTACGCCCTGTGTTTCCGGGATAGGCTCCGGCTCACCGTGACCCTATATAGGATTAAGCGGTTTCAGATAATGAGATGAGATGAGAACAACGGTAGGAGGCTGATGTACTTCTATGCAGCCCATGGGCTCATAATAACCAACACGCTGTTCCATCATCGGCACATCCACACAACATCTTGGGTGCATGCCAGGTCCACGCAAGAACATCTGCTGAACTGCATAGTGACGGAGCAGCAGATGCGGACCCATGTCCTTGATACCAGGACCTACCTAGGAGCTTATCTGACCTCCGACCATCGGCTTGTCATCTTTAAGATCCGCCCGTCATTCTTCCATGGCAGTGGTGGGCGTCCACCAAGGACCCCATTAAAACCCAGAGTGGCTTGGTCTCAGCTAGCTGATGAAAGTTGTATAAGAGAATTTCATCATCGTTTGCAACTGGGGCTGACATTGCCCCCCACCTCCTCCCGATACCGAAGGGAAATGGGTGAGGTTAAGGGCTGTGGCTCATGCATCTGGAATGGCTGCACTGGGTACACGGTCCAGATCTTCCCAGCAACGCTGGATGACGGAGGAGGTGTTCAGGCTGGCTGAGAGAAAACGGCAGGCCCACTATAACCACCTGCAACATCCCACGCGCGAGAGCGAGGAGGTTTATTGTAGCCTTCGCTTGGAGGTTCAGAGAGTTGTGCGGCGTTGCAAAGATGAGTGGTGGTCTCGGGCTGCTGAGGAAATAGAGTCTGGCTCGGTAGCTCGTAATCAAAAATTGCTCTGTAATGATGTAGGTTTTCACGGCTCAATGCATGATGATTGCTTCGAAAAGCTGCTCTCTCGGGACAGCCGCATCGATCGCTCCCTCTCCTCTCCTCGCGACGTTCCACACAGTGTTATGTCGCCGTATTATCATTTCATCGGCAACGTAACACTGTGTGGAAGCTGCTTGGCTTGTCGCTCCACACGAAGCTTTGGGTCTTCTCAGCTGCAGGCATGCCCTCTCTTCTCTATGCCTGCGAAACGTGGACCCACCTGGCAGAACATCTGCACCTTCTTGAAACTTTCAGGCTGGCCTGCCTACGATCCATCCTGTGTCTAACGGGGTTAGATTGTTTGAGGAGTTCACAAATTCTGGAAAGATCTGCACAAAGTCCCATTGGTGAGCTCCTCCGGCAGGCGGGGCTGCGGTGGCTAGGTCATGTAGCCCACATGCGCAGCCACCGCATGCCCAAACACTTGCTCTTTAGCCAGATAGAGGGGGCTAAACGGGCACGGCACGGGCTAGAGAAGAGATGGACTGATGTGGCACAGGAAAACCTGGAGTGGAGTGGACTTGCTGAAGCCTGGCAGCAGCGATGTCAAGATCGACCTCTGTGTAGGAGGAGGATCGTTAACGACGCTACGGCGCAGTCGGGGGCAGTCGCCTTCCAACAACAACGGAGGGTAAACGAGCGACACTCACAACAACGAGCGGAGCATCAGGCGGTTAAAACACAGTAAGTTTGCACAGTAGGGAGCATAGGTGGTGCATCTGCCAGTCATCTCAGTCAAGCAACCCATAACACCTGGGTCTGTCCCGTGACCTGTCAGCGGGCCTTCGACACTTAGTGGCGAATGACAGTTGTTGTTGTTGTTGCTTCCACTCCACCTCACCCTCATCATTCAAAAATATTGAGCTTTAAAGCAGAAAGCTTTAAAGTATTTAATTTTCGTCAAGTGACGTGACAGCTGAAAAATTAATATTCCAAGCTATACCCAATGTACGTCATGTACTTTGATTGTATGTATATGACACAAAACTTAAAAGCCTAAATTGTCTACAGCTATTATCGGCATGTACTACTATATTGACAGTGAAATATACACGAAATATAATGTTCTGGGCATTGATCCTCCATCACAAAGGAAATAAAGTTTTTAAAAGGCTTTGATCTTCAGCTGGTTTAGTGGTCTCCCTGAATCTAAAAAACATAAGCACAAAACCAAAATATATCAAAAATATCAGCGATTATTGCCAACAATGCAGCTCTGAGAATCGTAGAAATAGTTGCTTGATGGGCGGCGCGGTGGCCCAGTGGTTAGCGCTGACGCCTCACAGCAAGAAGGTCCCGGGTTCGAATCTCTCGGCTCGGGTGCCTTTCTGTGTGGAGTTTGCATGCTCTCCCCGTGTCCGCGTGGGTTTTCGCCGGGTACTCCGGTTTCCTCCCACAGTCCAAAAGCATGCTCCTGGATAGGTTGATTGGCTCGCAGACTAAAATTGTCCCGCAATGCCTGGTGATGGACTGGCGTCCCGTCGTCGGGTGTATTCCTGCCTTACGCCTTGTGTTTCCGGGATAGGCTCCGGCTCACCGTGACCCTATATAGGATTAAGCGGTTTCAGATAATGAGATGAGATGAGTTGCTTGACCTGACACTGTGTTCTGCTTCTGCTGCGTGTCTATGAAAGGGAGCTGAAGGAAAATGTATTGTATGTTGGCAGTAGTTCCATAATGCTTGCATCTATATTTTATATTGTTTGATCTTGAGACTACATTTTCTGAAACGGAAAATTGTATTGCTTTTTCACCATTTAATTTTTGGTTTTCAGCAATGAAGTTTAGGTAATGAATTGTAATTAAGTGGTAAAATGACCCCTTAAATAATTTGTCATTGCAACACATCCAACATTTTGCTTCAGCTTTTGAACTATTTTTTGTTAAAATATGGACTAATACATTTTTGAGCGAATATATTAATTATGGGATGGCGACGCATCGCGTCTTAAAAAAAACACAGTAAAAAATATTGTGTGGTACACACTGTTCTAAAAAAAATCGACGTAACCATTTGGGAATCTGGCGCTGATTACATCCACCTGTTTAATGTTTATTTTGGCCAGAGTTTCCTTTAGAACACCTAGAACCAGGCTAGTCTAGGAACAGCTTCTTGGAGAGGCACCTGCATTTAAGAATGCTCTTGCGAATATGCGGATACCACAAATATAATAGGAGATTGACAACAAGTCAGGAAGTTTAAACACAGACGGCATGATGTTGACTCATACCTATGTCGTAGCTCTGCAGTCAGCTTTCTTAATTGATTTAGGTTATTGCTGGAATGTGGGTGGTCTTTGGCTTGTGCGGAGGAGACTCATGTGTGACCCGATTGTTCAGAGAAATGCATCCTAGTTTATTTTTTCTTGTGAAACTTTGGGCCATCTTGTGTTGTTCTTTCATCCTCCTCCCCAGTTGGAACCAATTGGTCACTGTTCACTTAGTATGGGAATGTAGGTTGCATGCCAAGATGTCAGGTAACTTACACCCTTCATTTCCTGTGTAATCATAGCCACCCAGCTCCATGGGCAATAACGGCAGTTTGCCCTGGCTGTATCTTGACTGCTATTTAATCAAAATAAGGCACTCATCCATCATTTGGCTTAAATGCGGTAAAACAGAAATTCGGGTATTGTTATTTTATCATTTGCAGATACTTGCACAGTGCTGAGACAAGTATTCCATTCGTCAGAATGCTCAGTAATTCGACAACAGATTATTGTCAAGTTTATACATACATATATATGTCTACGCAATTTAAATACAAATTAGCCAGCCAAGATTTGGTGGAAAATAGTTACGTCACCAAGGTATTTGGTTCAAAGCACTGATTAACAGCTGACTAAAAACAACATTTTGCATTCGAACTTTGTAGCATGGGGTATATTATTATTCATTTCTACACAAACACGGTTAAATACTTATATGTTTTGCTACTTGGCAAATTAAAGTTTTTAAACCAGCTTGCACACCAATATTTTTTTAACGATGTGCCTATTTTTTTATTGAAACAAGTTCTAAAGCTCCCAAAACATTCGTTTATGTGTGCCTGCAATAACCATTGATCCCTCGTGATGCATGTGCAGTAAAAAGTTCAATGAAGCCTCAGGCCGTTTGAGGCCAGGGCAGTCGAAACGAAAACTGTAAATCCCTTATTGTCTTTAACCGATAACCGGACCTTAACGAAGGTCTATTGCTCCAGAATGAAAAATAATTTGGTTGTCGGTTTTGACCACTTAAGCACATCGGTTTGTGGTGGTGAAGTTAAGTGAGAAGGGCCATGATCTCTTGGTCAAGTTCAGCGGTGAGACAGCAGGACATGTTGCACGCGGCTCTTCAGTGTGACAGTGTGTATGCTCAGAGCTCGGCACCTGGCACGGGAGCACCAGGTGAGAGGGTGTCACTCACTGAGACAGGGATACCCCAATAGAGACACAATACACAAAGACAGGGATAGAGTCAACAATGCAATTATGTAGGTTTTCACGGCTCGATGCATGATGATTGCTTCGAAAAACTGCTCTCTCGGGACAGGCGCGTCGTTCGCTTCCTCTCCTCCCCTCGCGACGTTCCGCCTCACACGTTAGAGGCATCCTCAGGTGCAATATGTGTGTCTAGTGCCTGTTGCTCCTATATATATGTGGCTCTATGTATTTGTCGAGTCATCTTTTGTTGTATGAGGTCTATATCTGAATCACATTAACATCAATCTCCTTGTCCTATTTACACCCCGGAACTGCGATAACCCCTTCCTGCTTGGTCTGTGGCTAGTCCCAAATTATGGGACTAGCCACAGACAAAGCAGGTGAAGAAAAGGTGCTCGATTTAGTGGAGCCCCTTCTCCCAACTTTAGAAAGAAAATGAGAAATGTCATGGCTCCCCGTTAACTGAGAAACGACAGCAATATGTACCATGTGTTGATTTAGGGCACTAGGCAGCATGCATGTTCGTGCACGTGAATCGGTACATTCATTTTTCAATTAAACTGGTAATGATTACCGGTTCCTGACTTTTGGAACCGATCATCAATTACATAAACCCCGTACGGATTTACCAGTTGTCGTTAAACAACGTTAGAATCGTATGCAGGTCACCGAGTTCATGGCACAGTGCGCTAATCACTGTTGTACTTCCCTAACCCAAAAATATTACGTACCCAATGACATTTGATTGATGAAACGTGATTTTAGCACATGCTCTGTCAAAGTCGAGTTTCCAACAAGTGACAAGTAAACATTACCGTTTATAAAATAAAGTCAATGAAAATCTCAAATTCCACAGATTTCTTGGCTGTTAAGTGACATACGATGAGGTAACACTTACAAAGTGGTACATGTGGCATGCAAGAGAAGTGGCACAATCATCTGCACATGTTTTCAGTCTGTGGTTTATGTTTACTAATATCTATAATCCAATAATAGTATTTTACTTTGATTATATATTAAGCAAAAGTATGTGTAAGTGCAAAAGTGCCACAATTATTCTCAATTTACACGGATAGATATTTACAACAGCGTCAGTTATTACACATTACATATAGTGTACGGCCTAGACCGGGTTTAGATATTTATTTCAGTCCAGTAATTTTGGCGTCACCAGATTCTGTTCAAGACAAACTTTTTATGACCTCCACAAACATGTGTGAAAACTTTATAGACTGGTTAGGTATGTTGTATTGTAATGGCTACTTCATCTCATGTCATTATCAGAAATCACTTAGTTCTGTGCGGGGTTGCGGTGAGCCGGAGCCTATCCCAGCAGACACAGGGCGCAAGGCAGCGATATACCTACGATGGTACACCAGACCATCACCGAGTACTGCGGGCAATTTAGTCTGCAAGCCAATTAACCGATGCAGCAGCATGTTTTTTGGACTGTGGGAGGAAACCATAGTCCCCGGCGAAAACCTACGCGGACACGGGGAGAATATGCAAACTCCACACAGAAAGTTACCCGAGCCGAGATTCGAACCCGGAGCCTTCTTGCTGTGAGGCGACAGCGCTACCCACTGGGCCACCGTGCCGCCCGTTAAATTTTTAATTGAAGGAAAATATTATTGTAATCTTATACGGTCAGTGTTTGGCCACCCGCTTTTAGTCCGTATCCCTAGATATATTTTGTGTTAAAAAAAAATATTTTCTACTTTGGAGTGCGATTAAAGCGAGTCATTTAAATTTTTATTTTTTATCCTATTTGATTTTCTACTTTTTTTAGTGTTAGCCATTTATTGTTTGTGTCAGGTCGTTGGAAGGACTTCGTATTGAGGAATTAGATTGCACTAAACTCACAAACAAAAACTTTTCAAGCAAGAAGCTCTCAAGGAAATGGAGCGTTTGTGAGCTCTTCCTGATTACAAGTTAAACTTATCTCTTGTGGGCGGCGCGGTGGCCCAGTGGTTAGCGCTGTCGCCTCACAGCAAGAAGGTCCCGGGTTCGAATCTCTCGGCTCGGGTGCCTTCCCACAGTCCAAAAAGCATGCTACTGCATAGGTTGATTGGCTCGCAGGCTAAATTGCCCCGCAGTGCTCGGCGATGGACTGGCGTCCCATCGTCGGTATATCCTTGCCTTGCGCCCTGTGTCTGTCGGGATAGGCTCCGGCTTCACCGTGACCCTGTATAGGACTAAGCGGTTTCAGACAATGAGATGAGATGAGGTGAGATGAGATGAATGTATTTAACGTATTTAAATTAAAATGAACTGATTTGCATTCAAATGTACACAAGTAGCGTGATTAGATATGTTCATAAGTGACCTCGTTTTAACCCAGTTCAATTTAAAATTCTCAATAACCGTTATAAATAGTAATTTGAAAGGATCGTTACTATGACGGGCCCAGGATCGGCTTGTCACCGGTTTTCAAACTTTTTTTACACTAGATTACATTGTCATCCGAGTTACGTCTGCATGTAAAATATCAGCTCTCCAGAATTATCGGAAATGCTTTAATTTTGTGGTCAAAGATTCAAACCATTACAAATATCCCCCAATGCAAGTTAAACTAAAAGTGGGAAATTATAAGCCCTGGTGATAACTATGCTATCTACCAATTTCAGTAGTATTAAATATGCCACGAGCCTCATTTCATAATCATACACTGGATATCCGACACGGAGGGGAGGAATAAGCAATGGCCATTTTAATATTACTATTCAAGGGCGGGGCGGCGCGGTGGCCCAGTGGTTAGCGCTGACGCCTCACAGCAAGAAGCCCCGGGTTCGAATCTCTCGGCTCGGGTGCCTTTCTGTGTGGAGTTTGCATGTTCTCCCCGTGTCCGCGTGGGTTTTCGCCGGGTACTCCGTTTTCCTCCCACAGTCCAAAAGCATGCTCCTGGATAGGTTGATTGGCTCGCAGACTAAAATTGTCCCGCAATGCCTGGCGATGGACTGGCGTCCCGTCGTCGGGTGTATTCCTGCCTTACGCCCTGTGTTTCCGGGATAGGCTCCGGCTCACCGTGACCCTATATAGGATTAAGCGGTTTCAGATAATGAGACGAGATGAGATATTACTATTCAATAATGTATTACAACCAAGTATTATTCCATTCCTTGAGGAAAGCCTCATGATGCTGAGTTGATCACATGGTTTGTTTTGATGGCATATTGGTCAGTGTATTGGTGACAGGTACGGGCCTTGGACCGGTTCTGACTTTACTAAACACTGATGATAGCTATGGCTATGAATCTTAACGGAGGTCACTAGGTTCATAGTACAGTGCGTTAACCACAGTGCCACCATTTCATTCAACCTGTATTGTTTAGGTCCATATTTCACATCGTAACATAAACAATATGTGGTGAGCACTTTTTATTTAAACTTTATACTTCTTTGCCTTTGCATTTTCTTGCATCGCTATTAGTTAGACATCCAAATCCTTAATCAGAATGTATAAATAATAGTTTTATGTTGTCACCATCTGAAGACTTAACAAACCATGCTTAGAATTCTGGAATGTAAATCTTGAGGTTCAAGGCCCGTTTTGGGCCCGTTTTAAAAAAATTGCGATTTCACAAAATGTAATGGCATTGGGGAGGGCAAACCTTCTGTACAATGTTAACTTCCATAGACCAATATTAGACAAAAGCATACATTATTTTGGCAATGATACAGAGTCATTATGACTCCAATATATAATGTAGACATTTGTCTGCGATGCACATGCGTTCTCCCTCAGAACTCACATGCCTGCCTTTTACGTTAACTTTTGTTTATTTTTGACCATCCACTTGGGTCCATGGGGCCAGTGTGTCTCTAGGCAGTATGTGAATGATATTGATGACAGTAATGATGATTTTTGTAGTGTAAAATTTATTTTAAAGCCTTCACATTTATTATTTACAGCTCAGGCATCGTATTGGCAATATTCTATATGAGAGTAGTCCAATTTGACAATTTACTATCAACAGGATTTTATATTCTGAACACATCATAGATAGGTAGCCGAAATTGTGTTCATTGTTTAAAGAATGTTTTTCCGTTCGATGCTTTTTCATTTTGGCTCAATGTTATCGAGCAGGGTGTGAATAGACCGTATCATGGAATAATAATGTATGCATTTTGAGGTTGTTGTTTGCAGTGTGTGAACATGTTATTCAGCACATTCAATAACGAATGTACATTTATCTATTTGTGGCTATAACTACATTTATGTGTGTCTACTTTGCTGGTTCATCAGCTTTTAATCAGTAACGGGCTCATCTAAAACAGCAATAAAAACAATACTGATGTGTCGATGAAAAATAATGTCTCGAATAAACGTAAATTGTATTTTATAAACAGTATTATCTTGCTTGTTATAAGCATTTAAAGCTGCCCTTCTGACAGACGCATACAGGATTAATTATATGTTTTTCCCTTTACCTCGGGAAAGAGATGGGTGCTTAGAGACCTTGTGTAAGTATACAGTCTTTGACTTACACTATGGCTCTTGATAACTAATTCCCTGCTGTCTTTTCCAATTGCCTCCAGCAAGTCCTAGTGGGAGTGCTAGGACATGAGGGCTGCTCGGGTTTCCAACTAACTGTATATATATATATATATACCTTATGTGTGGTATAAATACATTGTTTCTCTTTTGTTATGTCATAAAAGGACTGGCCCCAGCTCAGGTTGTGTGTGGGTGTTTTATAAGCCTATGGCCAACTCTCCAGGGCTCTGCTGAAACTTCACAAGTATTCTGTTCCCATGATAATTCTAAACCCTTCACGCATACACACAACATTTCTTGATATTTGAGCCGGTTAACCTAGTGTGAAAAAAAGTTATTTTTGTGTCACTTCAGCTTGGCCCATGTGATATTTTTCTTGCATACATAAGGTTCCACGCTATGGGTTTATTAAAAAATGAAGTGTCGGCTTTAAATTGTAACTCCTATTAAATATATGCCTAAGGCTTCTTGAAACGGTTGAATAATGAAACAAAAGCAACGTAAACCAGCAACACATTCATGATTTATGTTTGTTATACCACAAAACTGTGGATTTTTTTTAAACAAATGCTCTGGCTGCTCCTTTTTTGCTAAGGAATGCTGAGGAATGTTTACTGTCAAACTGCTATACTGTAGCTGGTGTTTTCTTTAATACTGCATTCGCTCAATTCCATTGATTTTAGCAGCTGTTAATGTATGTAGAGGAAACTACAAGAAAGGCAGTATAACCTGTTTATTTTACCGGATGTAAACAAAGCCCAAAAATATGACCCATCTTATAGGGTTATTTATCATGCAATATGTAATTTTAATTTCCAAAATGTTTCCACTTCTTTAACTTCCGTGTGGCGAAAATTGATGGCATTTATTAAGGGGACAGATCCGAACACAAGGCAGCTGTTTATATCAAAGCGGACATTCTGCCTGCGCTTTACTGTTATGGTGACCTTGCAGAGTGTCTCGGGGCTTGGATTAAACCATTGTGAGATGTTAACCTCCGTTTCTTCCACTTTTCTCATGTCTTCAGTCATGCATTCCTTAGCGGTTAGTATATCTGCAGAATAAAGATTTTGTTTGATCTGCATCGGGGATCTGAGATTGAATGTAATCCTGTCTGGGAATGAAAAACAAAGTCTCAATTACTTTATATTCTGTAAAAAAATAATGTTTTTTTGTCGTATTTTGCATAATGATACCATATTTAAAGACTTTTTGTTAAATGTAATTTGAAATTATGGTTGATTGCTGAATCGCTAAGCGCATAAACAGGTGACTGTAATGATACCTGATAATGCGCTATGGTATTAAAATGGTGACTTTTGAATTGCACGGATAGTGTAATAACTATAACAAAACCATTCGTACCATTATCCGTGTGAATAATGTCTCTCATCTCATCTCATTGTCTGAAACCGCTTAGTCCTATACAGGGTCGCGGTGAAGCCGGAGCCTATCCCGGCAGACACAGGGTGCAAGACAAGGATATACCGACGATGGGACGCCAGTCCATCGCCGGGCACTGCGGGGCAATTTAGCCTGCGAGCCAATTAACCTATGCAGCAGCATGCTTTTTGGACTGTGGGAGGAAACCGGAGTGCCCGGCGAAAACCCACGCGGACACGGGGAGAGCATGCAAACGCCACACAGAAAGGCACCCGAGCCGAGAGATTCGAACCCCGGACCTTCTTGCTGTGAGGCGACAGCGCTAACCACTGGGCCACCGTGCCACCCGTGTGTGAATAATGTAACATGTTATATTAGTGATGCTGGCTTTTGTTGGTTCAACATAGCCTAATCAGGCAAGAGCAAGATTCGCAAATCCCAGCCCACCCGTGTGTACCCAGCTATATAAATCGATTCGCCACGAGAGATCGGAACGTCACATATGGTAGGTTAAAGTGATTGGCCATTGTGGAAGAGTAGGCCAACATACTCTCCACTGGTGTTGTCTCGAATAGTGGTGCTGAACATTTTGCACTTCAAGGCTCGCTTGACTAACTTGTATCCGGTCCCCATCGACCACTAGATGGCGCTCGTGGCTCACTGATGATTTGCGACCCATCGGTTGAGAATGGCGGATCTAAATCTCCCTTTAATGGAGACTAATAGTGGCTGCATTTCTACCCTTTATAATGTAATTGTCTATACTATTGTAAGGGCGGCGCGGTGGCCCAGTGGTTAGCGCTGACGCCTCATAGCAAGAAGGTCTCGAGTTCGAATCTCTCGGCTCGGGTGCCTTTCTGTGTGGAGTTTGCATGCTCTGCCCGTGTCCGGGTGGGTTTTCGCCGGGTACTCCGGTTTCCTCCCACAGTCCAAAAGCATGCTCCTGGATAGGTTGATTGGCTCGCAGACTAAAATTGTCCCGCAATGCCCGGCGATGGACTGGCGTCCCGTCGTCGGGTGTATTCCTGCCTTACGCCCTGTGTTTCCGGGATAGGCTCCGGCTCACTGTGACCCTATAGAGGAATAAGCGGTTTCAGATAATGAGATGGGGAGATGAGAAAATTGTAAATTAATTACTTTTAAGCCAGGTGGCTCAGCAGTTAAGTGGCTCACATTCGGAGGGTCTCATCTCATCTCATTATCTGAAACCGCTTCGTCCTATACAGGGTCACGGTGAGCCGGAGCCTTTCCCGGCAGACACAGGGCGCAAGGCAAGGATATACCGACGATGGGACGCTAGTCCGTCGCCGGGCACTGCGGGGCAATTTAGCCGGCGTGCCAATTAACCTATGCAGCA
>JAZEWT010000001.1:19601902-19655936 GCA_036362905.1 Mordacia mordax
GCCACCGCGCCGCCCCATTCGGAGGGTTCTGATTTCAAATCCTGGTTGGCAGTTGCATTGTGGAGTTCAACAGTGGTTGTTCTATGGAAGACCCACGCCTGACATAATAATGTCGATTTTCGACCATACTGGCTCAACGTTCCTTTGAGCAAGAAATCGCGAACTGTATCATTGTTGGTATACCATGTTTGCATTTTGCATGCTACTGATTTAAGCCTGCAAATTGTTCCACACCTGATGGTAACTAATTAAACCGTGACATCTTTTATGTTGTGCTATACAATAGATACCCAGCTCGTGTCCGCGTGGGTTTTCACCGGGTACTCCAGTTTCCTCCCACCGTGCAAAGACACGCTGCTGCCTAGGTTAATTGGCCTGCTGAGTAAAATTGTCCCCAAAGTGCCCTGCGATGTATTGGCGTCACATCCTGGTTATAGTCCAGCTTTGCACCCTGTGTCTGCCATCAGGTTAAGCTTCAGCTCCCCGCGACCGTGTGTAGAATTAAGCGGGTATTGATAATCATGATGAAAATTAATAAATAATAATGTAATAAGAATTAATAATGATTTTACATTTATAACGCGCACATTTTCATTCACTGTTGAAGGTATTCATTCGATAGATAACAACTCAGAGGCACGAAGAAAGCACAGAGAGGCGGAGGAGACAGCCAGGCAGTTTGCTGGTGCCACATTGCCACACACTGCTTCCTATATATTAGGATGTCATCGATCAATTCATTAATGAGCATTTTTTTAAGTTGTGTGAGGAAACTGGAGCGCCCGGAGGAAACCCAAACAGAACAGGAGGAGAATACACAAATTCCACACAGAAAGGCGCCCAAGGCAGGGATAGAACCTGCTCAGGCAAGACCATTCTTTCTGTGAGGCATAGATGTTACCACTGCATCACCCTGCCGCCCATGATAATGATAATTGCTTCTAAAAGCTGCTCTTTCGGGATAGCCGGGTTGATCGTTCCTCCTCTCTCCTTTGCGACGTTTTGCCTCCAAACTTGGAGGCATCCTCAGGCATTATGTGGGTGAGTCAGCTGCATGACTGCTATTTACTTGTCAAGTCATTCTCTCCTTCTTGCAAGAGGTAAAATGCATTCAATCATCCTCAGTTGCAGTGCATGTTTCAGCTGGTAGAATGTTCGGACGACATTGCTGTCCGTGTAGCATTGTGGGAAGGTCAGATTGCTGAGCATCGTTGTCCTCTTGCCACGAAACTGTGGAATTTTTTTAAACACCCAACATGCTCTGCGTGTTGTTTGGGTATCTTCACACAGTCACCAGAGAACAAATGATTTGAAACCACATATGGCATGTCGATGAAGAGGAAAAATATAAAAATGGTTGGAAATGCCACTCAGAAGATTAAATATGAGCATCATCAAAAAATTGGGAACAGTTGTTGGAAACCATATTGCTAAATGTTTTCGACAAAAATGAAATGAAATATCTTAGCTCTTTAATGAAGCCTGTCTTAAAAAGGGTAATAAAACTGATTGTAATTATTGTTTGCAATCACCTGCTGTAATATGGATCAGAAACATGGACGTAGTCAAATAATATTAAATGAAGGCTGCATCGTTGAAAGGTGCTTAGAATGACACTGAGAAACAAAAGGAGGAACACAGACAAGATACAAAATTTCGGAAAGTGGGGTTAAAAAGTACTTATAGTGACAAGGCATCATGGATAGTGGACACGACTAACGATAGAGCCGTAGCGAAATAATCGAACACGTCCAAGACTAATCCTGCCCGCCAGAGAGATGCAGAGGCGAAGTCAGCTTACGTACAAGAGACAGATGGATTGAACACATTACAGAACCATTAGGGATAGTGGATACTTCAGGTCTTCATCCTTCAGTTCATAGATCATGGATGATGGTAACAGAATATTATTTACTCAGTGTTACATAGAAGTTAACCCTGACTTTTGCTTTTGTTAAACTACATTCTTCTAAAACACAATAACTGAAAGTGTGTAAACATGCTGAAACCAGTATTGGGTGGTGTTCAACTTTGTGGGCAGTCTCCTCAAGCCGATAATGGCGGAGACAAGTAGCTTGTCCGTAGAACAACCACGTTTGATCTCTCACAAAGTCTCGTATTTACATTATTTGCCCTTGAAGGGTGATGTGTGAAATATATTTGGAGCTTCCATAGCTGGAGGCAAATAATCGTATGATCCTGTCCATGTAGAGTATATGTAATTGCTCTTGAAAATGGGAATATTTCTGCACGAAATTAAGCAATAATATGTGGCAATCGCACATAGAATAACGCTGGCCAGCTATTGACTCGGCCTAAGTGGTTGTTTTGTCTGTGACTGCTGAGAGAACTTTCTACAGCAGCCAATGGCAGGGAAGTGGAGGGAGAACGGAGCAAACAGTGGCTCAGCGACATGAGGGCCCTCCCTCCGTCGCTGCACTCTGCCTGGAGACGTTTGGCTTGCACTCACACGTTCCTCCTTTATCATCAGTTTCTGCGGGACTTTGCGGGCACACGGGCTTGCTGCGCTCAACCGATAGACAAACGCCACTACTCCCCGTCACCTCACCGCGCTGTGGTGCTGCTCTACACGCTGGTGACGAGACACGGCGCTCATGTTGTTCCATGGTACAGTGCAACTTGCACCTAGCAACATTTTCGGCAGCAGAAAAGTTTTAGGAGGAGGGGTGAAAGGTGTGAATTACATTAGTGTGATTTACATTTCAATAGCTGTTAAATATTCTTTTGTTGAAACGAATGACGAATGTTCTTCTCTGTACATAATCACCCGGGCTTAAATTTTGCACCGTGTTATTGGTATTGCTGTTTTTGTTTCGTTTTAAGTATTGATTTACGGTTTACTATTTGTAAAAGTTATTTATTTACATTGGTGATTTTGTGTGTTGTAGCTGACTGACCAAAGTTAACTTTCTTCAAGGTTTTGAACAGAAAATTGTTTAGAATTGTAAATAGTGTCGGAAAGTACAGATGAAAAGTGCGCATGAAAAGACAAAACTAATTGAAACCAGGTATTACAGTATATTGTTTTTTTACAATAATGAATTGAAAACACTTAAGACACTGTATTATGCCGATTGTAAATATTGTACTTCATGCATATCCAAAGAAAATACATTAATTTTAACATTCATTAGGACCTGAAAACCAAACTTTCCAGAATATTTTCCTATACAGCCGAACTTAATTTTCTTTTGGAAACCAAACAAAGAATACCTGTCATCTCAAACTGTTGCCAGACCATACTGGGTCCTGAGCCAGCCCTTAAAATTCTTTTTTTTATATCAGCAGGAAAATACGGTTGTACTATTACTAAGTCTGCTGCTGCTAAGCATAAAATGCAATGCTGTATGGCACTTATTTTGTAAGCAGTAAACGTTGCCCATTTCTCTATCAACATTCGCATGTGTACCTCATATGTAAATTGTCCAGTAGCTAACACAACAGCAGTCTGGCCATATATATTTTCATACATTTTTTCACAAAAAGCGGCATGCATTTGAATCGTGTGTGATATTTTTAAAAGAGAATACATTTTGTTCATTGCTTGTTTAACAAAGCGTTGTGTCAGAAGGTTAATATAGAAAGAGCCGACCCATGGAAATGTGACCCTTTTGGGGCCACTAAGCAGCCAGGGCACACAGACGTGAGTAGTGTAATTTATGTGGGTGCGCTGGCAGGTTGTCAATCTCGCGGCGTATACGTTTAGTCACGGCAGGTGTGATGCATTCTGAAAAGCTGTGTACGATTCCTTCCCTGCGATTGATTTTAAACAGTAGTGTGCAGCTCTGCTGCTTTTAATAAGCCGTAATATTTTATCTATATTTCGTCTCACAACGTGTTTGGAGAGTTAACTTTTTGTCCCTATGTGCAGTTCTATCACCAGTGCTAAGCGGTCTATATAGAGAAGAGTATGAGGAAAGCACTCTTTTTCTGCCCTCGGTGAACTAAACAACACTGACAGACATGTCCCTCTCAGTAAAATATTGTCTCTAAGACTGATATTTAATAACAAGCAATCTCGCTATTATTCAGTGTTGGCATTGCCAGGACAATTCGATTTATACGTATTTGCTGAAAACTGTGTGGAGATGTATGGTTTCAAACAACAGCTGTTTTGCATTTTTTGTTTCAAAAACAGGTGTGGACTTTTTTAAAAATTCCATTTTGGCAAAGCGTAAACGAAGTTGAATTCTGGGAGCCATTTGGGCTGCTTGGCTACTGGGAAGTCAGTACCTAGCCCTGCAGAAATGTTGGCAGACCTGCGGTGGTGTGGGTGGTGCTGGGAGAAAGAAAGGAGAAAAAATTAGAGTGCCAGGAAAATGAGCAGAAGCCAATGTGCGAGCCTAAAGCAATGCGTCTAATATTTGGATTAGGATATAGAGTAATTTGGTTGGCTTTTTTTTACGTGCATACCACGTCAGTAATTTATATTGCTTTGGCTTATATTTCACCTTGTGCTAAGCCAGCATTTAGTCTCTAGATGTATACACATTAGAATCTGGTAATTTGCACGCAATATATTAAAAAAAGAAACAGCCTCAGAAAGGGTCGCAGACAGTGCAAGAATGCATAGTCTCATTAATGTTTGCTGGCCCATTCCCTTAACCTCAAGCATCTGTATTTACTCAACCGAGGAGACAAAGATATTTTTATATATATATACACAACGTGCGGAATATACATAGGTGATAAAAGTGGAACCTCCACAGTTTTTGAATGAATACGTTTTTTATAAAACAGTACAGATGTCCATGAAACTAAACCCCCCTCCAGTTTCAAAAGAAACTCCTAAAAACTCACCTTTTCACCAACGCGAAGGAACAATCCCTAAATCCCTTAGGTCTGTGCCTTTGAACTCGTCAACACGCACGTGGCTCGTGAAATATGTGCGCACGACAAAGCGATTTTATTGTTTATTTATTTTTCCTAATCATAGTATATATGAATGAAAGTAATGTATTTTTTACTCAAACGTATATGCGTATGCCATTAAACCTGGCCATTTTTGTCACAGGAAAATATATAATACTCTGGCTCGTGGCCTGGGTTCAGAGCCTCTCATCTCATTGTCTGAAACCGCTTAGTCCTATACAGGGTCACGGTGAAGCCGGAGCCTATCCCGGCAGACACAGGGCGCAAGGCAAGGATATACCGACGATGGGACGCCAGTCCATCGCCGGGCACTGCGGGGCAATTTAGCCTGCGAGCCAATTAACCTATGTAGCAGCATGCTTTTTGGACTGTGAGAGGAAACCGGAGTGCCCGGCGAAAACCCACGCGGACACGGGGAGAGCATGCAAACTCCACACAGAAAGGCACCCGAGCCGAGAGATTCGAACCTGGGACCTTCTTGCTGTGAGGCGACAGCGCTAACCACTGGGCCACCGCGCTGCCCGGGTTCAGAGCCTTTCTGATGAAACCTCAGTTACTCCAATGAAATGTCTTCAGTGGGAAGGAACATTCCTAAAGTACATTGTCCTGTTATATATTGTACAGTTATTACAATGATTAATTATGCACATTGTGCTTATCTTTGCATGTTTGCCTTTGCAAACATTTAAGTACATTTACAGGTCTTTGGGGGGCATCCGAATCAGATTCGGATGCCCCCTGGACGCCTCCCTAGGGAGGTGTTCCAGGCATGTCCCACCGGGAGGCGACCCCGGAGAAGACCCAGGACACGCTGGAGAGACTATGTCTCTCAGCTGGCCTGGGAACGCCTCGGAGTCCCCCCGGAAGAGCTGGAGGAAGTGTCTGGGGTGAAGGAAGTTTGGGCATCGCTGCTTAGACTGCTGCCCCCGCGACCCGGCCCAGGATAAGCGGAAGAAGATGGATGGATGGATGGATACAGGTCTTTGTTGTTAATCTAATGCCGGATGAGAGCCTCCCCATGCTGTGCTGGCCGTGAGGGCTATCTGACCATACTTCACCGTGCTCGTTACTGTGTATTTGTGAAGTTGAAGCGAGGAGGAAGAGAAAGCAATCTGTGGGGCCACAACAACCCCACGAGCCAGCCTCCACACCACCAGAGACTGCTCGTTGTCATGCCCACGGACCCTGGGACGTACGTGCTGGCGCTTTTGCTCAGACGGCGGCGCCACCAGTGATGAGCTTCTTGCTTTGCGGAACTTTATTTACTCAACGACTCAACAACAATACTCTGTGCTACGTGCGCCAACCAGGCTGTCCGTCACCATCTTCAACGAGTGTCAGTACTTCAACTCCCCACGACTGACTCTCTCAACCCTCTGTACATCTCCCGTATATATCCCTCAACCTCTTGCCTTTTATTTTCCTGATGTGCGCCTCACCCCTCACGGGCTAACCGACTCAAACCGGTTGAGACCAGTTTTGACCAGAGTTGTTTACGCCAAGGGCGAGCTGCTTATCTTTTTTCACCTTTCAATGACCTCCCTTCTGTCGACCACCCATAGCAACAGTGGCACTGCCAATTCGACGTGACTTGTGCAGCAATTCGCACCAGAGCTCTCTCTCCTGGCTCAAACCCTGGGCGTGCCCGTGTACACCCAGCCTGGCACACGCGACACCCCACTCAGCCAACTTCATCGCCGCAACTCGGCACTGCTCATCGCCACAACTCGGCACCGCTCATGGTATAATTCAGCACCATCCCGCAACTCAGCACTGCTCCACATGCACGACCCACTCACCCATGACATCGTGACCCCCCCTCATGACCCAATCGCTGGGTGTGCGTGTGCAGGTGCACCTAACCTGGCACAGCACGGGGCTTGGCACCACAGTTCCCCCCATGGCAGCTAAGCCCGTCCCGAGCTTTCTGCCGCCGCATTGGCAAGCCCACTAGCCGAGACCAGCTCCGAAGATGTACCACGGCCGATACAGCCGCCCGGCCATCCCCAATGGCCCGTCTCGGCCCTGCGGCCCTTACCGCCTCCTCCTTCACCTCCAGAGGGCATTTAATGGGATGAGGCCTTCCAAGGGAGGGGCCCCCCTCACCCCCCTCGCACCACATGACGTGCGGCTCTCTGCCAGCCTCTCCTCCACCTCTCCAGGGCTTTTTTTAATGGGGTGAGGCCCTCCAAGGGAGGGGCCCCCCTCACCCCCTAGCACCGCATGATGCACAACGCTCTGCCAGCTTGGCCTCCACATGAGCACAGAGATCCCTCTAGTTTGCCGCCTCCGCTCAATCGGGCGGGATCCGCAACCCTGGACATATTGTCCGATGGCGTCTATCCATCGCCGCCTGACTCTAAGACAGCCACATCCCCGGCATCCACCGACGCTGCACCGCACAGCTCCCCCCCCCAGGGCGAAGTGGGTTCCCCCCTGTCCCTGGGCGTCCCCATGGCGACCACTCACTTCTTAGCTCCGAAAACCACGGACTGGCCCGCCGACCCCACCGTACCACACACGCTGCTCAGCAGCGTTCTCCGGTTCTCCAGCCGCACCAGCACACTCCGGGCGATGCCCATCGTGGAATTCTCTCTCGTCCGCTGCTCGCAAACTCCACTCTCCCGGCTGTTGCTTGCTAACTCCACTCTCCTGGCTGCTGCTCATAAACAGCTCTGCTCTCCCGGCTGCTAAACGGGCCCCTGCTGGCACTCCGCCAACGGTCTGTATGGGCGGCGACACTCCGCGTTCAGCCAACTCCGCCGCTAGCTTCCCGGCTCGTCTCGTCGTCGCATGCTCTCCTGCGCTCTCCCCAGCTAGTCCCACTGCCGCGTGCTCCGCTGCCCTTTCCCCGGCTCATCTCATCAATCCCACTTCTGACACCAAACTGTCAGGCCACAACAACCCCACGAGGCGACCTCTACGCCAGCAGAGACCACTCGTTGTCGTGCCTGCGGACCCTGGGATGTGTGCATTTGCGCTTCTCCTCATGCGGTGGCACCACCAGTGATGAGGACGTGTGGCTCCTTGCTTTATCGAACTTTATCAACTCAATGACTCAACAACAACACTCCACGCTACATGTGCCAACCGGGCTGTCCGTCGTCCTCTACATATTCAAATGCATGTCAGTACCTCAACTCCCCATGACTGAATCTCTCGACTCCCTGCGCATCTCACTTATATATCCCTCAGCCCCTTGCCTTTTATTACCCGCTTTTATTTAACTTGCATTGGGGGATGTTTGTAATGTTTAGAATCTTTGAGCACAAAATTAAAGCATTTCCGATAAATCTAGGGAGCTGAAATTTGGCACGCAGGCATAACTCGGATGACAATGCAATCTAGTGAAAAAAACTTTGAAAACTGGTGACCAGCCAATCCTGGGCCCGCCTTAGAAACGATCCTTTCTCTGTAATGGATCATAGCGAGCGGGCGCTGTGGGGGGAGGGGTGTACTAATAATTTTTTTTTATATATATAAAAGAGGATACAAATTATTATTTTTAATAATCTGCTTGTACTGCACTCCAAAGTAGAAAATAAAAATATTGAACACAAAATCAATCTCTCTCAGGATATAGACTAAAATATTTTCCTTTAATGAAAACCTTTAAACCATACTTATATTAAGTGATTACTTATATGGAGCTGTTAACGCTATGGGTAATTTTTTTGCCAGTATACATATATAAGTAGAACAGGTTTTACCGTTTTTATGCAGTACATGCCTGGCTAATAATTCATTAATTCATTATCAATACCCGAATAATCCTGTGCAGGGTCAGCGGGGGGCGGTGCCTATTCTGGTCGATTGAGGGCGCAAGGTGAGGGAATACCGGGCATGTGTTGCCAGTACATCACAGGGTACACCTTTTTGGGGCAATTTTCTCAGCACGCCAGTTAACCTAGGCAGCAGCGTTGTCTTGGTGGAAAGAAACCAGAGTACCTAGCAAAAACCCAGACGGGCATCGGGAGAACACACAAACTCCACACAGAAAGACACCTGAGTCGGGAATCAAACCCGGGAACCTTTTTGCTGTGAAGCGACAGTGCTACTCACTGCACCACTGCGCCCCCTCCGGCTAATCACTGTCGATATTATGATTGTAACCGTGGTGCATGGTTGGTTTCAATTATCATACACATCAAGTCTCTACTTTAAGAAAATAGCGAAAAAGTTTGAAGTTAATTGCTGTTTAGTGTAGGCTTTGCACTTAACTCTGACCTTTTAAGTTCTTATTTCGTTAAATGCAACAAACGATAGTTTTATTCTGGGATTTTTGTTTAATCTACAATTTTATATTTAAAAAATATATAATACTGCAACATTATTTGAACGCTACCTAAGTGAAGATACTAATCGAAGATTATTTAAATACAGCGTTTGGTAATCTACTGCTGGACCCAGACCGCTCCATACCAAGTTACGCATGATATTATTGGACCATACTTCACCATGCTGGTAAGTGCTACGTGGAGAAGCAGGGAACCATATGACTGGTTCACTTGCCGATGGTGGGAGGCAATCTCAGGAGGTCAGGTTCATAGTTCACTCTGCTCATCACTGTGCCATCACTCAGTTCCTTATGTTTCACAGCCATAGCTATTGTTCTCTTCCTCTGCTGGTTATGACAAATTATTATACAATCTCTTGTGGGGCGGCGCGGTGGCCCAGTGGTTAGCGCTGACGCCTCACAGCAAGAAGGTCCCGGGTTCGAATCTCTCGGCTCGGGTGCCTTTCTGTGTGGAGTTTGCATGCTCTCCCCGTGTCCGCGTGGGTTTTCGCCGGGTACTCCGGTTTCCTCCCACAGTCCAAAAGCATGCTCCTGGATAGGTTGATTGGCTCGCAGACTAAAATTGTCCCGCAATGCCCGGCGATGGACTGGCGTCCCGTCGTCGGGTGTATTCCTGCCTTACGCCCTGTGTTTCCGGGATAGGCTCCGGCTCACCGTGACCCTATATAGGATTAAGCGGTTTCAGATAATGAGTTGAGATGAGATGAATCTCTTTTGCTCTGAACTCGTTGACCATGCACGTATTTTATTTTGATACTATCAATTTTAACCGTTCGTCGTATGTGTTTGGTAAATATTTTTTGTTTGTATTAGAAGCATAATTATGTACAGTATTTGATTTTTGACAGATATTTAAACGTGGCTCGATTCGTAGCAGTCATATGTTGCCCTGGCGCATTATCTTGTGCTGCAATTAGAGTAATTGTCCTGCGGCGCAACCATCCATTATTCTCCATCTCTCATTCTCGTTCACATTCACTCGCATTTCATAAAGCGCTACTCATAGGGGCAGAATTCTCCGTAGTGATTATTCATTGGAGGGTGCACATGCAAGCCACAGTGTCCTGCTCCAGAGGAAGTTCGGTGGTAAGGATCAGCTGTAAAAACAGAGCTGGCGTTGGGTAATGTAAGACATTTCCTTTAGCTTGAGCGAAGTTTAGCAACTTTTTTTCAAGTTTAAAATATGGTATTCAGTTTGAATACTTCCTTCAAAGCTGGCAAAAACTTATTCTGCAGATAATTCCATTTCTGTGCAAAGATTTTGTTTCCTGAGTGCAATGTGATGTTTTAAATGTTTTATTTCATTGAAATAAATTAATCTGACTTATGATATTTTATTGATTGTGTTTTGATGGGTTGTAAATAAATACTTTCTTTTGTTATACAAAGAGACAAATGTATAAAGGAGATGTATTGTTTGCCAATAATTTGTTATCTATAGAGGGGCTCTCTGGAGACCCTTTCACCAATGGTGGAATGAGTGAGCAATTGCAGGGCTGCACCTTTCTCCTTTTGCTTTTACTTGCACATATACCGTCTATGGCCTTCTGTATTGCACACAGGATGATGGCAGACAACCAATTCAGCACAAAGCCATCGTCATCGCGGGTGTCAAAAGCAACGCTCACTCTGGAGCTCCCGTCTGCATCAAGGCCCTCAGCGGAGCCGCCTGCCTTCGCTGTCGTTCCACGAAATGTGCGGGCTCCACTGGGTGCCACGGCACGGTTTGATGGCAAGGTAAGGGGAAAGAATAAACAGGCTCGGGATCTGCAACAAATCATGGCTTGGCAGCCTCACAATCGTTAAAAAGGTCATAGCAGTACAGCCAGTGCAGTTTTACCCCCTTTGTAACCACAGCGATTGAGCAAGCACTGTGATGCTCATGTTGTGGTTCTAAGAATGGCACGTAAATGCAGCCTTGCAAAGCCTCCAATCCAGCACAAGAGACGACGCTGTATATTAAAAGCTTTTTTTTTTCACTATCAGTGCATTTATCAATATAAACCAACAATTGCATCTGGATATGATTACATACATAAAGGCATAAGTTTAATATTCTGCACACAATACAAACTAACATGTAATGGACAGCATTAGTAAAGCTTTACAGGCACAACTTTCAAAAAACATAGTAGTCAGGATAGTGCCTAAATTGTCATTTTATTCATAAGTCATTATTTTTTCATATGGATTATAGAGGATAACTGAGAGGTTTAGTTAGAAGTGATTTAGCCATTGAGTTGTTGTGTCTGAGATGGCGAATGACAGATTCACCACCTTCACATATATATTTGTGGTAGTAAGGAGATGCATGGTGCATGGTTTGGAGTTGGTATCTGTCATTTCACACAAGAAAGTCTTTGACATTTCACCTTATCAGTGTCGCTTGAAAATATAAAATATGCAAAGTTAGGCTTTAGTTGTTGATAGTGGTGTATAAAACCGTATAAGTCTCAGAAATTATTTTTTTACATCTATGGAAAGGGTGTAAAGAATGCACCTGAGCATTGGTCAAGTGGTAGCATCATTACATATCACTAAATTAAACTTCATTCATCGAGTCAAGCACATTTAGAATTGCTTTCCATAGCTTGTATTTCACGATAGCTGTGTCGAGTGTTCTTTCTCTCTCACTTGCGGTTTATCGCCTGCCATGCTTGGAGCATCATCAGGCTTTTAAATCCTGATGATGTCTCCAGTGTGAGCAAATGTCACATATCGAGCCGTCAAATAACCGAATTATTTTTGTCAGTACAAAAACAATTAGGTTAAGCATTTGTCACCTGTCAAAAATAAGTACCCAGTGCACGTCTATGTATAGTTAATGGTTATGTTCCAGTTATTAAGTCTTTTATGAAATTGACAGTTTCTCAGCACTGAAATTGAAAGATGATAGATAGATGATGGATGTGTATTATCATAGCAAAACGTATCCAGTGAGCTTGAATGCTCCAGATGCTGGATTCCTGCAATACCACAAATGTTCGAACTGAATCATTTGATGCATCACTATACAGCTGGGAATCCTAATAATAACCAACGTAAAGTATGTTATATGAGGGTTTTACTAACACAGAGTAGCTCAGGACAGTCCATACAGGTCTAATGTTAAAGTGGACCGAAGTACAAGAAATTGACTCTTCAGTAAGTATCCGTACTCACTTCATCCTGTACAGAGTCACGGGGGGCCGAAGCCTATCCCGGCAGACATAGAACGCTAGGAGGTGGGGGCAGGGGGGGGGGCTATACCAGTCCATCGCAAGGCACACTTTTTTGGGGCAATTTACTCAGCAGGCCAATTAACCTAAGCAGCAGCGTGTCTTTGGATGGTGGGAGGAAAACGGAGTGCTCGGTGAAAACCCACGCGGACATGGGGAGAACACGCAATCTCCACACACATTCAGGCACCCGAGCCGGGAATCGATCTCAGGATTCTTGCTGTGAGACAGCAGCACTACTACTCACTACACCATTCGTGCACCCTGGATTTGACTCTTACGTATTCAAAATTTTCTTAAATACAGCAGGGTTGACACAGACAAAAATAATCCTCGGCTTGTAAAATAAGGAATAACATTAATTTCAAATGTGCTCATGAATGTAAATTATGAACATAAATGATGGGTGTTTACTATGAATGAATAGAAATTATTGTTATTACAAATTACTGCCCCTTTTCCATTATGCTGATGGATAAATGGAAAATATTGGTAATTCCAATAAGGTCGTTTCTTGGTCATTGCATGGATTGAATTGAGAAACTTGTGTCGATCTGCTAAACTAGCGAGATTTTATTTAGCACCTGTTTTTACTGAGGACCCCAGAATAGTGAAGCAAAAACCGAATTTGCTTTCTTTTAAATATTGCTGTTGGTTATTGTGTCTATTAAGATTGTAGGTTAATGGACTGCAAAACATTTCATATTTATTTGGAGATAGAGAGCAACATTTTTATATAAATATATAACAAAATATGCTCGAATTAGTCATAATATTTTATGATGCTATTTATATAAGAAATACACTGCATGGCATATGCTTTCTCAGGTCGTTAATCCTTTATAAGACTACCTGTATTTCTATAAAACTACCTGCATCTAATATTTATGGCTCTTGGCCTGCAAGCATTGTCACCCATGCTTGACCATGTTGCCAGCACATCTGACTTCAGTTGTAAATGTCACCTTGATGTATGGCAATGTGAGAAAAGCAATGCAAGCATCCCATGGTCAGCTGATGGTGGTATGTGAATCATTTACATAACGGTCATTCTACAAAAGCTCGATAACCCAAATGTATTATATTTCAGATACCACAAACTAGCTTCATCCATAAGACGTTTCCACTTCTTTTGTGTCACCTCCCTAGAGCTGGCCGTACTATGAACATAATACATCACTTTTGTCATCTACTTAAATTATTACGTTTTTCTGAGACTCCCCTTAAATGTGGATAAGCTGTTAAATGCTACTTTAGAAGGGCATTCGTTTCAAAGTACAACTTGGTCAGACACAAAACAATAACCTTGCCATTATTGCTTTGAAGAGCTGTGTTTAATTTTAACAGAAGAAAACCTCTTCATGTGAATGTGTAGGTCCCAGTTTTATTTTCCCTATTTAATCGTGAACTTTGCGGTACCGAATAAAATGCACGGATAGTACTTTATTCTCAACATAAGCAGATGGCCTTTTAGTTATGGAAATAAATAACAATTCTGGCATTTTTTAGTGCTCATTTTTAACTGTATGACTCAAGTGGTTCTTTTACTGCTTTATACGTAACATTTTTTTCCTTTGCAAATTCCTCCATGGCTCCCTGCTGTGCATAATTACCTGCTGATTAACTGCAACCTGCAGCCATATGGTTATTTTTAAGATTGCAGCTTGGTAAGGTTGGAATAAGATGTATTGTGGGGAACACATAAAAGGGAAAACGAATAGTAGACCGTTCAATCTCCGGTAGTTTGACGTAAATGTGCTTCATCAAGCACGTTCTTGAATGCCTTCCAAGCCAAACAATATAGTCGTGTATTTTTTCACACTGAGAAGTTTATAGTACCTTTACTGAGTGGCACAAAATGTTTCTCTAACGTATACCAATTACGATAATTTGACCAATAATAAAAGCAATACAATAAAATCGGCTTTGTAAACTATCCCTTAACAGTAAAGTATTGTTTATATTTCAGCCTGTGCCTCGCTGCTATCTTTTTAAAGAATCTCATCTTATTATCTGAAACCGCTTAATCCTATATAGGGTCACGGTGAGCCGGAGCCTATCCCGGAAACACAGGGCGTAAGGCAGGAATACACCCGACGACGGGACGCCAGTCCATCGCCGGGCATTGCGGGACAATTTTAGTCTGCGAGCCAAACAACCTATCCAGGAGCATGCTTTTGGACTGTGGGAGGAAACCGGAGTACCCGGCGAAAACCCACGCGGACACGGGGAGAGCATGCAAACTCCACACAGAAAGGCACCCGAGCCAAGAGATTCGAACCCGGGACCTTCTTGCTGTGAGGCGTCAGCGCTAACCACTGGGCCACCGTGCCGCCCTTTTTTAAAGAATACATTGTTTCAAAGGTATCACGTTTTCAACTTGTTGCAGAGGTCCATGGTTCAAACCGGGAAGGCTGCCCTTTTTATTACTGTAGGGGTATTAACCATACAAATGCGTGTCATCCTGTTCAAAGTGGATATTAAAGATCCTCTAACTCAGTGGTTCTTAATCTGGTTTCGATCGAACCCCAGGGGTTCGGTGAGTCAGTCTCAGGGGTTCGGTGGAGGTCAAGACACACACCTCACTCATATGATTCGTGATGACACGCCCCGCTTGGCCATCACTGGCTGCAGGTGATCACATTTTATTTTTCCAATAAAGAAGGGTTCGGTGAAACGCGCATATGAAACTGGTGGGGTTCAGTACCTCCAACAAGGTTAAGAACCACTGCGAGTCTAATTTTATTCAAAATAACTAGGTCAATGTATGCTTAATTCTTAGCCCAAACGATCTGCAAATGACCCGATATAACGATCATTGCCCTCTATTGCACGTCTAATTTCCAGAAGCAGGCAAAATGCCTGCAATTTTGCATGTTTGAGCTGAGATACCTCGGTATAAAGGGCGTTTTATCAAAGATTGTTAAGTAAGTATATTATACATCATTTGCAGGAGAGCGTTTGGCTCCAAAAGGGATTGTATCACAAGTTGCAATCAGGTTATGTGCTAGATCATAAAAAATTACATTTTCTATCTGTAAAATGAATCAAAACACTTATTTTTCTGCTTTTTCCCTCGAACTGCTCAACTTTGAAATTGCCTCCTCCCATCATCTCTTTTCCCAAGCTCTTATCATCTTGCTCAATTCTAGAAAAGGGTAAACGGTTATCTATTATAACTTTGACAGTGCTCTCCATTGCTGGCTGTTTGATGTCAAGAGACTTTAGGCCATATTCAGTAAATGTCTCAAAAATTACGTTTAAACTCAGGTTACTTTCAACATAACAAAGATCTTAGCAGAGCATAAAGTGCAATTTAAAAATTTTAATATATACTTTTATGCCCTTTGTATTGCACGTTCATTGTGTCCATATTGTGCACGCCATGTTGATGTCGTATGTTATTGGCTGTGGAATAACTAAATGCACATTTCACTTTTGGTGGGGCATCTTAGGCATGTGCATGCATGACTTGTCTTCGCTTAGCATTGCTGCATACCAGAGCTAACTCACACTAGGCGGCTACCTACATGCAGTACCTCATCTTAAAGAGAACATTAAATAAAAACTGGTGCCAATATCACCCAGATTTGAGATTTAAAACGGGGCGATGTAAATAAAGCCTTGTCTCGTTTTTTTTTGTCATCGGTCAGATAAGCCTGTTATGATGGACTGCTGGCTGAGATGATACTTGAGGTCCCATGTGCTGTCTCATTGCAAGTGACATGGCTTCGCGTAAAATGTATGTAGCTTGTCACTTTACACAACAACAAATGCGAATATTACAGCAGTTGCAGCGTCATACCCTTTGGGCAGTGTGCTCTTTTGTCGAGCGGTTTGTGTTCCGGCTAAAACCCTCTTCCTGATTTGTTTGACTTGCTGGAATATTTGTGCATTATGGGGACATTTTGCAGTGCCTTTTAGTCCTCTATTCAACTCGAACAAAAAAACCCATGTAAAACTCTCATGCATCCCTGTGCAATGCAGAGCAGAATATGTCTAGGATGGTATTCATTTATTAAGTTGCTGAATTTTTACCAGTTTAAGACGGATATTTGGCAATTAGTTCGTGAGCAGTTGCTTGGTACATAATTCATATAGAAGGACTGTGATGGCATTGGCTTGGGAATGCCTTTATTCAGCACGGGATTGATCGTGGCTGATGATAAAAATGAGTGTTTGGAAAGTCTAATTTCCCCTGTGTCCAGGAGAGGGTGCTCGTACCGTGACCGTAGTCAGTGAGTCTGGTGCAAGCCGCTGACAAACACGCCAAGGTACAGTTGTTTCAGTGCAGTCGAAACTACATTCAGATTTCTTCAGTGAAGCGCAACGAGGTAGAACCGATCCCTTCTGTGCATCACGCAGTGCTCGTGAAAGGTGCACCCAGTTAGGTCCACGTGAGATGTTTTTCGGAGTCGTGTGGCCCACTCGTGAAGACTTTGCATTACGGGAGGAGAAACCAAGGGAATGTGGGTATGCGTGCGAGCGAAGTTGTTGGCACAGGCTTTGGCAGCTGTTGCGTGCATGCATGTGGACGTTTTCACCTAGCAGCAGATGATGAGAGTCGTGTCACGAGACAGTACAACACACTTTAACGTGACATACAATTAACATCTAACAGTGCATGATTTCACGACTATAATGGAATCTTGCACTTTCAAAACTTGCATCGTTTATGTGCCAGAAAATCGATTGTTTTATGAATGTTATAATCGGAATACATATGATATGCTGTCACATGTAGGATAACATAACACACAATTTAATACAGCTGAGAGGCAACAAAATTGAGACACTGAGAAACAAATAATTAATATTTAATTGTATAACCATATTTGTAACAATTGATCGATTTTGAGGGGTAAATTGTTACGTATATATTACAATAATCACACCTTATCTATCCACTGTTGGATGAAGGCTTCCCCATGGTGATGCCATCCCTCAGTCTTGCGACAAACATGTGTTTCTCACTCTTGCTAATTTATAACGTGAACTTTGTGCTTTTTTGTACAATTTTCGGTCTTTGTGCCATACTTGCCAGTGCCCGTGTTTTTGCTCCATATGTCAAAGTGGGTAAATGCACATGTTTGAACATTATTCTGTTTCTTCTTCTGCTTTGCTCGATCAAATGCTTCTTTCAAAGGCATGCCATGCTGCTCTTGTTTTACTTTAGTTTAAAAAAAATTGTCGAATCAAGCTCAACAGCCTACCCAGGTGTGCATATGCTCTCATGTGGTTTTCCAGTGGTGTACATATAAAAATTGCTTTCTTGTGTTTGACGAACCTTTAACGTATACTTTTTGTCTTGCATGAATTCATCTGAAGCCTGATACTAGGGCCATTGAGCTTCATAATGTTAATTTCTTTAATAATTTACTGTAATTAATATCCACTGGTTGTTATAGAGAAGGTGAGATGTTGAGCATCGTCATCCTGTTGCTGTGGAGTTTTGCCGAAATTCTTTTACGATTCAAGTGTCTACTCCCCGTAGAGGTTACCAATGTACTGATGTAGGTTTTCACAACGTGTACTGGCTGCTATCTCCCCAAGATTTTATTCCGTGAAACAGTAAATATTCACAAGATAGAAATAAAAAACCAGTAACCGCAAACAAGATATGAGTATAAACCTGCAACCAGTTTTAAAAATCAACAGTAAACAGCTGTAAAGCACTGGAATACTGACAAGATTGGGACTTAAACAACTCGGCAGGTATTCATGAAATACAAATTCGATGGCAAATCTGGGGCAGATTTGAATTCAAATATGTGGGCAAGACAATGGAACCCATTCAAATGGACCTTGCCTTCCATTGTCCGTGGAAGGGAGGGATGCAGTAGCACGGAGTGACTTGACATTAATAGCAGGCACACACATGACTCGACCACAGAACGCCTGAAGATACCTCCAACGTTGGAGGCGAAACATCGCGAAGGAGCGAGGAGGTGCGATCAACGCGGCTATCCCGAAAGAGCAGCTTTTAGAAGAAAGCATCACATGTTCCAATCGTCATATGCATACTTCTGTTGAGGGTCACTCTCCTCGGCTGCCTCTTTGTTTGGGTTTTATTTGGTTACTTGAGAAATGTAATCTTAGGTGGCCGATCCACATTCACAAATGATTTCGATAATCTTGTGAATTATTATTGGTAAAACATTGGAGAATGGGGCGGCGCGGTGGCCCAGTGGTTAGCGCTGTCGCCTCACAGCAAGAAGGTCCCGGGTTCGAATCTCTCGGCTCGGGTGCCTTTCTGTGTGGAGTTTGCATGCTCTCCTCGTGTCCGCGTGGGTTTTCGCCGGGCACTCCGGTTTCCTCCCACAGTCCAAAAAGCATGCTGCTACATAGGTTAATTGGCTCGCAGGCTAAATTGCCCCGCAGTGCCCGGCGATGGACTGGCGTCCCATCGTCAGTATATCCTTGCCTTGCGCCCTGTGTCTGCCGGGATAGGCTCCGGTTTCACCGTGACCCTGTATAGGACTAAGCGGTTTCAGACAATGAGACATTGGAGAATGAAAGCTTGGATAACTGCATCAACTTTCCCTTATTTAAATGCTGTACAGAGTCTATATCAGCTAGACACAATTGTATTTGCTATGAATTTATTTTTATATGGAATGGATTTAAGAATATCTGAGTTGTAGAAATCGTTCTTTTTTAATCCAGCTTGTTCACATTGTTTGTTAGTCTTTCAATTACCCATTACTTAGTTCCTTTGTAACTTAAGTGAACAATTTACAAATGCATAAAAGGCTAATGGAACAGTGATTATTTAAAATAGTTCTATTTTCTCTTTTCGAACAAAAGAATAATTTAAGTATCCATCCAGAATGTAGCTATTTCCTTTATGTTTAACTTGAGAAATAGGTCTGCTGATGGCATTACATCTAGCTCCACTTCGTTAATGATGATAACAGTAGGTTATTTCGAACGTTTGTTGTATCGCAAGAATCCCGCATCTAGAGCTTGCAAGCTCATTGGGTATTTTTTGCTGTACTCATAAACATCCTGAAAAATATATACAACTTCCCAACAGTTATTCAACCGAGTGAAGTAGCTGAGCCTATTCTCATTCGCCACCAGAGGGCACTGGTTACTTTTTTCAAAGCATACCATCTGGAGTTTCTCTAAAAACACATTTGGGAGGGAATATGATTGTTTTTGTTTAAATATCTGCAAGTAAATATCCACTACTTATTTTTAATGGCCAATGAACAAGAGTAGTATCATAATAGTAACCAATGAAGAGAACATTGCCAGGAGAGAACCTGCCCACTGACCTTATTACTCCATCTCCATGTTCATGAACTAGATAGATTGTGGAATTTGCAACACTAAGTGATGGCACCCAGCACTCAATACAGCATGGCTCATGTTCGTGTATGAGCTGCCTCATACATATCAATTAGGAATACACAACTATATATGAATGTGACATGTTGTAAAAAAAAACAAGTCCGTACACAATATCTTTATAACGAAGCAGAGAATGGCTCGAGACAAAAGCACAAGATCTGACTACCGTCGCATTGAATATGAAGATATTGAAGTACACGGTTTCGTTGCAAGGGGGTGCTGTGTTAGCATGGACGCGCGGTGTGTTCGTGAAATAATGACAGGATGTGCTTTACTCGGTGGTAATTGCTCTCTACAACAAATGCAGAGTTCTTTTGAAGAGTAGTGGACTTAAATTTGAATCAAAATAGCAGGAAAGTCTGACATCAAGTGATCTAGTGAAGACTAAAAAGTATGGTGTTCTCTAATGGTCCACTTCAAAATAATACATCTGCAAATAAGGGCAACAGCTTACTTTCGTAGGCAGTGCATATCATTGTATTACAAAGCCCAATGTTACGTTTTAAAGAGTATGTACCACTTGTACCACTCTCTGCATGTAAAAATAATTTCGAGCAGTACTGAAGTTGCAAGATTATAAAAGGCATCATGTGATGTAATGGTTTTACACATTATAGTACTGTATTACTGCTGGTAGCAGACAGGTGAATGGAAGTCCAGTGTTTTAATGTAGACGTTGTAATTTGCTTACCCCTCCCTGCTGGAGATATGTTTAAAGAAAATAACTACTTGCGCAGGGCGACACGGTGGCCCAGTGGATAGCGCTGTCGCCTCACAGCAAGAAGATCCCGAGTTTGAATCTCGGCTCGGGTGCCTTTCTGTGTGGAGTTTGCATGTTCTCCCCGTGTCCGCGTGGGTTTTCGTTGGGCACTCCGGTTTCCTCCCACAGTCCAAAAACATGCTGCTGCATAGGTTAATTGGCTTGCAGACTAAATTGCCCGGTGATGGACTGGCATCCCATCGTGGGTATATCCCTGCTTTCCGTCCTGTGCCTGTCGGATAGGCTCCGGCCAACCGCGACCCTATAAAGGGCTAAGCGGTTTCTGACAATGATATGAGATGGGAGAATACTTGTGCGATGATTTCTTTCAGCCTATTAAACTGAACATATGACAATGATTTGCCTGTGTTTAAAATTATCCATGCTTGTATACGAACAATACGAACACATTGTTGTTCGGAGGGCATAACAGGCTTGCAAAGAGATGCATCTCCAGTAGATAATGCTTCGCAGCAGGGGTTATCATAATTCTTACATCAATACACTTACGCCGAGTGGTATGAATGTTAGTTAAATGTATGGCAAAATAATGGGATATTTTAGTTGCATCACCACCTTGTGGATAAATTAGATTATATACTTGAGTTTATTGCATGAATCTGTTTTAATGGAAACTTGATAGCTTGATAAATACATTTTGTGTTGCTGCAGGTTTGACTGATTTAGAGTTAAAATATTCCCATGCCTTGCTTAATCGGAAACTAAAATACCTTATCAATCAGAGATATGGCTTTGCCAAAGTAGCAGCATCTCCAGAGGTAAAAAAAAGGTCTCTGCAAGCAGCAAAGGTGAAAGAGATTCCAATGTGTGGTTTACAGTACACAGGAAGGGAGCCTCTTTCCTCCGTGCAATCTGCAAAAACATTTCCTAAAATGGTGTGGCACTGTGAGGCGCGGGTGGCTAAAGCACGCCTTTTCTGGCTATGACTTGGCACTGTGTAAAAAAAAATTCCAACCCAGCTGAAATATTAAATGTTTGAAAGAGACTGGAAAGTTTTTCTGCTTGCTTTAAAAGGACACGAATTCAATGCATTTACAAGAGTGCATAGTGACCTTATCTGTCTATTCGACACCCCTGAGTTTAAATAACTGCAGGAAACTGCTTCATCTTTTGTACCTATATGAAACTTAAACTGTAAGTGTTCTGGCTGTTTCTCAGTGCGACTTGACTGCAGTGGTCAATTACAATTTGATTTCTCTATCGTGAATTACATTGAAAAGTATTACAAACATGTACATTCTTCACATTCCTTGTGATAAAAAAAAAGAGCATGAAAAAAAGAATTACAATAATGTCTAATCTAAGCGTAGAGTGTATATGCTTTATATGGTAAAAAAAACATAACCAGTCTTGGGTTTATTAATGGTAACATTTGTTTCAATAACCTTCAGTGAATGGCAGAAATGCAGTCGGCAGGAAGTAATGTAGTTAAAATCACCAAGAGCGACAGACATCGGTGATGCACTGCACCAACAACAGTGGTGACTTCATGAGTTATCGCTAACATACACGATCATATGTCAGGAGGGTCAAATGTGAGATCCGTTAGGGCATTATTGCTGCTGGTATTATATTGCCTACGTTTACACCATATTTATTCTCATCTCATTATCTGAAATCGCTTAATCCTATATAGGGTCACGGTGAGCCGGAGCCTATCCCGGAAACACAGGGCGTAAGGCAGGAATACACCCGACGACGGGACGCCAGTCCATCGCCGGGCATTGCGGGACATTTTTTTAGTCTGCAAGCCAATCAACCTATCCAGGAGCATGCTTATGGACTGTGGGAGGAAACCGGAGTACCCGGCGAAAACCCACGCGGACACGGGGAGAGCATGCAAACTCCACACAGAAAGGCACCCGAGCCGAGAGATTCGAACCCGGGACCTTCTTGCTGTGAGGCGTCAGCGCTAACCACTGGGCCACCGCGCCGCCCACCATATTTATTCTCGGGTATATTAAAAGTAATGCGTTAAATAATACATTTCTACTTTCCAGTCTGTTAAAAGCAGAGCGTTTTTAGTAGTGCATCGTGCTAGCCATGACACATTGATCAGCAACACGAACACTAGTGAAGACAATGGGACAGTAGCAGCAAATCGCGCGAAGTAGCATGGGGAGAAATTTAGTGCAGAATACATAACTCAGGGAATGAACACAATTCAGTCTTCATCATAACAGTGCATAAAATTAAATGTCCTTCAGCAGGACACATCCCTAGATGGGTTAATGGCCGATGGACGAGACTGGTGTTTGATTGGCTACTAAAGGAACAATGCGTCAGAGACAAAAGGATGGTATTAGTCCATTGCAGGATTGAGGTAAATGTTTGCGTTGATAGAGCATGGCGGAGCCTTGGCTGATTATTTCATTAAGCTTTCATGTATAACTATTTCATTAAGCTTTCATGTATAATTGTATGCTGCAAGTTCTGTACACATTCTTATTATTGTGTTTGTTTTTAAACACTAGATTAATCGGAGGATAACATATTACTCTACACACATTCCTGTTACTGGGCCAGTTCTAAAACGAGTATTTGGCCCTATGCGCATGGGAGATGTGTGTCACGTGTCACCCTTCCTAGGTGAGAGGAAGCCCTGAGCCACATGTGTTGTGGTACAGGAGCGGGCAGCCGTTGGCAGCAGGGGAACACTTCCGTGTGGAACAAAGCTCCAGGGGTACTTTCAGCCTGGAGGTTGTGGGGCTTAGGGAGGGCGACTCCGGCAAGTACCTGTGCGAAGCAAAGAACGAGGCCGGGACGAAGCAGATCACCGTCGAGCTGAAAGTGGAAGGTGACGATTGGCGCTTGAGCAATTTGACTTGAGCAGAGTGACTTGTACGGGCCTGTCTGTCTGTGCGGGAATGCTGCAAAGCCACTGTTGTTTTGTTTTCATCTTGTAGGTTGTGACGCAGATAAGAAATCAATCATGGCCGGTGCCAAGTTATCCAGGTACACATTCGTGCTGCATGAGACTATTACAAGCTGTGGTAAAAATGAAACACTCATCAAACAGCATATGTCTGTTGCAAATGTACTTTTAAGGAAATTATAACCGTATAACGCTTTGCCCGAAGGTGTATTTGTTAATGTACATCTTTATCCCATTGTCCTGACATATTTCCCATTCCACCTGTGGAGAGCAGGCCAAGTATATGGGGAGAAAGTCCGCCAAAGTTTGTCAACAAGCCTTCACGGGTTGTAGTACGGGAGGCACAAGATGGAAAATTCAACTGCAAAATTACTGGACGACCACAGCCCCAGGTCACATGGAAAAAGGTGTGCAGCACTTTAACTGCACACTGTTTATCATTTGTGTTCTTAAAAATACATTAGAACAATTATTTTCAATCCTTTTCCAATCCACTGCTAGATGGAGTCCTCCCGATGCTTTTCAGTCATGGGGCTTGTTTGAGCATACTTCACCACACCAGTAAGTGTGATATTTTGCTGTGACCAGGAATTAAAGCAGGTCTCCAGGTTCATAGAGGAGTATTCTAACCACTATGCTAGCGCTCACCCACTCACCCGCTCTCCCTTTGTGCATTATTTGATATTGAGGAATTACTCTGGCAAGGATTATGTTTGTTTTGCTAATCTATGATTACTGCAATGCTTGATGGAGCATCAGGCCTATCAGGTGTACATCTATTATTGTGCTTAGGGAGACACAGAGTTGCACAACGATGGGCATTTCAAGATTTACGAAAAGTCAAGTTTACACTTTTTGGAGGTCTTGGACGCAAAGGAGGAGGATGCGGGTGTGTACACGTGTACCATAGAAAATTCAGCTGGGAAAGCAAGCGTATCAGCTGAACTGATGGTTCAAATTTGTAACGGTAAGCTTTTGTCAAACTGATTTATGCTACTCTTCAAATGTATGTGTTATGTTTTCTCTGCATGCACTGTGTTTAAATTGAAGGCTGGCTTCTTTATGTATTTTCGTTGAGTGCTTTCTGTCATATCCATGGGTTTTCTTTGGGTTCTCCAAACACTCATAAATGATAATGGCCAAGCTTACCAATGCAGGACTTTATTGAAAAATATCATTGAAACACAATGAGGCCTTCCTGGAAAAAATACTTTATATGATTACTGGTAGTTTTCAAATATTGCTTATACGTAAGAATTTAAATGGTATGTAATTCATCATTGTCAGAAACGTACGTGATCTGTTTACTGCTGGATAAAGACTTCCCCACATCGTCCCTTTCTGTCATAATAATCATTAGTTATTATTTACCAGATGCCCTTATCCAGAGCGACTTGCATCATCACACATATACACATTTGCAATAAACAAGTTAATACGTAAATACATAATTAGGTCGATAATACTAAATAGATACTTTAATTCCAAAGCTTCCGTGACCAATGTTATCAATAGAGTCCATTTATTGAGTTAGGTCACGTAAATTGTTTTTGTCATAAACCCTCCACCACCCGACAACAGCCGATCAGTGAAGTTTGTCAACGTTGACAAAACGTGCCAATTCTTCACTATATCAGCACACGGGTGTGTGGAACAACAAACTCACAGCATTTATAAATGAAATACGACATTTCGCTGATAATTGCAATCAGCATCATCAGGCAAGCCGCACCTACTTGAGGCGGGTTCGCTTCTGAACGAACCTGCCTCAAGCGAAAGAAGAGGAGTTAAATGAGAATGGCGAGGAAAAGAAAACACTATTAGTAGCATTTTTAATAAGTTGAAGTGGTCGAATAGCATATGCAGGAAGACCAGCGAGGAGAGAGTTGCCAGTAGTCCGACTGGGATAGAACCAAAGCTTGATTGAAGAGTTGAGCAGATTCCACGCTCATAAAAGGAGGGATATTTATGGATGTTGAATAAGTGAAATCAGCGTGTACGAGATAGATTGGAGATGGATGTTGAATAAGTGAAACCAGCATGTACGAGATAGAGTGGAGATGTAGAGATGTTATGAAAGAAAATAATTCAGAGTGACGCTGAGGTTTCTAATAGAGGAGGAAGCAGAAATAGAAATGGAGAAGGAAAGATTGAGTGAAAGGAGTGAAGAAGATGGAAGAAAAAGGACATCTGTTTTCAAAGGTTTAATTGGAGATGGAGGGAAATAGAAAAAGAGGTGGACATCATCGGAATATAGGGGATGAGAAAAGCCAAATGAAGTGATCAATGGGCCAAGAAAACAGACATAAAGACTGAAAAGCTGAGGGCCAAGTGCCAAAGCTTCAGGGACACCAGTTAGAAAGGTGGGAAGTCACAATTTTGCGTTACCATAATCTACTTATTTCACACATCAGCTCTCATCGCTCCATCTCTCATTCCACAAATAAGCATGGATTTTATTTCACCTTGAAATAAACTAAGAGTGGGGAAATGTTTTAACGAGAGAGGAGGAGGAACGTTTTACACAGATGTTGTGAAAGAACAGCTGTTGAAAGCAATTATCCAATACATTGAGAGACGTAAAGAGGAAGATGTAGATTACGGAAGATATGTGGTATATGATACCCATTTAAAGTGTTAAGAAGTAGGCTCAGACAGGACATGTCACGATATGAGATGATGGCCAATAGTCAAGAATTATGATTAAATGCCTGTCACGGAATGGAATTCATTCAAAAAGACAGTCACCCACGGTGGAGATGGAATGAAGAAATCAGCTGGTGTCAAAGAACCAAGGTGGATCACGAACTGTGGCATTGTGAGAGATGATGCAGTTTTTTTAGGTCTTCATCCAGTCGTGCATTGACTATGGTCTCGTTTCTTTGACGCTGTCCAGTTATTAGTTTGGTCTCGGAGCTTTTTTACTTATTTCATATTGTGAAAGGCAGTGGTTACTTCTGCATATGTGACAAGAGAACGTCCTTCTTTGTATGTGAAAATAAGTTTTTCTAAGTGTACGATTACTGCATTGTGTTTTTGCTTATTAATTTATTATAGATGCATCTTGCTCTGTAAAGAGTTCTTTGTGACTCACCGAACATCAACCTTATTTTCTATGTATTCATGCTGCCATTGCTTAAGACTTTTGAAACCATTTTTGTTTTATTTTCTCAACAGAAACTAAACAATGTATTATTCCTAATGGTTTTACAGAATTCTTTGAATTTTGTGTGTTTTGTTTGGCATTTTCATGATTTATAGCAGCTTATATCACATATAATTTAAGTGCATATTCTAATACTGTACAAATTTTTTTTTTAAATCAATTTACTTTATTGCTTTCAGAGAATTCATCTGTTTTGAAACCTCATTTGAATATTCAAAAATCATCCACTGAGTAAGTTGCATATTATTTTGTGTTTTTTTTTAAGTGAGTTGCATGTTCACATTCCTTTTTTAAATGACATTTTGTAATCACTATTATTGTAGCAATGCATTGGCAATATATGTACTCGTACGTGTTATACATAATATAAAATAATCTCAATATGTTCGTTCATCTTCATTCTCTCTATTAGTAATTTGTGACATTTGTCATGTGCATTAAAAGGAACACAATTTTTACAAGTACATGACTACAAAATTTTGAATAAACACATGGTATATTTTGGATATTTTTCTAGATTTAATGTCCAGATGACAAACCAGAAAGGCATAAACACAGAAGAGGTTGAACCCAAGAAACAAATTATGAAAATTGTCCCCCAAGAGGCACCAGAGAAGAGAGAGGAAGCACCAATGGAAACCAAGAAAACGTCTTCAATGGCGATGGAAGTGAAGTCGACAAATGAGCAACTACTGTCAAGGAAGGTGGACAGAATTACAGCGACGTCCAAACCGTTGCACAAATCTGAGTTGCCTTTGCAGCCTGCTGAGAGGAAATCTGCGTTCCAGAAAATACAGATAAAGTCTGTGGCTGTGAAAGAGACAGAGTCAAAAACATCAATACCGGATGTGGGGAGAAAGAGAGAGAGTGGGAATGAAGGTGTCGCTGTGGAGCCACCTCAGTTCAACCTGGCCGAGCCATCGAGGGTAGAGGGGAAGTCAACCGTCTTGGAAGAAATGGATAGAAGTTCAGTGGTTGCCATAGCGACGGAGACAACGGAGCCACCACCCAAGAGGCTTGTTGAGAGAAATGAAGCTGTGGATAAGAGGGTGCAAAAACTTCCAGTGACACAAAAGGAACCTGAGAGAAAGGTGGCCGTATTTAAAGAAGTTAAACAGAAGTCTTTTGAAGGAAAGACAGTGGAATCCAAATATGTCACCTCAACAGACGTGTCAAAGATAGAGACTACCTCGGCAGAGATGAAGAAGGCAGGAGCCACCTTGAGGGAAGAGTCTAAGAAAGAAAACTGCATGAACCCAGTGTTCACTTGTCCTCCACAATCCCGTGAGGTCACAGAGGGTCACGAAGTCACATTCAGCTGCAGAGGCAAGCTGCACTTACTTATCCTTCTTGCACCGGGCATGTTTACATTACTGCAGTTACTGTAGTGGCGTGCAAGCTTTATTTATTTTGGATAAATACTATAATTGTGTTTTCTTTGGATATCATCTTTCATATTATCTGTGCAATAATTAGTCAATAGTTCATTTCATGTTTTAAAAACAATTTCACTTCTAGGTCTGTGTTGTCAATATACTTTTAAAAGTATAGAGTTTAAGCAATGTATGTGTATCCTAACCCATGCAGTGTCAGGTATCCCAACGCCAGATGTAGAGTGGTCAAAGGATGAAGTTGTACTAAAAACAAGCGAAAGATGGAAGGTCGAGGAGAACCAAGGTGGCCATCAGTTGGCTATTTTCGATGTGCAGAAATATGATGGTGGTGCCTATGCCTGCAGAGCTAAAAACAGTGAAGGGAATGCAACGGCCACCTTTACACTCATAGTCAAAGGTGAGACACACACATGTCTTCTATAATGCTATTGCAGTTATAAATAATTATAAATAATTGCAACATTCAACATCAATTTATTATCAGTGGACCTATTGTCATGTAAGAATACAGGTTGGGTTGTAGGAAAGGCCTCGCTAATGCGTACAGCAGTTGTTTTTGTGACAGTAATTTAAACAGACAGGTTTACAATTCCTTAAACCTATGGCTCTTCCTTGGCTGGTGTGACAGACACAGAGCAGGCACCCGGTTTCTCCATCCCGTTGGTGGCTTGTGCTGTTGAAGAGCAACAGGAATTCACTCTGGAGTGCCACGTGTTGGGGAAGCCAGAGCCTTCCGTGACTTGGTTAAAAGATGGTCAGACCTGACTACAGATCCAACACGACATCAATATGTCGCTTTCATCAACAGTAATATACATTCACTGTATGAGCATAACAATGGTTTTGTTGTTGTTGCGAATGTTGCAGACAAGCCTATCAAAAATGCGGTTACGTCATGCCGTGATCGATACTGTACTCTGCATGTCGGGTCTGCTGGCCTCGACGATGGAGGCGTGTATACATGTGTAGCTGAGAGCCACGTTGGAAAGGCCTATTGCAGTGCCACAGTGACAGTCCGAGGTAATGCCCACAGCAGCTTCAAATGCATATGCAGCTTACGCTGAGCCACATGATTCAATCGACTCCCATTAGCCGTCTAGTCTTACAGGTGATTGTTGCTAATAGGATTGTGCGTTGTTCGTCTAAAATAAAACATGTGTCCGGTTGGTTGCATTCTGGGCTTGGATTAACCATAAATGGAAGCTGATTAGAACAGTAACCGGCATATGAAGGCCAAGATACAAGCTGCAAACTGCACTGACGTTGGCAGAATGAATAGATTCAGCCATTAAAGGATGCAAGTACTTTCTGCGTCACCGGAGTTTTTTTTGTAAACAAAAATATCCCGGGTGTAAATGTTTGGGAAAGATCATCTCTCGTTAATGGCCTGCAGTTTTATGGTGCACGTGAGTGACAGTAAGGAAAAATCCACTCGCTTGTCATGCCTGCAACAGAAAGGTAAGACAGTTGACCATTAATTTAATGCTTGGCATAACCTGTACGTTTGGCCTCGCCAGAATATAAGTGTCCAAATATGCATTTTGGGTAGTAAAGTTTGAGTTTGATTGATGTCTTAACAAAAGAACATTAGCTGCTTTGCTTATTGTGGAAAATAATTTTAGATGGAAAAGGTTATGGTGAAAATGTGCGGATGCACATCACAGCGTGATGTAAAAACTGAAATAGATGTGATCGCATGCACACACATGCGAACAAACACGTTTGTTTTTTTCCTTGGTGCCCTTGTAGAGCCACGGAGGCGGATGAGCCGCAGGCATGAGGAAAAGTTGGCGGTCAAGCAGTCGCCTCCTGTGTTTGTGAAGGGACTTTGTGACTTGCAAGTGATGGATGGCAGCGAGGTCCATCTCACTGTCAGAGTTGCAGGTACTAAGGTGACGCTATCTTCACCACTGCACAGACAAAAATCCCCCGTGTTTTCTGAACAGACTTTTTGGGGTGCGAGCTGTTAGTGAGCACCTATGAACGCCAGCATGGTGCGGGAGAGGGTGGGTGGCCAGCACCATTACCAGCTACCTTTGTCTTCTCAGTGGTGCAGTGTACACACTGAGCCATAAATTATTACAGCAGAAAATACCGCGTGAGCTTGCAAGCTCTGCATATGGGATTCCTACGATAACAATAACTGTTTAAGGTACTTATTTGAGGCTGAGACAACCTAGGGGAGGCCCGGAACCAATTGAGATAGTCGTTACTGGTGTTGACCATGAGTGGGAATCAAAATTGGGGTCAGCAAGTTCATAATGCTGCACTCTACCTATTGCGCTACCATTCCCTAAGACACACGTTCCCAAAGGAAACATTGACATTGTATCCTTCTTCTGAAAGCACATATTGCCATGTAATCCTCCTCTATCCAAGAGAGGCCAGGTGTTCAGCACATCTTCTCTCAGGCCTTTGCCATGTATTAATACGGACCTCTTTAGAGGTTGCAGATGTTGTTCGAGTTGAATATGTCCTCTATAAAGACCAACATGCTAATTATGCTGTATGTCCTGACATGAGGAGGTTTAATTGTTGTATTTCCGTATGACATTTCAGCAAATCCTCCAGCAGAGATAGTTTGGCTGCACAATGCGAATGAAATAAAAGAGTCGGAAGACTTTGTTTTGGAGAGCAAGGATGACGAACACACCCTGCACATTCAGGAGGTCTTTCCAGAGGACACGGGCTGTTACACGTGTGAAGCCTGGAATGTGGCTGGGCATGCCCAGAGCCAGGCACTGCTCACCGTGCAAGGTATGAATCCAAGCACCCTTCCAGCACATATGACCGTGCAGTTAAACATAATTACTCTTGGTCAGATAGAGGAAAATCTGCACACCATTCACATTAGTTGTAATATGAATATCACCCAAACGGAAGTGTGAATTATGATCTACCTATGAGCTTCGTGTTGTATGTAGTAATGGAAACTGTATTATTGATCTCTACCATTTCATGTGCAAAGAATCATTTTCATGTAGTATTGTATTGCAGAGTTAAGGAATAGGGGGGGAGGACTTTTACTGGAGAGGGGGGGACAGAGCCACGTGGGGGATGGACAGCACGGTCTGCGGGGGGACTTTTACTGTAGAGGGGTGACGTTGGTTAGAACTTTCTAGAAGGGGCCGTGGGGATATAAGGAGCGGGGGGTTGGAGGGGCGAGGAGAGTGTCCTGGGGGAGAAGGAGGAGGCAGCGTCACGATGTAGGAGCTCGTTGTGTGCCGCTACTCCGGCCGTGCACTGCTGGTTTAAATAAAGCATCGAAAATCAAGAAGTCTCTGCTCATCCATGCTCGCTGGCTGATCTGTCGCGGAGTGGGTGCTGACCCTCGCCGTGGTGTTGCCGCTGTAAGCCGTCACAAGCCCGGAGTCAAAGCCGTGGCGTCACAGTTGGTGTCAGAAGCAAGGATGTGGACTCACGTCGGAGACTGCGGCGAGTGACGGTGGGGGAGAGCAGTGAGGAGTCTAGCAGTGGAGCCAGCGAGTGAGGATGCCAGCAAGCCTGCAGTGGAACGAGCGGCACGGGCCGGAGGGATGGGCGGAAGCGGTGAGAGGGAGCCGCGGGGGAGAGTCGCAGGAGAGTGGCGGCGGCGGAGTGCGGCAGAGGCGAGGAAGATCGCGGGAGTCCAGCGGCGGCGGTGAGAGGGAGCCGCGGGGGAGAGTCGCAGGAGAGTGGCGGCGCGGCTCAGAGTGCAGCGAAGACAGGAGGAGTCAGAGCTGCGGCGGGCTCGGCGGGCCGCGCCAGGCTGGTCTAGCGTTGCTCGGTGGGCCGCGCGCATGCACGGGGCGCACATGGTGCCAGAGGCTGCTGGGAGCCGTCTGCGATGGGGGGCTGCCGTTGTGGTGGCACCTCGTCGGCGCTGGAGCCATGGGGGGGGCCCTTGGGGGCTCCCAGATCGTCGAACCCTCGAGGGAGGTGGCGGCGAAGGCGGGAGGAGTCGGAGCTGCGGCAGGCTCAGCGGGCCGCGTCAGGCCGGCCTGGCATTGCTCGGCGGGCCGCACACGTGCACGGGGTGCACATGGTGCCGGAGGCCGCTGGGAGCCGTCTGCGATGGGTGGCTCCCATTGTGGTGGCCCTTAGAGGTTCCCGACTCGTTGAAGCCGTGGCGTCACAGTTGGTGTCAGAAGTAAGGATGCGGACTCACGTCAGAGGCTGCGGCGAGTGACGGCTGGGGAGAGCAGCGCGGAGTCTAGCGGCAGAGCCAACGAGTGAGGATGCCAGCAAGCCAGCAGTGAACGAGCAGCGTGGGCCGGAGGGAGGGGCGGCGGCGAGAGGGAGCCACGGGGGAGAGTCACAGGAGAGTGGCAGCGGCGGAGCGCAGTAGCCGCGAGGAGCGGTGGCGCAGCGGTTGGCGCGCCGTGTGTGTGTGGGGGGGGCGGTGGCACAGCGGTTGACACGCTGCCTGTGTGTGTGTGTGGAGAGCGGTGGTGCAGTGGGTAGTGCACTATGTGAGAGAGCGAGTGCGGTGATGTGTGCCGGACCGGGAGAGAGTGCGGTAGTGCAACATTTAGAGCGCTGTGGGTGTGTGGAGAGTGGTGGAGCAAGTGGTTTGCGCACTGTGAATGGGGGGTCTTGACGTGGCGGTGCCGCAGAGTTTGGGTGAGGGCTGTTCGTTTAAAAGTAATTACTAACGGCAATTATGGCCCGAGGCCGGGCCTTGATGCCCGGAGGGTGGAGATTGCAGAGTTAAAGAATGGGGGGGACAGGACTTTTACTTGAGATGGGGGACAAAGCCACGTAGGGGACGGACAGCACGGCCTGCGGGGGGGACTTTTACTGGAAAGGAGGGGACAGAGCCACGTGGGGGACGGACAACACGGCCTGTGGGGGGGACTTTTACTGTGGAGGGGTGACGTCGGTTAGAACTTTCTAGAAGGGGCCGCGGGGATATAAGGAGCAGGGGGTTGGAGGGGCGAGGAGAGTCTCTTGGGGGAATTTGAAGGAGGAGGCAGCGTCACGATGTAGGAGCTCGTTGTGTGCCGCTACTCCGGCCGTGCACTGCTGGTTTAAATAAAGCATCGAAAATCAAGAAGTCTCTGCTCATCCATGCTCGCGGAGTGGGTGCTGATTCTCGCCGTGGTGTTACCGCTGTAAGCCGTCACAAGCCCGGAGTCAAAACCGTGGCATCACAGTATCACTATTATCTTTTATCTGATCTATAACTGCTGGTTATTGACTCTCTGTCCCCTGTTGCCAACTAACACTAACTAGCATGGTGAAGTATGACCAAACAATCCTTGTGACCAACATTGCTTGGGCAGGCTTTCATCCAGCAGTTATTTGACAAAGAACTGTAAAATACTTTATGTTAATAGTGTCTCTTGCTCCAATATGCAATCAGACTGATGATATTGCTACTCTGGGAAGGAAAGCGTTACACTCATCAGGATTAAAAATGACTGTTCTAGATTGATGATTGCTTCGATAAGCTGCTTTCTCGGGACAACCGCGTCGATCGCTTCCTCTCTCCACCTCGCGACGTTTCGCCTCACGTCCTCACACTGCGCCTGAGGATGCGTCTAACGTGTGAGGCGAAACGTCGCAAGGTGGAGGGAGGAAGCGATCGACGCGGCTGTCCCGAGAGAGCAGCTTTTCGAAGCAATTATCATGCATCGAGCCGTGAAAACCTACATCATTACACTGTTCTAGATTGTTAAATATTCCATGTTTTGTTATAGAAATGCCTTTGCCAAAACGTCTGGACACAACGTTATCAATCAACAAATATCTAGCTATGACACATTTCTGCCAGGCTGTATGTTTGAGCAGAGTACACTGATGCAATTCTCTACTTGATCGGAGCCCATTTAACCAAATCACACAAGCAACACTTCATCTGGTAAAAGGCAATGGACGTTAATTGTAATATAGGGTAAGTTACAGCCCTATGTCAATCCACTACTGGATAAAAGCCTTCAAACACCTTGTTTGTCTCCTACACCATGCTGATCAGCGCGGCTTTGTGAAGAGAATCAGTTTAAATATCATTCACCAACTAATATAGTCGTCAAAAAATGAATCTCAAATTTGCTGCGTTTGTAGGACTACACGTAAACCACTGTCACCCCCCTCCCCCACCACCATGTATTCACACACAAGTTAAAGACACTATTCTCAAGCGAGCAGATGTCTTTCGTTTGCTATTGAATAAGGTAATAATATATACTCACAAACACGAGGAAATCAAAACGAGTGATGTATTGCAGGATGGCACGGTGGCCCAGTGGGTAGCGCTGTCGCCTCACAGCAAGAAGGTCCCGGGTTCGTAACTCAGCTCGGGTGCCTTTCTGTGTGGAATTTGCATGTTCTCTCCCCGTGTCTGTATGGGTTTTCGTCGGGAACTCCGGTTTCCTCCCACAGTCCAAATAACATGCTGCTGCATAGGTTAATTGGCTTGCAGACTAAATTGCCCGCAGTGCCCGGTGATGGACTGGCGTCCCATCGCGGGTATATCCCTGCCTTGCACCCTGTGCCTGCCGGGATAGGCTCCAGCTCACCCCGACCATGTGCAGGGCTAAGCGGTTTCTGACAATGAGATGAGATGATGTTCGCACAAAATCCCCTTCTGTTAAATTTAAATTATAATAGCGTAAAACAGTGTGATGAAATATTGCAGTAATAACTGTGGTTACTGCAAATGTCACATTATGACATCGACATGTTCAAGTACTTTGTGTAAGATGCTGTGGTTACACATTTCATAATCAGAAAATTTGACCAAAGGACCCCCAAAATTGTCAACGTTATGAAGCAAGGTAGATTTGAGTCTTGTTTGAACTTAAATTGCAAACTGCCTGCGAATAGCATATTTTTAGGCTTGTGCTCTGAGGAAGCCAGGAGATGACAGTTTGCAGTGTCACTCTCTTGATGATAGTCGAAAGGGCTTTCTCCGAGTACTCTGGTGTATTTCCAGTTGCGGAATACTCAGAATTCTCAGAAATGGCATGGCGAAGCATGATTTCTAAGTCTCAGCAAGGCTTTCCTCGATATATTACTGGCATTACGGTGATTATTTTGTATGGGTTAAGATAATGCGATGAAAGTGCAGCCCTGCAGTTGCTTACTCCTGCCACAACTGGCATAAGGGCCTCATCTAGAGCAAAATCCTGAGAGCACCTCTGGTCAAACGTCCTTGAATAGGGTTACCCACACTTTACCCCACCATACAGGACCTGTTCATCGATTTACTGTGATTGGTCATTAAAATAAATGATGTATCTTTTAAAACTGGCCATATGATATCATCAATGCACAAACGCAAGAATTTCACATATATAAAGTAGAAATTCTATTATCATCATATTAACATTTACACAGCATTCGTGTGTTTATGTACATTTCAACAAAAGCATTTTAGAACGTTCCTGTGGAATATATATACATTAATATATATTTCCAACGTGTATAACAGCATAGTTAACGTTTATATTTAAAGGAATACGACAACATACTTTGTGTGAATGTCACATTGTCGTGCCAGCAATTTGAAAATTATATTTAGCAGTGTTATGATTAGAGTCCCTCACCCTTAATCCAATTAAGGTCACAATCCCTGCAAACATAAAAAGAAAACACATATGCTCTGGTCCTCTTTATAATATCTCACTAATCTGATGTAACCTACCTTTGACCCTAATGTATCACTGGCTGTCTTGAACCCTCGATGTTGCCAACGCTGTTGCCCTGTTTACAGAGCCCCCAGACGGTGTGCAGCCTTGGTTCATCAGCAAACCCAGGCCAGCTGTGGTGGCGCCAGGGCAGAGTGCCCTGCTGTCATGCGCCATCGCTGGCGATCCTTTCCCCTCCGTGTCCTGGCACAGGGATGGCCAACTACTGTCTACGGGAGGTGACACCGTGCTGCAGCAGCATGGCGATGTCTTCTCCATCGTCATGCACAACGTGCACCCCGAGGACACGGGGCTCTATGAAGTCAGGATCGAGTACGAGTCCTTCTCCCTCACATGCATGTTCCATAGGGTGTTATGTGGCGCTATTTGTAAAGGCATACGTTGTTGCTCTTTGGCGGTTTGTTAGGGATGGCAGGATGGCTCAGTGAATAGCACTGTCACCTTACAGCAAAAGTATTCAGGTTCGATTCCTGGCTCTGGTGCCTTTCTGTGTGGAGTTTGCGTGTTCTCCCTCTGTCCATTTGGGTTTTCGCTAGGTATTCTAGTTTCCTCCCACCCTCCAAAGACGTGCTCCTGTTGACTATTGAGTAATTTTCCCCTGCTGCCTTGCGATGAACTGGCATTCAATCCCCGGTATAGCCCTAGGTTGTGACCTTTTCTCACACCTTCCTACTGGACTACTGTTAAAAGGAACTGCATAGATCAATGGTTATTTCTGGCTTAAATAAAAATTAACTGACTACCCTCTTCCATCTGTGACCACTTAGGATTTCGAGCCAAATTTTAACCTTTGCGAAAATTGTACCATCGCAGTCCATTATTTTGTACTGATGTAGGTTTTCTCGGTTCAATACACGATTATTGTTTCCAAAAGCTGTTTTTTCGAGATAGCCATATCAATCGCTCCTGTGTCCTTTGCAACATTGGAGGCTTCCTCAGGCGTCCTGTGAATTTGTTCATTGTGTGGCTCTGCTGTTTATATGTCCTCAAATCTTTCTCTCATTCCACATTACTACCTTGCAGGGACAATGGAAAGGGTTCCATTTGAAAGGGTTCCATTGTCTTTCTCGCATATTTGAATCCAAATGAACTTAACCCCACCCCACCCCTGATTTACAAATTATATTAAATTTGTATATTTCATGAATGCTGGCTAAGTTGTTTCCAGGTCTGTGGTGGGTGTTTTTTTTACTAAACGTTTATTTCTAATGTTATCTGTAGCACACTGTTTAGGGCTGTTTATACTTGATTTTAAAACTGGCTGCTACATTTGGCTGAGTTTTATTCTCATTTCTTGGGTGCAGTTAATGTGTTTGTCTCGTGAATCTCTATTGCTTCATGGATTAATCTTGGGCCTCTGTGGTAAATAGCAGCCAAATTCAAAATAATTGGTAAACTCGGAGTGGTGTCAAATTAAGTGAATTTGGATTCAAATATGCGAGAAAGACAATGGAACCCTTTTCAAATGGAACCCTTTCTGTTGTCCGTGGAGTGAGAGAAGAACTTAACATATAAGCAGCACAGCCACACAGAGATCTCACTCACAGGACCCCTGATGATGCTTCCATCGTGGGAGGCAAAATGCCATGAATGAGATTGGAGAAGCGATTAACACGGCTATCCTGAAACAGCAGCTTTTGGAAGCAATTATCAGTCCAGAAGTTCTAAGTCAGCGTTGTGCCTCCATGTTTCTTTGCTACTGCAAATATGAAAAAGTATTTTTGAAAGGTGTTCTACGTGTTATTTTCCTTATAAACCTGTTACCGAATTATCCAGAATGCAGAATTCGGTCTTACCTTGGAGATAGATCAATGCTTTACCTTGATAGTGATTGGATGGGGCAACCACCAACAACACGTGGAGTCGGCATTGTGAGCCGCATAGGGCAGTCAAACATTGTTTCTTAAACCCGATCCACTTTCACGAACTCATACTAACCAGTGTGGTTAAGTATGGTCAAACAACCCTCATTGCCGGCATAACATGTGGAGGCCCTCATTATAAGACAGAGATTGTCTTTATATTACTACGAGAACCAATATTGCCCATGCCAGCTATGAACCAATTATTAAATTAGTTATTAGGAACATTTTCATGCAGGTGTCTGATCTGCACTTGTCTAATGTTTACACATGGGAAATTGTATTTCATTTGCACTGATGTATTTATGAACACTAAATATGCACTTTTAAATAACAATTATTTAACTATAGTTTAGTGTTAAATTAATCGTCCATTGACTTTCTAATTATTATCTATTCTTATAATAGTTGCTGTTATTATATAAATTGTTATATTTGTATAGGGATGGGTTTCTGTTACACAGCGACTTTTAGTGAATGGACTTGCACCTGGTTATAAATTATGGATATTAGTAACATTACTTTGCGCTGTGGTGGTGCAGTAAGAAACGCTGCTTCCTCGCAGCAAGAATTCCTGGGTTCGGTTACTGGCTCTGGTGCTTTTCTGTGTGGAGTATACATGTTCTCCCTGTGCCTGCACGAGTTTTCGCTGGGTACTCCAGTTTTCTCCCACCGTCCAAGGACAACACTGCTGCGTGGGTTAATTTGCCTGCTGAGTAAATTACCCCAAAAAGTGTGCCCTGCGATGTACTGGCATCACATCCTGGGTATTCCCCCGCCTTGTGCCGTCTGTCGATCGGTATAGGCTCTGGCCCCCCGCGACCCTGTACAGGATTTAATAGGTACTGATACTGAACTAAACTTTTCATCGAAAATAAGTCAAATTAGCCTAATGCTCATGGATGATGCTAAGTTTCTTTAGAGTTTAGAGACATTGCCCAGTAGTGGAAATGTAATTTTGCAATGGTGAAGCTGATATGAAATATACAATATGTTTTGTTGACTGAATTGTTTTGTACTAAGAAACAATACAAAAATTGACAGCACAGTGACGTGAATTTCAATATTTGCATTATTGAATCAATGAAATTTATAATGTGCAGCACTGTCAATCCCTCCCGTGGATTAAGGTCTCCCAGTTCCGTGTTGTTTGACCATTCTCCACAAAACTAGTCCGTGCAGGTTGGTAACGGACAGAACAGGGATGGCCTCAAAACCATTATCCTTTGACAACTGATGTTAGCCATGGCTAGGAATCAAACTCAGGTTCCTGAGTTCATAGCACAATGTGATATCGGCTGCAGCACCATTTTATCCCTTACCTATTTCGTGCAGAATAAGTCTGGTATTAGCATAGGTTACCATTTGCAGAGGCTCAGTGACTAGGAAAGAGTTTATTAGTACTGTGGTGCATAATTGTTCTCTGCTCATGAATATTGTAATCAATTTCTGTACGGTAAATTTCTGAAATTTAAATGACTTGTCGCTATGAAGGACTTTTTTCACACTCAGTGGTTCTCTTCTTGTAACACTGGATAATTCCTGCTGTTAGGACTGCACCATGCGTGTATTAATACGGACACTTATCATTACAGTACTTGAAATGTATAAGGTCAAGTTAGAGACATTAGCTGCAAAGAACAACAACTGCACGCTGTATTGGTGAGTTCAGACATTTCTTTTGTGGCAACAATTCCGCATATAGAGCTTTCAAGTGCACAGACTACATTCTGCTATAGTAATAAAATCTATCTACCCTAAACCCTATAAAATATTTAAATAGTTTGGCCACCTTTGGAATGGGCTTGTAAATCTAGCATCAGATTTTCAAAACAAGCAGGAGTTGCCTCGAAAATCAGCATTGACTGCACAAGCACACTGCTGGTGGCCCGAGAGGACCAAGTCAAGGGTGAGATTAAATTACCTGCAATGTCGTTGCCTGTAATGCACCAATTAAAGTTATTATCTGTCCTGTTTTCTGGAAAATATTTCAAACAAAAACAGTATCCGACCGAGCTTTATTTAGCAACGGGACAAATACACCACCAGTTTTCTTCTCTAAACTTGATGGAAAGATAAACGCTGGACATTCTCGAGCGCTGAAAATGAAGCCCCTGAGGGTAACTGTAAAGTTGGTTCTACATATAATCACATGTTGCCGAGGGTCCTGGGGCAGTCCAACTTTCCCTTGCCGATGACGCAGGTTTGGGCAGAGAGAATGCGAGAGCAGGACTCTTTCCTCTTTCCCACAGTTTCGTGGAGGGCTCACAAGGCAACTGGGAGGTCGCTTCACGGATCACTATCCATTGAGAACTAATATGCTGTCACAACGCCTTTTGAGATCGTCATTCCGAGTTGGCTTCATTTTCCACTTAATTGCTTAAACCTGCTTAAAGTAAAAAATATATGTTTGTGTTAGGGTAGGTCATTTTATGGTGAAATAATTTAGTATTGCATGTAAATGTGTCTCATCTCATCTCATTGTCAGAATCACTTCGTCCTGTACAGGGTCGCGGTGAGCCGGAACCTATCCCGGCAGACACAGGGCGTAAGGCACGGATATACCCGCGATGGGACGCCACTCCATCACCAGGCATTGAAGGAAATTTAGTCTGCAAGCCAATTAACCTATGCAGCAGCATGTTTTTTGGACTGTGGGAGGAAACCGGAGTGCCCAGCAAAAACCCACGTGGACACGGGGAGAATATGCAAACTCCACACAGAAAGGCATCCGAGCCGAGATTCGAACTCGGGATCTTTTTGCTGTGAGGCGACAGCGCTGTCCACTGGGCAACCGTGCCGCCCATGTAAATGTGCGCGATCTTAATTATATGTGTATTTTGCCCCTCACAGAAACACCGTTGGTTCATCTAGCTGTACAGTGTCGCTGGTAGTGAAGGAGGGTGGAGGCCCTGGCTCCGTGCACCAAAGGTGGTAAGTGTGATATCAATTAAAATAAATGTTTGATGCTGACAGAAATGGAAACACACTTCAGACGTGTACTTTCATGTGGCACCGTTACATTTCAAAAAAGGCTCTTAGTAGTCACCGGTAACCGATACAACTTCAAGTTGCTGCCCGCCGGTGTCTGGTTTTATTCATTTAAACAAATGTCACTTGGGAGTGCATCCAGCTGGCTTCAGTTCACAGGCTGGCAATTCAGCTGTGTGGTCAAAACTCTTTTTGCCTTGTAGGGGAAGAGACTCGGAGAGTCTTTGCTCCAGCGCAAGCGTTAGGCAGAGCTGCAGCCTGAGTGGAGAAAACCCTGAACAACAGTGGGAAAGCAAGGGAATCGAGGCTGATCAGACAGACTTCCGAGGTGTGCTACGCCGTAAGGTCCAAACAAAGGAACGCTTGGAGGAGGTGCAGAAACAGCAGGAGGCGGAGCAGAAAGACTTCCGTAGCGTCCTAAGTGGTGTGGCCAAGAAATCGGGATCTAGCAAGCTCTCATCTGAAGAAGAGAGCCAACAAAGAGAGGCTGAGCAGCTGGACTTCCGTGGAAACCTTTCGCGACGGGTAAAAACCAAATCGCTGTGCGAAGAAGAGCTAAAGGAACGCGAGGCTGAACAAGTGGATTTCCGAGCGACATTGGCTTGCAAGAAAGCACCACCACGTAAGCCACCACCTCCAGCGCCAAAACCCAAGCAACCGAGTTTTCGCCGGATACACTTACAGGATTGCAGTGATCCACCCGAGCAAGAGCCAGGGCAGTGTTTATCGGACTCATCTCATCCCAGTTGTTCCTCCGGTTGTGGGATCAGCAGCCTCTGCTCCGAGTCGGACCCGCAGCACTGCCCAACGGAGTGTGCACAGGAGGGCCCCTGCTCCCACAGTCCCCCAGTCTCAGTTCGCTGCTCGACGAAGTCTACAGGCGGTGGAAGAGAGATGGCATCTAAGAGCTGCGCGAAGGGTTCCAATGGGTGCTGCGAGGCAGTGTCCCCTAGCGGGATCTCCCGAGGGGGGAGCAGCTGCGACGAGCGGGCGCTACCCGTGTTCACAGAGCCACTGCGCGAGACACGGGTGCTCGACGGCGAGCGCCTACAGCTGCAGTGCCGCGTGTCGGGGAGGCCCCCGCTCACCGAGACGTGGAGCGTCGACGGAAAGGTCTTGAAGCCCTCCAAGTACATCATGATCATTCAGAAAGGTGCGGCTCGCCATCTGCCTTGCTTTGTGTTTACTAACTGAAGCTCTGTGTGGTTTAGTCGTTTGCAACAAAACGTCTGTGAATATTGCTGTTTAACAGCTGCTCTTTCTTTCGAGCAGTTTTCATATAAGAATCCATTAACATATACATCAAAGAGTACATGCTTTGTTGTAATTTACAAATGTATCGTTGACATCATTGTCCTAAATTGTCTCATGAATGCCAGTGCCACATATTAAACGTAATTACGCTGGTTGTTTTTGTAGGTGACCTTTGCTCTTTGACGATTGACGAGGTTCTTCCTGAGGATGAGGGAAAATACACATGCTCAGTTGAAAACCGAGCTGGAAAAGCACAGACGTCTGCCATGGTTTATGTAGATGGTAAGACTTCAATTACCACAGTGTGACAGTGGTAAGATCTTTGGAGAATGTCGTTCAAGTTGTAATTATTCCACCACAGGCCACTCAAGAACTTAATAGCTTGTTTAACAGAGCAATTTGAGATGACCAGACTAAAGTATAAATATTCCACTCTATGTCCACTTGAGAAAGTGAGTTGAGTTATTTGTGTGGTTTCTGTTTTAGATAACATCTTACCTTTTCAATAATATGCATAGTTTGAGTGATTTTTATTTCATAGCATTTTAATGTGTTTACTGCATATATACGTGGGAGTTGTCATTATTTCAAGTGGTTTTTATCTCAACTTAAATGTAATAATAATAATTGCTTTATAGAGCGCTTTTCACCCAAGGGTTACAAAGTGCTGCACAGAGAAAGATGTTTCCTTTGTGTGTTGAATACTTTTATGCCTATTGATAAAATGTATATTCTAAATAAATGTATAAATGCTTCTTATTTCATTGTACAGATCCAGCATGTTTAGTCAAACCAAACACATCAAAAATAAAAACAAATGACCCTAAAAGTCCAGTCAGCACGGTCGAAAGTGATGGTAAGTGAAATAATTGTGTCTCTAATTTGGATAAAGATGGACATCCATTTCATGCAATTAATGTGTACCACCATTTTACACAAGCAATTGCATTTCTAGTTTTCCATTTCTTTGGAGTGTTTGGGGGAATGGCGAGCCACAGCTTTAAACTGTTTATAAAGGCAGACTGCAATTTGCGATAATGAAAGGCAGGCATGTATTTTAATTGCTGAAAGATAAATGACCGCACGGAGCGGCTAACTTTCAAGGTGTTTGTGCAGTTCCTTGCAACCCATGTAGCAGGACGTACCGTTCGATCCTGGTGGTTAGAGGTTAACGGAGGCAGGACCTGGCCAATAACATGGGTTTGTCTCACATTGTGGTTGTTGAAAGGCACTCTCAGAGACTCCTGTCTGCATATAGCTGCAATTAAATTGTACATCTCCATAAATTATTTAACATGTTATTTTAAAATTTCATGATAAAATCTGCAATATTCTAAACATACATTAATCTTTTTTTATGTTCAACAGGGCCAGTCATTCCAAAAAAGAAACCTACTCCAAAGATTTCTGCTAAATGCGGTACAGTAAATGCTATATTCTCTAATGAGATACCAAGTTTTATTTTTTGTGCACTGCAAATTACGAATCAGACACAGACCGTCATGTGTATGTGTAATGTTGAGTTTCGCTGTGTATAGATGCAACGGGCTCCGCAGCGTGTGCACCCCAGATCACACGCTTCCCTGAAGATATGAAGGTTCGAGCTGGTGAGATGGTAGATTTATTGTGCTCCTTTGAAGGCACGCTGCCCATCAAGGCCTCTTGGCTGAGGTTCAAAAAGGAGGTGAGGACTTTAATGGATGTTAAAAACATTCTATATGAATAAGACGTTGTTTCTCTGCATTCAAGTACTGTACTGCGTCTGCCCAGATACTGTCATGGCAGAATACTGTATTCGCAATCCTCTGCTTGCGTGTTCAAATCTTGGTCAGGAGTCCGCTCAGTCCATCGTTCTTCTGGTGGCAATAAAATAAGTACTACTCTGTGAGAAATCAACAATGGGTGTCCTTTCAAAAGCGTGGCCTATCTTTATAGGAATGTGAATATTCTACTACTGACTCGGGCCCACCAAATGAACATTTTTTTAAATTTCTCAGAGCACTTGAAAGGTTTATTCGTTTGACTCTTTTAATATTACAAGTATGCGCATTTCGCCAGGCCACTCTGACCAGCATTGTGAAGTATAATCAATAAAATCACGTGGATGATGTGGTGTCGAGAGCCTCATGCTTAGGTGGATTGAGAACAACTGGGATTTAAACATTTGATCGCTTTACGACCACACACAGAAATGTGGCCTTATACGTACGTAGCCTTTTGACAAAAAGGGAACCCTGCTGCTGTGCCGGCTGATGTCATAGAATCCAATGTGTATTTTGTGCTAGATTGCTGCGGGTGGGCGGCTCAATATTGAGAGGAAAGATGCAAGTAGCAGACTCACCATTTCCTCGTCCCAGCATAACGACTGCGGGTGCTACACGTTGGTGCTGGAGAACAAGCACGGGAGTACCCAGGCACTCGTCGGGGTCACCATTGTTGGTAGGAAGTGTTACACACCTGCCGCACACCACGCAGTGGTATTGCCAGGTGTACGTGAACTCAGCAAAGGTTTAGGACCCTAAACAGGTCAAGAGGCTCATATTTATGAGCCAATAAAGGTGTATTCAATATTTGCTCATATTAATATCCTAATAGCAATAAACAGAGCTTTGTACTTCTAATAATGCTATTTCAAATTATTCGTATTATTATGGGGTTATTAATGTAGTTATTTCACAGAAATGTGATATAATTACGTTGCATAGTTTATTTTCTATAGGATACTTTAACTTAGGTTGCCATGTTACGTAGGTATTCGCAGGCAGATCACAGGAACACTGATGTTTGTTAACAAAAGGTTTGCTTGTAACCATATAATTGTTAGCAGCTGTATTTAATGGATCCCATAGTTATGGAATTTAATACGACAAACACAAATTGTTCTTGTTATTCCATTTCCTGTAGGTGCTACCTTTTCACTCTTGCAGACACAACTGGTGTTTCTTCTAAAAATAATCTGTGTCCATAACCCGTGAGCTTTTAGTGCAAGAATGCAGATCACTTTGTTAACTTAAGAGCCATATTAGGAAAGGCATGACATGAAAAAAAGGATATATTTTCCTTAGTAGGCTGTGAAAGTTCCTGCTCATGAAATATACTGAACATGTAAACAATTTCAGATGCTCCAGTGGTTTTGTGCCTTTGATTCACACGTTATAACACTGGCAGTGACCGTTAAGTGTAATTCCAAATAGTCACAATATCATATGAGCAAATACCAACCTTTGCACATACAAATAAAGTCCACAAAGAGCGTAATATAATTTTGGCGAAGCCTATATAGTGCGTGTTTTAATCCTTCAAATGTAGCTTCTACATATAATTATGCTGAAAGCAGCAACTATATTCGAGAAATCAAAGCTCCCCAGTCCGTGCGTCATGACCCATATATGGCTCTGCTCTCAGCTCAGCTCTGAAGTGCAGGGCTGCAGTAAATGATGCACGTAAGTGGAAATGTTCTGTAAATGTAGAACATGGTTTACCGCTCGCCCTGAATGATATGTGTGTGAAGTTTAGTGGCATGCTTCAAGCTTATCGAAAGATCAAAGACCTCAACCATAAACCATCCAGGAAAATATTGTAAGGATATTAATAATGATGCATTTAATGTACCTGGAAAACGACCCACTGAATATCAGACTCAATTATAGGAGGGCCATGAATCTGGCATTGTGGTCGATTCCTTCATGTGTGCTTTGCATGGTGAAGAAAAATGTATGCACACAATGGGCTAATACTACAAAGATTTAATTGACAATCTGACACCCCTCATCCTACAGTGGCCACGAGAAATTTCAGCCAGGCACACGATAAAAACGTTGCAATCCACCAACCCCAACATGACAGCAGCAGCTGGATTACCCCACCACCGCGTTCATCTAACGCAACCGTTTCCGTCACCGCTACAGATAAACCGGAGCCTCCTGCGGGCCAGCCGTGCGCCTCAGACATCAGGGAGAAATCGTTGACGCTGTCATGGTACGGCCCTACCTACGACGGGGGCAGCCTTGTGCAGTCCTACACGGTGGAGGTGCAGGGCGAAGGGGATAACCGATGGAAGGAGCTGACCTCCACGTGCCACAGCACTTCATATAGCGTGCAGGGCCTCGACCCGAAGAAGCAGTACAAGTTTCGCGTGCGTGCCGTCAACATATACGGCATCAGCGAACCGAGCCAGGAGTCACCGCTCGTCTCACTGGGCATCGTGAATGGTGCTGTACACTGTCTAACTTCATACCTAATGCACGATTACTAGAGTAGCAATTTAAGATATTATGATTTTGCAGTGATTATCTCATCTCATTGTCAGAAACCGCTTAGTCCTCTACAGGGTTGCGGTGAGCCGGAGCCTATCCCGGCAGACACAGGGCGCAAGGCATGGATACACCCACAATGAAACGCCAGTCCATCACCGGGCACTGCAGGAAATTTAGTCTGCAAGCCAATTAACCTATGTGGCGGCATGTTTTTTGGACTGTGGGAGGAAACAGGAGTGCCGGGCGAAAACCCACGCAGACATGGGGAGAACATGCAAACTCCACACATAAAGGGCACCCGAGCCGAGATTCGAACTCGGGAATTTTTGCTGTGAGGCGACAGCGCTACCCACTGGGCCACTGTGCCACTGCAGTGATTATACATTTCCTAATTTTTCAAGTTATACCTGTATATGTTTAAATAACTAAAGGTTATATGGTAATGAGATGCTGCTTCAGAATAATGGTTTCCACGCTAGAGTTGCAATCCAGAGTTTGTGGATTTGACCTGCAGGTATGGAAGTTAAAACAGTGGGAAATGCTCTTAAACCCTCCTGCCCTCTCTCTCTCTATATATATATGTGTCTTCCAAGATATCTAACAAGTGTGGAACAGTAAGCCAAAGTATTCTCTAAAGTAGCTCTATAAAACTCCCGTAGTAGAGGTTCTTCCACCATCAGTGCTGAGAAAATTATTGCAGAGATACACCTTTACTGCTACATATTTTTTGTTTGCTTCTGTGTTGATTTTTGTACATTGTAAAAAGTGTTTTTGCCTAAACCAGGCCTCTTTTTGACAATATTTACTGTGCCAGTTGGATCACAGGAAAGTTTAAATACATATCTGTGGTGGATTGAGGTAATTAAATGCTTCAATATAATCTCTCTGTACGATTGTCCGTTTTATAGAAGTTAAAGCAGAAGAGGAGTTTTCAGATGATGGTACGTATCAATAATTTTTGCCTAATAATACATTCTTTCTCGCAAAAACTTGATATAATACCTTACTTTATTCTGCAATCATGCATTCCTTTTCTAGATGAAAAGGAAAACGAAGCTCGTGATTACGGACAAGTTTCTATCAATCCAAACAAAAAATTAAACGATCTTTATGACGTCAAAGAACGCCTTGGAACGTAAGTGTTATGCAGCATTTTGCTGTAGGTTTTTGACAGATTAATGTAAGGGATTTGCTGGACATAGTTCTTTCAGAATAGGTGTGTCAATAATAAATATTTGAACCAACTATCACAAAAGAACCGCGATGGAGAACAATTCTCAGTTTTGTTAACACATTGTTTACTTATCCACAAACATTTCTATAACCATCACCTTGTCTTCAGTTCAGTTCTGTATCAGTATCCGCTTAATCCTGTCATGGTTGCAGGGGCCCAGGCCCTTTCCCACCATGCACAGAGTACAAGGTGAGGCTATACCCAGAATATGACGCAAGTACATTGCAGGGCAATTTTTTGGGGCAATTTACCCAGCAGGTCAATTAACCTAGGTAGCAGCATTTCTTCGGACGGAGGGATGAAATCGAAGGACCCGACAAAAACCCACGCGGACATGGAGAGAACAGCAAACCCCACACAGAAAGGCACCCGAGCCAGGAACCGAATCAAGGACCTTGCTGTGAGGCAGCAACGTTACTCACTGTGCCGCTACCCCTATTCTCGCATTATTTTACTATGTACACTACAACTTGTTTATGCTGTGTGCTTAGTGATGCGCATTGACAAACACTGGGACTAACTTGTAAACTTTTAACAGGGGTCGGTTTGGACAAGTTTTCAAACTGGTGGAAAAGAAAAGTGGCAAATCCTTTGCAGGGAAGTTTATAAAAGCCCTCACAGCAAAGGACAAGGAAAACATTCATCAAGAAATTGCCCTTATGAATTCATTGCATCATCCCAAGCTGGTCCAATGTGTTGATGCCTTCGAGTCAAAAACCGATATCATAATGGTCTTGGAGCTGTAAGTACCAGTATCTCATGTTCATATACCTTTACAACACAATTATTGAAATATATGAACAATAGTTAATATTGACACAGTTTGCATGGATTTAAAAAAAAGTTAATTGCGTATTAGGTTTCCTTTCAAAGCTCTTCTTTCAAGATAGCTGACACGAAACCGTGAAAACCTACATCAGTTCATTGTTTGTTGGCGTTGAACTTGCGATCAGGATTTCTGGCGGTGAGCTCTTTGAGCGCATCATCGACGAGGACTTTGAGCTGACGGAGCGAGAGTGCATCAAGTATATGCGGCAGATCGTAGAGGGGGTGCAGTTCATGCATCAGCAGGGCATTGTGCACCTGGACCTCAAGCCGGAAAACATCATGTGTGTCAATAAGACTGGCACCCGCATTAAAATCATCGACTTCGGCCTGGCTCGCAAACTGGGTAAGTGCACTCCAGTCACGTTGCTCATTAAGCACACTAGATGTTGGTGTCATAAATATCATTTATATGCCCTTTGTAGGGATTGGCTTGTGGAAATAAAAGCCCCTGCCACAGGAAAGTAGAATGTCATTGATGAATCAAGGCTTGAACTATTGCTAGGGCTTTCGACTGTTTGGGCGTAGACACACTTTGACATTACACCATGTGTGGGAACGTGTATTTCTGTAGATGTGTAACCAATGCATATGACCAAATCACCCAGAATGCACTTGGTCCTTGTCAGAAGTTCTACACAGTTGAGCTCAGAGAATGCTCAGATGGATCACCACCATGTTTCTCAGGGTGATACAGGCCGATTAGGGGTTATATTGTGGAGAGTGGAGGGCAGTGCAGCAATACTTATTTTTGTACTGTATTTCTATGCTGCCTACCTTCACCAACCTGCACTGGCCATTGTGGACGTTCACTGTGGTCAATAAACCTCTGTAACCTGCATGGCTTTGGGAGTCCCTCATCCAGTAGTGGAGTAATAAAACAGTCGAATATCTACTGAGATAATGCATGCACATGCATTAATTACCAATGCAAAGTACTTGATGTAGGTTTTCAAGGCTCATTGAATGAGAATTGCTCTCAAGAACTTTACTTTCGGGGTAGCCCTGTCGAATGAAACGTTGTGAAAAAAGAGAGAATGCCAACATGGCTATTCCGAAACAGCAGTTCCCAAGAGCAATTCTCAATAAAAATTATGTTTTGCAATATACAAACACGGTGATGGACTGGCGTCCCATCGTGGGTATATCCCTGTCTTTCACCCTGTGTCTGCCGGGATAGGCTCCGGCTCACCGCGATCCTGTACAGGACTAAGCAGTTTCTGACAATGAGATTAGATGAGCTATGCAAACACACACATTCCGGTGCATATTTGTTGTACTTTGTCATCAAAACGTGTATAATGTTTGTTATGCCTTTGTGAAAATGCAAATTTTTTGGTGGAATTTTGCTAACATTTTTTTTATATTGAAGAAAATGTCAAGAATCTGAAGGTCATGTTTGGAACACCAGAATTTGTGGCCCCTGAGGTCATAAACTATGAGCCCATTGGATATGCTACTGACATGTGGAGCGTGGGTGTCATCTGTTACATACTGTAAGTGGGTTAAAATGTTGTAAATTGATTTTGCTCAGATTAAATAAGATACAGAAGTTGTACCCACATACACACGCAGCAGAAATTCACAACTTCCATTACGTCTTGCGTTGCCCACATGTTACGTGAACCACCACAACACTCTTAGCCTTGTTTTCGAGCATACCCTTGTTTATTATCATTTATAATTGTTTTCCCATATTGTTTCTACAGAAAGCGTTTCAACTTGAGGACTGCTTGATAACAGTCTTTGTTCATACCGCATTTCATGCCTCTCCCTGCATGCATTTATTCAGTGGTTACTCTCATCTTCTCTTATCTCATGATCAGAAACTACTTAGTTTTGTACAGGGTCGCGGTGAGCCGGAGCCTATCCCGGCAGACACAGAGCGCAAAGCAGGGATATACCCACGATGGGACGCCAGTCCATCACCGGGCACTGCGGGCAATTTAGTCCGCAAACCAATTAACCTATGCAGCAGCATGTTGTTGGATTGTGGGAGGAAACCGGAATGCCCGGCGAAAACCCATGCGGACACGGGGAGACCATGCACACTTCACACAGAAAGGCAACCGAGCCGAGATTCGAACCCGGACCTTCTTGCTGTGAAGCGACAGCGCTACTCACTGGGCCACCGTGCCACCCTCAATGGTTACTGTATTTACAAAATGCCCGCTTCCGCCTCGTTTGCAGCGTCAGTGGTTTGTCCCCTATGATGGGAGACAACGACAACGAAACCCTGGCAAATGTTACATCGGCTACGTGGGATTTTGATGACGAGGCCTTTGATGAAATATCTGAAGATTCCAAAGACTTCATCAGTAACCTTCTACAGAAAGACATGAAGTAAGGTTTTTTTTTGTGATTAATTTGTATGTCTGGAGCTTTGAATTCCCTTTGCTACATATCTCGTGGTTACCTTGTTTTTCTTATGTATAATCTGTATTTTATAAATCGAACATAAAATATAGAAAAAATGAGTATATACATGAGCTGATTTTAAATGCAAGTTATGTATTATTTGAAAATGACAGAAAAATGTACATGTGTAATGTGACTGGGTAGTATGGTAAAATAATTAACCTAAGTAAATCTAAATAACTTCTTGCTTTCCTTATCACAAAATTATTCAGAATGCCACCGATCTCCCCAGATTTCAGATGCTAAGCTGGTTGGAGCCTAAACAGTGCTTGGTTCGGTGATAACCACGCATGCCAGGTGATCATAGGTGCTGATGCAGTGGAGGCATTGGAGCCAAACCAACTATTTGCTGTAAGATTACAAAAGGTTTTACCGTATCTGGCGATTATGCAGGTGTTAAGATCTTAACACCTGCATAATTGCCAGGCAATTATGCAGGTGTTAAAATCCCAAACACCAAAATAGACACATTTTACAATGTGTCCAGTTTGCAAAAGCCACACATACTAGTGGCAAAGTATGCAAACAGGTAGCTTTGATAACCTATGCATTGTCCTTCAACTGACCGACCTTCACCTGGCAGTGGCTTTCTTTTGAGCCTATTTGCCGGTGTCAGTCGCTGCCACAAGGCAGTCAGTTCCAGACAATGCAGTATCAATGCTTTATAGCTTAGGTGGGGCTGTTAACGCTATCTGGCGATTATGCATAATCGCCAGATACGGTAAAACCTTTTGTAATCTTACATTTGTATACTGGCTAAAAAGTACCCATAGCGTCAACTATTTTCTCCCCACTTCCAGTGAAGTGAAGTATAATCAAACAGAATGACTGGCCCAAAAGTGCAGTAGCTTGAAACACATGTATGTGTCGTTCCTGTGTTAGCCTTGGAATGTACTTTTCAAGCAATCATATACTTTCCGTTTTAAGACTCCTGAAACTATTCTTTTGCCAGGGCACGCCTGACTTGCACACAATGTGTGGAGCATCCATGGCTGCAGATGGACACAGAGCACATGGCGGCCAAGAAGCTGTCAAAGGAGAGGATGAAGCGCTACCTCGCCAAAAGGAAGTGGCAGGTAACCCAGGCCCAGAGCATCATGGCTTTAATTTATCACTATACATCGACGAGGGAAAACCGATCTACTTATTATTGCTCTGGTTTAAGTGGTCAATCTGAGACACGTCTTTCAATACGTTAAGTGTGTGAGCAAATAATACATGACCGATGTAAGGGCCGTTATACAGATTTACCTCCATTGGCTGGTTGCCCCCCAAATCCCCCTCCCTTTGGATGAAAACGGTGATATTATTTTCTTAAATCCGTACTTGATATGGGTATTTTTTACCTGTTTAGACATGTAAACAAAGAGAGGCTTTACCCATTTTCTGGCAATAATACAGTGTTAAGATCTTAAAACACAAAATCGACACCATTCATGAAGGTTCAAGTTTCCATTAACTACACAATTTTTTTGACAATAAATGCAAACAAAAGCTTTGATAGTGTGTGCATTGTCCTTGCAATGGATTTGCCCACACGAGACAGCTTCCTTTCCATCCTGGTCTCAGTGCTAGCCAAATGTTGCCTTTTAGCAAGAAAGCTGTCTCTAGTGTGAGCCAATTAAATTCAAGGACAATGCATCTGTTATCAAAGCATACTGTTTACATTTTTTGCCACAAAGGCGTGTGTTTTTTGTAAACTTGACACTACACGAAAGGTATCGTTTTCATGTTATAAGATATTAACACTGTATTATTGCCAGAACACAATGCGTACTTGATTTTTTTCATGAACCCTTTGTTATTGCGAGCGTTAGATGATATGTATAAATACAATGCACTGGTGGTGCATTTCACTCACTGTAGACTGAGGCAAAGTAGGATTTGTAGGAAGGTCAGATATGTTAACGTCTAATAAAAATGACAGTTACACCATTGTGTACAAATAGGTTATGGTGTATGGCTGTTTGACCGATCAGCATGTATATGCAGGAGTCGGATATGCAAAACAGTTTTGTAGTTTAGGGCGGCGCGGTGGCGCAGTGGTTAGCGCTGACGCCTCACAGCAAGAAGGTCCCGGGTTCGAGTCTCTCGGCTCCGGTGCCTTTCTGTGTGGAGTTTGCATGCTCTCCCCGTGTCCGCGTGGGTTTTCGCCGGGTACTCCGGTTTCCTCCCACAGTCCAAAAGCATGCTCCTGGATAGGTTGATTGGCTCGCAGACTAAAATTGTCCCGCAATGCCCGGCGATGGACCGGCGTCCCGTCGTCGGGTGTATTCCTGCCTTATGCCCTGTGTTTCCGGGATAGGCTCCGGCTTCACCGTGACCCTATATAGGATTAAGCGGTTTCAGATAATGAGTTTTGTAGTTTAAACACACTCTTATGTGTAAATGTTTATATTTTTGTCCAACAGAAAACTGGCAATGCAGTTCGTGCAATTGGGCGACTTTCTTCCATGGCAATGCTGGGAATCGGTGGCAAACGTTCTTCTGGCGTGGCTCCTCCCAGTCCGAAATCCCCACCCGCCATTAACGATGTGTCTGGTATGAGAATTCAAACAGTTTCGCTTGTGTTTACACAAACGTAGTTGAATGGTCACAAGGCCACTGTGGAAGGGTATGTTCAAAAAGTCTGCATCATAAAATATGTGTAATACATGGAGAATAACTGAGCGATTCAGATGATTAACAGATGTCTGTTTTAAGAAAGGAACAACTGTGGTGCAGACACCTCGCCATCAACAGAGACGCCTCGCTAGTCCAGATGCCTCGATCTGTCTCGCGTGTGCTGCGCGTGTAAGGACAGGATCCATCCCTTTTGAGCATTATCTCAACATGCGCTCGCCTCCCGAAAGTACTCACGGAACCCTGATGATCACGGGGCCCTCTCACGCCCTCACGCACACTCAGCACTCTCTCGCCAAGTGCAGTCATAGCAAGTGGCCGCTTCCCGGGTGCGAACACGGCATCTCGCAAGCCACAGGGCCGTTCATGCATATTCAGCGCTCATCGCAGCACCTCCGAACTGCTCCCATGAGAATTCAGACACCACAACCTCCCACCTACACTGCACTTTGTCCAGCCTTGCGTCACCTGCTCGTTCAATCACACACATCACTCACAGTTGCATTAACACGTTGCACATGCTCGCGCAATATCAAACGCCACGCTGCCTTCCTGGGACTCGATCCTATTTCATCACTTACTGCCCAGGCGTTATACTTCACCACTTAGCGCATCGCTTTCTCCTTGTGCCCCGCTCGCACTCGACCCAGCCTTGCTCTCTTCCTCATTCTCCCAAGCCCAGAAAACACTCTTTGTCCCTAGTGTCGCAGAGGGGGCTCTTTCCCCACTGTCCCCCTTAAGTACCCTAGTCTCATTCAGGTGCTAGTTGCATCCTCATCACCTCCTACTCCAGAGGGGTGCCGTGTCACGTTGCCCCCCTCCTTTGAAATTTGTACCCGTCCCCTCATTGTGCCCCCCTCCCTGCTAATTCCTCTCCACCCTGTATGCATTTGCGAACTAATGCACTAATTCCATATCTCAGCACAGGATACCGAAATGGTGCTTCCCCCTCCCCCCCCCC
>JAZEWT010000001.1:19658519-19681684 GCA_036362905.1 Mordacia mordax
GGTTTATTTGCTTCGTTGTAGTTTTAATGTTCGTTTTGGGACTGAAATTCGTGGATGGAATTAATTGCGCTTCGCTGTATAACATTAAGTTGTTAAGAAAGAATGGAATGTTTTCAAAAAGGCAAACGGACATCCGGTTTTAGGTACGGATAGGGTTACTTCAAATTTCGCTCAAACTAGTGCATTCCATTGGGTTGGTGTGAAATACTTCACTAACGTGTTTAATTAACATCCTGTTACAACTAAAACGACATTACCATTATCAATGTAACTGGAACTTTTTTTTTACTTTCTGAATGAAAAAGTACTTGACAAATCAATATCCCGCATAACAACAATATCATAATTGACAGTTTACGTTTGGTGAAATGATAATATGAAAACCAGAAGAAAAAATATTCACTGATTTTGGATAAGGATTAAACATCAACTCTCATCAGTAGGTAACGATGGATCAATTCTGCTATCATGGAGAACAGCTGTTTAGTCTGTGCCAGAATGCTGCCGCTTAACTTATAGATTCTAGCTTATACCAAACGGGTGCATATTTTCTACTAACATTCTCGTTAATAAATGCAATCTTTACTCACAATATCCTGCAATACTGTGTATGACCTAAGTGACTGGGATCTGTTTGATGTTTGATGTTTTTACAGCTTGTGATAAGTAAAAAATAATGTATGCAAATATTCCATTTGAGAATGTTTTCGAAACTTTATAATTCATGGTTACTTAACAATAAAATATGCGAATGTATGCTTTGTGATGCTGACTTTGTTATTGATAATGCATTATGGGTTCATGGAATCACATTAACGAACAACGTATAGTTTACTATGAGCATTTTAAAATATATTCATCTACTATTGTTCAAAGGTATGCATTTTTCATTACTGATCTGTTTAAATCGTATGCTCAATAGCAGATCTTTGGTCAAACTCCCTCTTCTCTTTTTGAACTTGAATTATTCTTCATTTTTTGTATGAGTCCCTTATTTAATCTGAAGCAATAATAATATGTTTATGCCTCTTGAATTCTTCTATAACATCCTTCCAGAACTTCCTTTATCAAGCTTCACCGTTGATAGTGTGCCCAGTACATATACTTTGCCTTTTCTAGATTATTTCAAATAAACGTCTTTCTCTCTTAATATTCTCCAGGACTTCTTGAATTAGTCTTTCCATGAAACTGCTTTCTCAACTCGGCCCAGTTCCCACATCTCAATAGTTTTTAGACTTGTCTTCCTTTCTCAGACGTCAGGTTTTTATTATGTATTGTTTCCACAGTTTTAATAGCAGTGCTGCCATTTAGACAGCAGTTTTATCAGGTGAGCCATGACTGCACTAAGCTGAACATTCTTACATGCATAGCAATGTACTGAGAGGGAAAGCTATTTGGACGTCACGCATTATTTGCCAGTTACAAGGGCATTTCTCTGGGCACCCCTTATATAGCACTGCAAGCGCTCCAGCTCGGGTTCATTGTAAGAATTGGTCAAATTTGAGAATGTCCGGCAGCATGATGTTCTATTCGGTGTCAGATTGTGATCGTGACGTATTGCTCTTTTCAACGTGTTTCTGTACTCATTCATATTTGATCCCATCTTGTTATTCCACATGTGGAATTAAGAGCCAAGATCTGAATGTGAATTTTTGGTGCAATTGGCACGCACACCAGTATTCCTTTTAAAACCTTAATGAGAAAATATAAACTGGAATAGGTTGTTGCAAAAATCCATTATTATTAAAGGCAACGACATGAAACAACTGTGCTGTAAACATCCCACAGCCGCATCTGGAATATTTTGGTCATTTTGGGACATGCACTCGACGCCGAGTGTAGCGTGCATAAACATTGATACAACGGATGTTAGTTATTTACTTTCGGTCGCAAATTAAACACAAGTTGCTGGCCATTATAGACAGAGCCTGCTTGTTTTCTGTCCATATAAATCCGTAACTTGACAGGTTGCTGACGTAGAAGTTGCCAATGACGTGGACAACGGTGCGCTTTAGCAATTTCCATACATAGATGTGGGGAAATACGGCCTCAGCACGCTGCCTGCTTCAGCATACAAACAATACACATCAAGGCTTATCAGCGAAGATCATAACATTTTTGTTACATTTTAAGCGGTTAGTTCTCTTCTCTTTTCCTTAGCCATATAAAGGTAGTTTTGCAATGGGGTCGATGGATGCCACAAAATAGCTTACCCATAAAAGCCTCACTCACTGTCATATCTCATTTTCAAAAGGTTCTGCTTTAGGATGTTTGGATAATTCTTCTTTCTCTGAGTGTGTGTTTTTTTTCTGTGTGTCTTGAGTGCCAGGATGACGTTTGCAAATACGATTGGGAAAACACTTAAACATTTTATGTCAACCTACTTCCTGTACCGCCTAGTACAAGAACCATACCTCTTTGCCCATCGGAGTAGCATATTATTCAGGCTCCATCTCTGCATGATTCACCAACCCACGGTGATCGTGCTTTCTGTATCTCTTACTTATGTGGTGTCACATAGTCTTGTGAATGCAATGTCACATTAATTCTCCTGCAACGTTAATTATAATACTTGGTCTCACTCAGTTGTATACAAGACAACGAGGAATTCTATAATAAAACGCGGTCAAGCACCTTCAGAACAACCGAGAAGTATGTGCGACATGAATGCAGAAGGTCAAAGGCAGGCCCCGTTGATCCCCCTGATTTAGACGTCAGATGCGAATGCGTTTATCATTAAAATGTGGACGTCTATCCTAATAAGGGCCGCTGAAAACACAGAGATAAGGACTTTTCTGCAAGCGCGACCATGTTTGGGAATTGTTTTACAAATCCTGAAATGCAGCAGAGGACCTGTAGTCACATCTACTTAGTCTTAATTTGAGTCTTTCCGACTCTGTCTGCAGGATACAAAACCTGTACTACAGTACATATTTAAAACGTTTCATGATGTAACTGACAGCATACAAGTAGTATGTATTAGATTTTATAACGGTTAGAGAACTCTTAAACAAGCCTTAGTCTAAAGTGCTGGCAGTACAACAGAGCACAAAAACAATGGGATAACGTGAAGCATAAATATTACGCTATCGGAAACTGATGTCGCAAAAATCTTTATATTGTGATGCTTGATATCATCATTTTCAACCCCTGTTTTATTCTGTACAGACTCATGGCGTGCTGGAGCCTATCCCCGCAAACACAGGGCGGAAGGCAGGGCCAGACTCATGAAGGAAAGCTAATCCATCGCAGGGCAGCAGAGGCAATTGAGTGGGCATGCAAATTAACCAAGAAAGTAGCGCGTCTTTCGACTGTGGAAGGAAATGGGAATACCCAGCGAAAACCCACGCAAACACGGGAATAACATTCAAAATACACACAGAAATTATTGCTTCCGGGACGCTTGATATCGTATTATGAAAATTATTTCGAGGCAATCATACTTTTATATATATGTTGTACAGAGGTCAAAGTAAGTCACTATGATCCAGTATGGCGTATCGCTAAGAAAGAGGCCAAAGCATTCAGAATAGCACAGGTGGGAAATGGGGGCTTGCAATACGACTCTACAGGCAGACATTTTAAGTGCGTCGATGCTGTTTCACCCTGCCTGCATTGTTGAACTTTGTTAACTTTCGTTGCCTGCACAGAAATGGATCCACTAGTGGCCCCTTCCCATACGTGGGGCTCTGTATAACTGTGGCGGTGCTTGTTCCGGAACATTTCCTTCTCTCCATATGTGGTGCAGTTTGTACACGTTAACACCTTTTCAACAATCTGTAGGCCACTGGTACCCAACAAGCCACCATCCATTATCAATTGTAATTGTTACACGATAATCATTGCAATCTATTGCAGTGGTTACAGAGGTGTAATCTTTACATTCCATGGTGATTTGTTGTTGTGCATAGGTTCTAAGTTGTGGTGTATAGCAACAGGTTGTTGTTGTGCATGGAAAACGTTTCTTGTTGTACATGGTAACGGATTGGCATAGGAACTGTGGGGTTGCGTGATGGGCAGTAGGAGGTTAGTGCAGACATTGTTGTATGGTATATCTGTGCTCCAGGGTATATGCTCTCTGCCTTAACCCCCACTGAACAGCGTGGCGAAGTATGGTCATGAGTAATTTGGCGTGGGGTAGGCGTCATCCATCAATGGACTGACCAAGGGATGTGCATGCATGTAGTGTACATTCAAAGGTCGTTACCACAACAATCCTTGCAAAATGTCTTCATTTGGGTGGCACGGCGACGCAGTCAGTCGCACTGCCGCCGTGCAGGATTCAGAAGGTACTGATAATAAACTAACCGAATTTTCATATTTTCCCCCATTTAATGAGAATCACTGGTGAAAGTCCTGCAAGTAGTTCCGTGTGTATAGGTTACACAATCTGTGCTGATAAAATGACCAGTATTATTATTCACGCAGTGTCTTGCATATATTGGCGCTGTGGCTGCCTCCCCCCCTCCTCACCTCTCCTCGGTTTCCTCGCACCTCTGAAGTCGTTCTCTTTTCCAATTAAAATTGACTGCATATTTCTACTTTACATTTTACGCATTATTATTCGGTAATATTACCATATATGATTATGTAGTTGCTGCAGTAATGTGGGCAGAGTGAAGTTTGTCGCCGTGAAACATTTAGTCATACGAAGGGATATTTTGCATTTTTTCTAAAAAGGACTAAGAAACATGACGCTAATATTATATAACAGTACATCAAAACGTTTGGAGAACCCGTTGATCTTGCTTGTAAAATTTGGCACCAATCCAACCTCAACAACAACAAGAAATATCAGAGAATACGAAAACTAAATTAACGACTTTTTATTCAGCCAGCGGAATTTACTGGAAGTGAAAATCCGCGCAGGGACCTCAGTGATGCCATGTTTGAAACTTTTATCCCTATATAGGCATGCCTTGTTGTGATCCATCTGCACGGGGTTCCCGTTTGCAGAGAAAGCCGGCATTCTGGCGAGCTGTACAGCCCTGCAGTGTCACAGCAAGACAGAGTGAGAGAGAGGAGAGAGAGGAGGCATCATTCCCCAGGAAAGAAGAGCAGCGCAGTTAGTAAAGCCGACGCAACGACGACCAAGTAACTTCTACGTGACGCACGCATCCCGCATCAGCCATGGCTTTTCGTGCTTCAAATCAGACAAAGCCCAAAACGGAGACGAGCCCTCAGGTAGACTTCAGGTCGGTGCTAAACAAGAAGAAAACCCCACCGGCCACGGCGGGAGCTCCTGACAACCACGTGAAAGCAAAAGAAAGCCTTGAACCTAAAAAGCTCTCTGGCAACATCTTCTTGCAGCCGAAGCAGACCCCTCAGCTGGATGAAAAGGCTAAGCCCCTGGACGCCTTCAAAACCGCAAAAGGCCAATTTCCTCCAAAGGGGAACGAAGCTTTGGCGGCGGTCACCTCTGCTCCCAAGATCTCGCAAGCTCTATGCGACGCTGCGGTAGTCGAAGGTGAAAAAGCCGTGCTGCACTGCCGAGTGGTGGGTCAGCCAGCGCCCAAAATCTCCTGGACCGTGAATGGAAAGGCCGTCCGCCCGTCCAAGGACATCTCCATCTCTCAAGAAGGTGCGTTCATTTGACGAGATATGTTTCCTAACTTTATGTTTTATGCTGTGCCTCGTTTGTGTTAATAAATCCTGTACCTTATTAACAGAGATGCGGTATGCATATCGCCAGACCTTAGACTCTGAGCAGGGTTAAGGATGGATAGTGCATGGATGTGTGCCCACTATGCGCAAAATGCAAGTATAATCGGCATTGTGGTGGGAAACAGTGTAAAACGACATTACGCAGACAAACAATTGCATAGGAAAGCTAAAAAAAAAATACAAATTGTTGTCCTAAACCGGTCCCACCTTTACCAACACGCACTGACCATCGTGAAGTGTGGTTAAATTGACTGGCTGCACGGCATGAAGGAGGCCCTTATCTAGTAGTGGATTGATAAGTATGTCGCACAGGTACATGTATAACAGGACGTAGAGGGCAATGCAATGGTACGTGGTGAGCAGTGTTGAGCGGTGCGGTGCCGTTGGTGGCGCAGGAGACGCGTGCACTCTGACGGTGGCGAAGGCCGGGAAGGACATCGCTGGCCACGTCGTCTGCTTGGCCGAGAACTCTGCGGGAAAAATATCCTGCAAAGCCACGCTCACCGTGCTGAAGAAACGTACGTGTGCTGAGAAAACAGGATTGTGTGAACGCAGACGGCTGATACTCATTAGATTAGACTTTGCTGGGACTATTCTTGGCTTATAAATCTGGAAATGTAAACATTGCGAAGTTATCTCTGCATGCATATAATAATAATATTGCAAATTGCTTCGCAAAAAAATCAGAACGAGAATTATTAGGTTGCTTTCGCTGTTATTTTAGTGATTAAGTGCAGTAAAAATCTGAAAAAGCTGAATGTGCACCCATGCAACCTCTTGCTCACGCCAGTGCTGTCAGACAGCGCTGTCCACTAGAGGGAATTCAAGAAAGGTCCTCTGGAGATAAATGCCATACTTGAGTGTTATGAAATGGACATTGTAATCTAAGACAATGTCAATTGTTATCAAAGACAATGTCCACTTACTCAAAAAAACGTATTATGGTCTGATGCTTTACTTGGAATACTTTAATATGCGTTTTAGATAATGTAGGGGAGCGTGGTGGCGCATGAGTAGCGCTGTCGCCTCACAGCAAGAAGGTTCCAGGTTCGATTCCATCTAAAGTGCCTTATTGTGATCTCCCCGTGTCCGTGTACTAGCGTTACATACTGGGCATAGCCCTGCCTTACGTCCTTTGTTGGTCGGGGCAGGCTCAGGTCCTCCGCAACCTTGTGCAGAATTAAGCAGGTATTGATAATTATGTTAATGTAACGTAAGCTGCATGGTGCTTCCCCAGTGACTGGATGGCCAGGGCAGCCCCTGCAGGTGACCCAACCACTAATGAGCATTTCTTTGCTCACAATCTTCTTGGCACAGCAATGGCCTTTCAGTTGTCATCAACAAATTACACACCATTCATTTATGTTCACTCTGGCTAGCGCAAATCAATATTCACATGACGGTGAGCACATGTACTTTATGAAGCGTATGCAAGGGTATGCCCATTTAAATGCTGCAATTATGCTTGTGACTATTACTATGTTATTTAATTGTAGAAGAAATCAAAGAAGAAAGCCCTGTGAAGTCTGATAACGGGGCTCATAAAATAAAGCCACGTTTTACAAAGACACTTCGTGATGTGGAGGTGGTGGAAGGCAGCGCGGCAAAGTTTGAGTGCAAAGTTGAAGGTGGGTGTATAACATCATGTTTTATTATTTGAGCTAATGCAGCATTAACCATCAAAACGCCACGGTATTGTAATATTTAACGGTGATTTCTTCTTATCACAAACTTGTTTCATATCAGTGAGCAATGACAATTGTGTGTTATTTTGTTCCAAACCCACTTTAGGCACCCCTGACCCCGAAGTGACCTGGTACAAGAACGATGATGTCATCGAAGAAACGCTGCGAGTGCAGGTGGAGTACGAGGAGAACGGCACGTGCACCCTCACCATCACGGATGTGTTGGCAGAGGATGATGCCCGCTACACTTGCAAGGCGTCGAACGCGGCAGGAGAGGACTCTTGCTCTGGTGAGCTGCTGGTGGAACTCATGGAGGTGGAGGAAGATGATGGAGGAAAGGAAGATGATGGGGGACAAGAGTAGGCATAACAAGGGGAAGGCCTCAACGCCTACATTTCCACCAGAAAATGTTGTGCAATGTAGAGCTCCAAAAATAAAATAGGATTGTGCATAGGAATAGCAATCCCACCCCTAATTAGCCCAATTGTGTTTTTAGTTATCGTTTGGATAAATAATATGTATTCACAGGCAAGCCTTTTGCATTGTATATTTTTGGTGGAAATGTAGTTACAAATAGCCGTTCATTTCAACATAACTCGTGCTTCATATCGGTCAGCGATTTACTAGTCAATTTAGTTTATTCATGCTTCATGCAGACAAACAAATAAAAATGTGCACACGTTTATTGCTAGTTAGTATCCTTGTTGCTGAGCAAGTATTGGAATACGTTAGTCATATTTTTTAGAATAACTTAGAAAATTTTATAATCAACATTAAACCTTAATTTGGTTTTGTAGCCTCAAAATAAGTTCTTTTGAGCTAAAAAAAAATTGAATCAACCATTAAACAATTGAACACTGACTTTTTTTTTCAGCGGTTAACATAGTGATAACCGTTATGAGCTAATTATTTTCGTCTCTGATATCCAGAGCTGTCACTAAGGTATTTCATGACGTCAAAACACGGGTGAACTTACTCTTCTGATTTGCATTGTTTAAAGTGGATAATCTTTGCTCCTAGCACCGGCGGGTACACCATATACAGTGACTAGTATGGCGATATCCCGTGCACCCAGTAAATGCTGGAAAGGTATCCATTCCCAGCATTAACATGTGTACATTGCCAAAAACAGCAACCGCAAAATACAGACATTCCATACCAGAGACAACAGGTCATACAAGCAGACAAGATCTGCAGACAAGGTTTGCTTGCCCTAATTAGCACAGTGCATGTCTTAATAAGACTGAAGCGCAGAGAAACTAAAGTACACATTTTCATTAATTGTGTAGACCGCACATTTGGGTTTTATTCTCAATAAGCATATAATAATCACACGTATTTTATGAGATTGTCTTTTCCTGCATTACATAAATGAATAAATATAAGTATGTTAAAAATGCAATTGACGATCCGAATTTGACGTGTTTTTTTTAAATATCAATATAAAACTTGTCGATGAACACTATATACACTTCATAAGCTTCAGAAGATTTTGTTGTTTAAACAAAGTGGATTAGTATATTGTGTTCGAATAAAACATACACATTCTTAATCATGAATAGTATGGCCTTGTACAGTATGTGACAGTAACAATTTCCCTAAAAGGGGATTTACTCAACACTTTTTGGAGGAATGCTGCTCCTAGCCACAAAATGAATGATTTTTTTAGCCATTTAAAAATAAACTGGGGATAAAGACAAATTCCTTCCCAAAGTGTTACAGTTATTTGCCTCTCTTGTTACCATAAACTGTGAATGAAACGGTGTATACGGCAGGTCTAAGAAAACACGAGATGACGTGAATTAACTTTAAACAACACTGCCTTTAAGAGCGTTCCTATAAATTTGACTCAGCATTAACCGAACTTTAACACTGCACTTGATACCCAACAGAACAGATGTAACCCAGTGTCATTGCAGCTGCACAATACATTACACATTTACATATCAACAATTTATAATATATTGCCCTTAGAGCGCAACTTGAATCCCTGCTTTTATCATTAAATAATATAATAAGTTGTCTCCAGAAAGCCTGAGAGAAAACAGAACTCGCTGTGTAAATATTTATGACAGCAGTAAACAGTTAAAGTAAAATGTATTTTAAGCTGTGTGCCACGAGTAAATTCTGTTGGAACAAAAATAACCCACGTATAACTGGCTTTATTAGATATACTGTCTGTAAGTAATAGTATGCAGACAATGGTGGCGTTTAGAGCTCATATTAAAAGGGTGAAGATCAAATTAAGATATCAAAATATCAAAACAGTTGTCTTTGCAGTACTGTGAGCCCATAGGTCAGGCCTGGACCACCAATACTTCAGAGACGATTTTGAAGTCTTTGGCCTTGGCACATCGTCTCAAAATGCAATACAGAGACTCCTGTGACAGTAAAATAGGTTTAGACGCAGCCCTGCTATTGAGTGCTCATGCGAGTGATGGAAGGAGCTCAGGTGTCATGCATTCGGGATATTTTTTTGTCGGGAGTGCTGCATCACCACTCTGCCGGCACATATTCCGCTACGGCCATTTCACACCACCTGCGGGACAGTGTGAGGAGAGGGTGACTGCGGACTCCACAGTTCCGGGCCAAGACCTTGCGAGGTCGTGTACATGCACGTTCAGGGATATAGACGCATGAAGATTGGTGCCAGATGTACACATACTCCGGCACACACATACAGCCATACACACTCACACACAGGCGGTGGGAATTGGGTAACAGCGCGGCGGTGGGGAAAATATAATAATAATTGCATTTCTAAAGTCCTTTTCACCAGAGGGTCACAAAGCGCTGCACAGAGCTGTGAAGAGAACGGCATGTCAACAACAACTTAAAAGTGGGTAGCGCTGTCGCCTCACAGCAAGAAGGTCTCAGGATCGAATCTCGGCTCGGGTGACTTTCTGTGTGGAGTTTGCATGCTCTCCCCGTGTCCGCGTGGGTTTTCGCCGAGCACTCCGGTTTCCTCCCACAGTCCAAAACATGCTGCTGCATAGGTAAATTAGCTTGCAGACTAAATTGCCTGCAGTGCCCGGTGATGGACTGGCGTCCCATCGTGGGTCGCCTTGCGCCCTTTGTCTGCCAAGATAGGCTCCGGCTCACCGCGACTCTGCACAGGACTAAGCGGTTTCTGACAATGAGATGAGATAAAAGAAGGAAGACGCGCTCCTGAGCAGGCACAGATTAACAGCGTGGCATTACCTTAAGCACACAGCAGTGAACAGTATCCACAGTCCTAGCCAGAGGACTCTTTAAGTCCTTACGGAACAAGTGAGACGGAATTTCAAGATTCCCAGGGACTAAGCTGACCGAAAATATAAAATGGCGCAACCCTAAAAGGGCATTGTAGTGCCAAAACTGCGCAACCGTTAAAATCCTACGCAGCAGCATCAATTTATTGGGGTTGTGACCTCGCCTGTATATAGACGGTAAACGTTCAGGTTTATAGGTGGTTGATTCATGCGATCAGACAGTAGACGGGAAGCAATGGAAAATATTATTTTGATGACAACGCGAGTTGTAAAACCAGTTCACTGGGGCTATTAAATTTACACCGTGTTAACGCAGCTGCATCGGATGTTGGGTGACCCTCTCTCACGCTGAATCTTTGCCTCTTCCCTGCACAGCCAGTCCCAAAACTAGCTTCCCGGGCGTGCACACCCCTTGCAATCTCAACAAACCTCTCCCTCTCCCACTACATTGATCATTCCTGCTCGTACCCGCGGGTGGCTGTGACAGCAAGTAAAGCCCTTTAGAGAATCCCTATAAAGGGGATTTGGTCTACTCTTCTAAATTTCGCAAACGTCTTAGCATAGGTGGGGAGTGCCCACACTATACGCCACCAAACACTCCCTTCCTATGGATTAACTCTCGATTAACTGTGGTGTACTCATTTATACAGCTGGGTGGACAGAGGTGGAGAAATTGAACAAACGTGCTCATGTGTCAATTGCCGCGTTGGGAGGTCAAACAGGAGAGCCTCCTCTACTGTCAAAATTGAAATGTTTATTGGTCACAAAATTCACGGTAAAACAACTCGTTAACAAAAGAACACACAATAAAAATATATATATTTTTAGAGAATCAAGTTACATTACAGAGTCTCTCATCTCATCTCATTGTCTGAAACCGCTTAATCCTGTATAGGGTCACGGTGAAGCCGGAGCCTATCCCGGCAGACACAGGGCGTAAGGCAGGGATATACCGACGATGGGGCGCCAGTCCATCGCCGCATTACAGAGTGATTTGACTGTAATGTGAAAATAAAACTCTAGAATACTGGTATTAGTATTACAAAAACACGTTTAAAACCCTATCACGTACGTGAGAAGAATATGCTGCTTAAAGGGATGTTGCGCTTGGGTTGTTTTTTGCAATCACGTAGACACACTACAGTACATGTGTTTGTTTACATGATTTACTGAGTACAGCAATTATTTCTTGCTTATATAGGTTGAAGCTGCATACCACTTACAGAGTTGTTCGTAATTGTTTGACACTGTTGTGTATGATCTAAGGAAGTATTGGTGATTATTTTACACAAATAAAATGCACGTGTACATACAGCACTCCGTATCTACACAACGCATTTCCAAAATGACAATTACTCTTTTGTCAAAAACTGCAGTTTAATATACACATATTTGCAGCTATAACCATCAAATTAGTACAGCTATAGGTGTTATCTTGTGTTAACCTACCCAATTATATTTTACAACCATATTAAGGCTGGGCCCTGTAAAGATCTAATAATAATAAACATCCCTTTGCTCGTCCATTGCAGGATGAGGGCCGTCTAATACTGCTTCAGTCATGGAGGTTATTTGACCATACTTCCTCGCGTTAGTCATTGTAAGCTGCTGATAGGAAGTGTATGCAGGACTCGATGAAATATCACGACCTGCTGATGACTCAAAACCACCCACTGCGCCCCCTGAGCTCTATCATATTTTAACTCGAATCTTGTTCATGATGGACTTTGGTAAGTGATTCATGGGAAGCCATTCGGCCACGTTGGATACTGAAGACAGATAGATAGGTTGCTTCGCCTGGGAAGTAGATAATGTAAATAGACATGTGTTAGTGTTAATGGCCTGAATTTAACGGACCGTTTCTACACAGAAGTTTTCCCAAAATGTGCCACCTAAGCAAGCCCTATGTATCCAAATATTTACTATAATTGGGCAGCAACACGGTCTAGCGGCAGCACGTTCACAGCTTATAGAAGAGGTTCACAGTTTGAATCTAGTGGCCACCAGAATAATTAGTGTGGGTATAAAAAACATTCTAATACGAGTCGTCTGCTTCAAAAATAGGCCATAATATGAAGGCATTAATTAGCGTCATCTCATCTCATCTCATTATCTGAAACCGCTTAATCCTATATAGGGTCACGGTGAAGCCGGAGCCTATCCCGGAAACACAGGGCGTAAGGCAGGAATACACCCGACGACGGGACGCCGGTCCATCGCCGGGCATTGCGGGACAATTTTTAGTCTCCGAGCCAATCAACCTATCCAGGAGCATGCTTTTGGACTGTGGGAGGAAACCGGAGTACCCGGCGAAAACCCACGCGGACACGGGGAGAGCATGCAAACTCCACACAGAAAGGCACCGGAGCCGAGAGACTCGAACCCGGGACCTTCTTGCTGTGAGGCGTCAGCGCTAACCACTGCGCCACCGCGCCGCCCTAATTAGCGTCAAAATATGCTAAATTTTAAAATGATCCACAAATTATTCAATTGAGAATTTAAATTGCAATAATTGTCCTCTACTAACCAAAAACTGTCCCGGGTAACTCTTCAAATGAGAATATGCTGATCTCTTGAGTTCTCATGAATTTAAACAAAATAAAATTATTTTTTAATGCTGTGACCCAACAGCACGACGGTTTGCGTTGGCGTGAAAAGACTTTCACCCAACCAGTCAAAAGAAAATGACTAATAATGATGATGTTGATCACTCTCATGATTTACAGGCTTCAGGTTAGTATCCACCAAGTCTTGTTTGAGGCATAACATGCACGCCTCATACTCAGCAGTCTCCCATAATGTTAAATCATAATACTGTGAAGTCCAACCTTTTTTAACGACCAATAATCTAATTTCATCTTTAAAAATACACAAATACTTGACCCTTCAATCTTTGGTAACTGTGTGGGGGCAGTAGTAAACACGTATACTCACAATACATATGGGAGTCAAGAGAACAAATTCCCATGCAGGGTTTCTTTAATGGCAGGAAATAGCTGATTTGTGATTAGGTTACAGTACACGTGTTATTGGGAAAGTTTAAGTTCTCAGACAGATCACTCTAACCCTATTCACACACAGTTGTGGGAGCTTTAATCATGACATGTAATGGCTGCACTAGGGTCAATAAATCACACCGACCAGGGACCGCGATCACATAAAACGTAGTTTAACTTTGACACGTCAAACGTCAATGGCAAGGCCACATTTAATATCACATTATTATTTAATAGTAATTGAAATTTTAGAACGCTTTTCACTCGAGGGTCACAAAGCGCTGCACAGAGCTGCAGAGAGAATGGCATGTCAACATCGACATAAGAACGGTAAATCAGCAACAATAACGTTTTTTTTTTTTGGGGGGGGTTCTTACAAATCCGACCTGTGGAGAGAACGGCATCTCAATAACATCAGGACAGTTCAACTGAAAATCAAATAGTAAAAATAAATTATAGGACGTAAAATAAGCGATTAAAAATATAATTCTTCAACTAACAAGGAAGGAATAAATGTTCCCCAGCAGGCGCAGGTCTCAGAGAGCCATCATCCTGGCATGACAACGTTGAACCGCATCAACAGTCCTAGCCAGAGGACTTGAGTGAGTCTTGAGACGAGATTTGAAGATGCCAAGGGACTCAGCTGATCGAATCTCCAATGGAAGGGCATTCCAAGGTCTGGGAGCAGCGCGCTAGAAGGCTCTGTCACCCACCGAATGGAGGTGCAATCTGGGCACATGCAGAAAGCCCGTATTGGAATATCAAAGTTGTCGTGTTGAGTAGGATGTCGACAGTAGGTCACGGATGTATATCGGAGCAGCACCAGTGAGAGCAATGTAGGTGAGGAGGAGGATCTTGATTTCAATCCTATATTTAACCGGTGACCAGTGGAGAGACATCAGTACTGGGGATATGTGATCGTGGATGGGTGGGCCAGTGAGGACTCTAGCAGTGGCATTCTGCACACGTTGGAGACGATTTATCAGGTAGGCAGGGTGCCAGGGAGCAGTGCGTGACAGTAATCGATTCATGAGATGAAGATGTGTATTAGCTTCTTAGCATTAGTGGGTGACAGGATGTTGCGCAGTCTGGCTATATTTCTGAGATGGAAATAGGCTACTTTCGTCACCTTGTTGATGTGTGTCTCGAAGCTGCGTGAGGAATCAAGAGTCAAGAGTCAGACTTATTTGCCAGAATGTGCATAGTACTGTTGGAAGAGAGAGGAATGTTGGTTCTATTTGAAGACTAAAATTTGAACTTTAATTTAAAAACTTTAATTAAATGTTGTAATAGAATCAACACTGGCCTCATTTGCTTAAGTAATTTCTGTGAAGGAACTAAGGTGTTTGAACGTAATGGGCATGAGTGGAATAAGGTTCAAAACACTCAAGTTATTCACTTGCTCAAGTTAATGACTGATTTGTAAAATTTATGTCATGTCTGTTCTCGTGCCTCGTGGTGGATATTTTGTTGAGAGCCATTTTAGTTTGTTATGTGTCTGTCGGAGTAATCAGTTCCTGTTTTAATGCATGGCGAATCAAATCGTGATAATCTCATCTCATTATCTGAAACCGCTTAATCCTATATAGGGTCACGGTGAGCCGGAGCCTATCCCGGAAACACAGGGCGTAAGGCAGGAATACACCCGACGACGGGACGCCAGTCCATCGCCGGGCATTGCGGGACAATTTTAGTCTGCGAGCCAATCAACCTATCCAGGAGCATGCTTTTGGACTGTGGGAGGAAACCGGAGTGCCCGGCGAAAACCCACGCGGACACGGGGAGAGAACTCGCAAACTCCACACAGAAAGGCACCCGAGCCGAGATTCGAACCCGGGTTTTTGCTGTGAGGCGACAGCGCTACCCACTGGGTTACCGTGCTGGAAACAACCGTAACCTCAACGGTTATTTCCAGCTTAAATAGAAACTGACAATGACTGGGCCTCTTTCACTAGCACGCACTGGCCACGTTGGAGAATAATGATCAAACAACCTTCACGACCGATGATAAAGGATGAAAGCCTTCATCCAACAGTGGATAGAAAGAGGGCTATACATACACATCATTATTATCCCTCACTTTAATGCTAAACGATTGTGAGAAAAGTGTCGTATAACATATACCATGAGGAATGTTAATACACTAACAGATTGACAGAATTATATAATTTGCCATAAGGTTTCCTGAAAAGAGACAGACACGTGACTCTTCTTTGGCCAGTTGTATAGAATGTAACGATGTATTTCCGATGATGTTAATTATTCCTGTACATGTTATTCACTTATATACTTAATTTTTTTACTTTTAACGGTATTCTGTATCTGTTAGCCGTATATGTATTTTTTATTATTATTATATATCGGAGGATATTTTCTCAGCCTTTAACTATAATTTGAGCTGTATCACCAGGTCAGCGTTGGTGCATAATGCAAAGGGCTGTGAAAATGTCTTATGCTTTCAATGTAAAAGGTTTTGGCACTGATTTTTAGGGATATGGTGTTAAATTCGACGGAATACCTCCCAATCAAGAGTGAACGTATTGAAACCTTGTGCTTCCTTGTGTTAATCAACCTAACACCACTGCACGTATGGTTTCCATAACTGATTGTTGAACTGTTGCAATGAGTTACACTTTGTAATGTCACGTGGTGCTACAACACATAATTGTAACAACCTACGTGTTCATATTTAGAGAATGGATGTGAATACGTAGTTTTTTGTTATTTACCACATCCTAAATCTTGTGATGCTTGAAGGCATCTCTCCATGAAAACCACTTGTGGTGTCAAGCCTCGCGCCGTGCCAGGACGGGTGCACCGGGGAAGCCGTGTTGGGGTGACTAGGTATGAGGTTAGGGTCACGGAATTGTAAGTGGCCCTTCAGCCCTTCTTCCCCCGTCACTCCCCGGGGGGGGGGGAGGAGGGCTGATCCCCTCCCCCACCTCTCAGTAATTAGCGGGACCACGTGGTCGGGTGACGGGAAAACTAACATGACGTTGATGGGGGATTTGGAGCCAGTTCTTCTTGTGCCGATTGGCTGGTGTGTGGCCTGAGCGGAGGAGTAAGGGTGATGTCCGGGGGGGATAACTACTGGGGGGCAGTGAGGGGCGGTGAGTCGCGTTGGGTGTCTGGAGTCTGATCGGGTGCCGGTGAGCGGCGCTACGGGGTTCACCGCGTTTTTCTTGTTCGGGTTCAGCGGCGCTGAATAAAGATTCCGCGTGATGGGCAACAAGGACCCATGCCGGGGGAATTCACGCGTCACGACACAGTCGTAATTTAAAACTGTGTGCTATACAACAGTGCACGCGATTCGTGAGTGGTCGGTTCCTGGGACAATCCAGAATGAGCAAGACTGACTGGTTAGCGCTGTCGTCTCACAGCAAGAAGGTCCCGGGTTCGAATCTCTCGGCTCGGGTGCCTTTCTGTGTGGAGTTTGCATGCTCTCCCCGTGTCCGCGTGGGTTTTCGTCGGGTACTCCGGTTTCCTCCCACAGTCCAAAAGCATGCTCCTGGATAGGTTGATTGGCTCGCAGACTACAATTGTCCCGCAATGCCCGGCGATGGACCGGCGTCCCGTCGTCGGGTGTATTCCTGCCTTACGCCCTGTGTTTCCGGGATAGGCTCCGGCTCACCGTGACCCTATATAGAATTAAGCGGTTTCAGATAATGAGATGAGATGAGAAATAATGAATTTACGCGAAGATTTCAGACTCACCCCTGTACCTTGTTTTCCAGAACTGAACTAGTGATCGTCTTGGCCAAGGCCATATATGGGGTGAGATTTAACAGCCATTAGCGCAAATTAGAAAGTGTTTCCTGTCGTTTTACAGTACAACCCCCAAACTGTTGACAAAAACTCCGGACATATTACAGTGAAGGTTCTTCCATCATTTGGGAATAAAAATCTTTCTGGAAGAGAGTGATGTAAAATGAGAGGGAGTGACGTGAAAGAAAAGAATTACTTGACAAATAGCAGTCACACGAACAACTCATCCACATAATGCTTTGAAGATGCCTCGAAAGTGGAAGGTAAAACATCGCGATGGAAAGAGGAATAGTCGATGTGGCTATCCCGAAAGAACAGCTTTTGAAAGCAATCATCATGCATCGTGCTATGAAAACCGACATAACAACATGGGAAAATGTTGACTTTATGGGAAAAAAGTTTGAAACTTCTCATCTCATTATCTGAAACCGCTTAATCCTATATAGGGTCACGGTGAGCTGGAGCCTATCCCGGCAGACACAGGGCGCAAGGCAGGGATACACCCACGATGGGACGCCAGTCCATCGCCGGGCGCTGCGGGGCAATTTAGCCTGCGAGCCAATCAACCTATCCAGGAGCATGCTTTTGGACTGTAGGAGGAAACCGGAGTACCCGGCGAAAACCCACGCGGACACGGGGAGAGCATGCAAACTCCACACAGAAAGGCACCCGAGCCGAGAGATTCGAACCCGGAACCTTCTTGCTGTGAGGCGTCAGCGCTAACCACTGGGCCACCGCGCCAGCCAATTTGGAACTTATATTTGTATATTTCACATGATACGTGGGCGGCACGGTGGCCCAGTGGTTAGCGCTGTCGCCTCACAGCAAGAAGGTCCCGGGTTAGAATCTCTTGGCTCGGGTGCCTTTCTGTGTGGAGTTTGCATGCTCTCCCCGTGTCCGCGTGGGTTTTCGCCGGGCACTCCGGTTTCCTCCTACTGCATAGGTTAATTTGCTCGCAGGCTAAATTGCCCCGCAGCGCCCGGCGATGGACTGGCGTCCCATCGTGGGTGTATCCCTGCCTTGCGCCCTGTGTCTGCCGGGATAGGCTCCAGCTCACCGTGACCCTGTATAGGACTAAGCGGTTTCAGACAATGAGATGAGATGAGATGAGTTTGATTTATCCATGTAAGTGTACACAACATTTTGTTTCACTGGAAGTGTCTTCTCAAACCCAACCCCATCTTACTGTTGGAGATTGGCAACCTCTTGAGTAGATAGAGAGAGGTAGCAAAGATGGATTTGGTCTTGGGTTATGGGACTCAAGTGCAGTACAGCTTCTAAATGTATCACGAGTAGGCCATTGGCACCCACAACAATATAGTGGGATCTTTGGATATCACATTATTACTAAGGGTAGATGAACTTTTCGTAATCATCACGAGCTATGGTCCATCCACTGTTTGATTAAGGCATCAACTATCTGTCACCATATTTGAAGGTCTCACAATGTAACGATCCTTTTAGTTGCTGCACACTGACCAACTTCATCACTTCTCCAAAGTGGACAAGCTCTTGGACATGTTCCCTCCTTTGGCTGCCATTCTCAAAATAATCCCAACCATGGGAATACAGCCATTGATTTACAAAAGCACTAAACATTTGCAAGTAAAAATATGTTGTATTATTTTTAGTGGCAGCTTGAATCGAGTGGTCATCGTGCATGTTAGCCATGAAGAGCAATGTCTAAACTTTCCATCCTGTAGGCCAAGTACGCCAAATGTGACAGCTACAGAGTGGTATTGGAGAATGAACAAGGAAAATACATGTTCTGTCAGTCTTACAGTTGTAGGGATGACGTGGTTCACTTGAATTTTCTTGGCAAAATGAGAATAAAAAGAAAATTGCTTGTTCTTGCAATTTGGTGCTGGCATGTGCAATCATCCATCCACATGTACCTTACATCACAAATTCATCATAATGTATATTAAAAATATGGGTATATAATCACAAATTACAGCATTTAAAGGTGTTATAATACGATTTGCTTAACATTGGTATAATATTAAACATATGACTTATGCATACATTTTAAATGCTTACAAATTTGCAAAAATGAATGTAGTAGCTGGCGTTTTATGAATTATAAGTGCTTCGCTAAAGCCTTTATTCAGGCAGGAAATCTTATACGTTGATCCTTTCCACCTAATCATGGGAAAGGTTGATAAAAGTGGCTGCATTTGCAAGGTGAACATGTTGGAGTATAATTTGGAAATGTGGACTAGAGCTTGAGATAGTCTATGTTATCTTAACCACAGAATGCCCAACAAGTTATGTCTCTCCGATACTTTCGAGGTTGTACTGTACTCTGTATCCCTCGCCATTACATCCGACGTTTCATTTTTCGTGCGGGCAGCTTCTTCAGTTCCAAATGTTGCCGGAACTCCTAGCCCGTGCAGCGAAACGTCGGACAGAGTAAAACAAAAACACACTTTGGAGAGCTATACATGACAAATTTGAAAACCGAGATTGTTGTAACCTTTATCTTCTAAGCAACTCCGAGTCCACTCGTTTCTCTTTCGTTTTTGTGGCATTTACTAAAAAGTGGAGACGATGGATGGTGTGTGCCATGGACATCTGTCACGAGCTTTTACTCTACAACAGCAACCAGCTCTGCTACTCATCTTGGATTCAACGGGGAACATAAACACAGCACAATACATTTGCATGTGGCCAAACAGATCCATAGCGCCCTCTGATGGAATCTATATAACGTACATGTGATAGTCTCGTAAACATCAATAAATGCTATGAGTACTTTTTGCCAGTATACATATATAAGAGTGGAACAGGTTTTACCATATCTGGCGATTATGCAGGTGTTAAGACCCCAAACACCAAAACAGACACATTTCACAATGTGTCCAGTTTGCACAAGCCACACATACTAGTGGCAAAATATGCAAACAGGTAGCTTTAATAACCTGGCGATTATGCAGGTGTAAAGATCTTATGCGGGTGTTAAGATCTTAACACCTGCATAATCGCCAGATATGGTAAAACCTATTCCACTCTTATATATCAATGAATGCGTTAATATTTAAAGCCAATGCCATTTTAAGCAGCTAAGAGTCCAAGATGTGGGATTTGGACACAATTAAGGGATGGTCATTTTAATCATCATCAAACTATGGTCTATCTGCTGCTGGATAAAGGTCTCCCTATATTATTATGGTGCTATGGGCATCCAGCTCCAGTACACGGGCCGACAAATACTAATAGACAACTCGGCTAGCACATGCATCCGTGCTAGCACCCTGCAGGACACGCACCAACCGCACCGTGAACAATCCACTGCAACCACCAGGGTCTCATGTCTTAAACTTTTTTTGTCCAATTTAAGTGACCTTGTTAGTCAGGTATGTTTTTCGCCAAGGTTTTCCGCTGAAGTCGAGGAAATTGAAAAGAGGGAGACCCTGGTTGGGGGGATTGAAGCTGTTCGGCTAGAGGGGGCCCTGTACCAGGAGCGCCATTGCTACTGAACAAGGGAGGGGGCCAACTACCATCGTTTTGAACGAGAATTTAGAGAGATCGCACGCCTTGTGACCCAGCTCACCTCCCCCAAGAACCCCTTTAGGTGTACGGAACAATGCGCCACGGTGTTCGAGGCCCTCAAACATCACCTAACACAAACAATATGATGGAACGCATAAATCAAACGTTGGCCGATAAACTGAGGACTAGGACAACCACCTCCAGTACAATGGATTTGCCTAGAGTACTACGGTACGCTCATCCACGTGGCAGACCCCATTAATAATAATGTTTGGTCATGAGTCCCGTATTCCGGCGGATCTGCTGTTCGGAGTACGCCACCCCCGACCTCCTAACGGCAAAGCAGCCTCTGCCGTGGCTACCGAAGATACTGAAGCAAACTCGGGACTGCGCTTTTGAGGGAGAGAGGTGGCTGTTTGAGAGAGGTGAGCTGGGAGACAATCCAGCAGTGGGAAGAGAAAGCCGAGCTGGGATACAATTCAGGAGCAGAGAGGAACGGTGGCTTTGGGCGAGGCGGGTTGTGTCACGGCAGCAGAGACAACCGTCTATACCGGCACAGGACGAGCAGGGGCATTTAGTAAACCCTAAATCTGGTCCCAGATAAACCGTGTGGTGTTTTTTCCTGCGCACGTGCGTGCGTCCCGGGAGTGCGCCGTCCAGCATGGGTACCGTGATTGGGATTGTGCGTGTGAGAGCTGTGGTGTGTGTGAGTGAGTATGGGGAGCAGGGGCCAGGTCGTTAGTGCGCTGGGCTACAAACCTGGCAACGCGAGTTCAAGCCTGCTCATTGCCAGCAGTGACGATTTTCTGAACCAGTCCTCGGCCTATCCTAGGTCGACTCAACCTAAAATGAATATCTAGTCCAGTGTGTGAACACTTGCCACTAGAGCGACAAAGGTGGCCTAGCGTAGTGCTGGTCACCCACCTCAAGGTATGCCGTGCCAACCTGCCTAGGTGATCGCTAATGGCACTTGACCCCACAGTCTCTAACGGCTAGATGGGGGTTTGTTGTCTTTGTCTTTTTGTCTGAGTGAGTGAGTGAGGTCCCATGGCAGACGTTCGGCAGTGTTGTGATAAACTGCACAGTGAGAGATGCCTGTGATCAATGAGGCACTATGTGTAAGTGCGTAGGGAGTGGGCAAGTACTAAAACTGCGCATGTGGGTAAATTGCTGACGGGGGAAATTTTGTCGGTCCTGACGTGGTCAGCACGCTTTAAGCAGAGAAAGACGGCCGGTGACTCAGGGCCGGGAGTGCAGCGAGACGCAGAGGCGGCTCTGCATCACATTATCCTGCACGGTTGTGCGGTGCTTATTATTATTGTGGTGCCCAACGGAGAACCTTCTTGTACAGAGTCGAACTCGTCGCATCCCCCGCCAGGCACCCGGTTTCCGATGTGCGCGTGCGGCCACGTGGCGCGGGCTTCTTACGGCTTCAGCGGCAACACCATGGCGACACCAAAACTCACTCTGTGATGCACTCACCCAGCTAGTGACAGATGAGCAGAGACTTCTGGGTTTAAGATGCTTTATTAACTAACAGAACTTAACGACCGGGGTAACTCCGCGCATCGACGCCTACCTCCCACTCGCTCAGCGCACCCACGCGGAACCTTGCTGATCTACATGCTGCGCCGCCTCCACACCAATTCCCCGGAGAAATCACTTGCGTTTGCAGGCACTTACATATCTCTCCACAGAGCACTGCACGGTTTACTACTACTCTCCCACGCATGCTGTTTACGATCTGACCTCCAATCCGTGNNCCCCCCCCCGGACCTTTCGCTGCTACTGTGCCAAGACTCGAGCCGCACTACCGACTCGCGCCACACCAACTGAAAAGGCGCCTACTGCCAGTATCGACACCGCTCCCGGGATTTCCCATGGGCGGGGGGTGCCCGAAGCCCCCCCTCCCCCCCCACACACCCCTTTTCACTGGGGAACACGCCACATTACAACAACGATGTCGACTCAACCAGTGGGGGGTACTCGGTTTGCTAATACACACTGTGGAACACACGACACTGCAACATCGATGTTGACTCAAACCATGCTTGGTCTAACACACCACCTCTGATGGTCCTCGCACACTTGCCAGGGCACTGCCTCTGATGGTCACTCACACACTTACCACCATCTCTGACAGTCCTCTCACACTCGTCATCACCTCTGATGATCACTCGCACACTTGCCAGGGCACTGCCTCTGATGGTCACTCACACACCACCACCTCTGACAGTCCTCTCACACTCGTCACCACCTCTGATGATCACTCGCACACTTGCCAGGGCACTGCCTCTGATGGTCACTCACAC
>JAZEWT010000001.1:19687751-19698080 GCA_036362905.1 Mordacia mordax
GTGTACGACCATGTGGCGCATGCGGCCATGTGGCGCGGGCTGCCAGGGATTCTTCAGCGGCGGCATAGCAGTTCACCGTCACTCAGCGATGCACTCACCCAGTTAGCGACAAGAGACCAGCGGCGATAGATTATGCAGAGGCCTTCTGGGTGTTTTCAATGCTTTAATTTCAGCCCCAGCAACACACTACCGGGAAGCAGCCCACCATGTTCTGCTACTCTCCCCTCACACATTAGCACGACTTCTTCACACAGCCTCCTCCAACAGTTCCTGCAGGTCAGGTCCCTTCTAGCCCTCCTCACACCGGCTTATAACCATTACGCACCCGCTTTAGCTGCCACCTTGGTTACTCATCTGCCGCCCAGTGTGGGTGGCAAACACATTACCTCATTGGCCCACCCCTCAACCTGTGAATCACTGGCAACTTGCATGGACACAGGGGAGGGGGGAAGCCTAACGTACTCCCCAACTGCACGTGGCCTGGCACGGTCGAGGCTAGGCACCACAAAAACAAATTTTTCTTTGAATTGTAAAAATTGCGGTGAGCCCGTGTGCCTTTAAGACCATTAAATAAAATGTGTTTCTCCCAGACGTAAGCAAAAATACCAAGAAATCAGCCAAATTCACCTTTATGAGGCAGGATAGACAGATGTTTATTGTTACATCAGACTCGATGAGTTACTAAACAACGTTTTTTGCACGTACTGTATGGCATTGTACTGTACAGTATTCTCAATGAGCTTATTTGACATGAGCCGAGGCATAATGTGGGTTGAGATGGGTGCCTGCACAGACAGATGTTAGCCAGCAGAGTACGCTCTGCCTCGTGGGATCAGCATGACATCGGATCGCTTCCGAGTGCGCAGTTTTATCCCCTTCATTTGTACCTGCATAGGCAGTTAAGCCAGTAGGAATGAAAGACTGGTGAGCCTATATGATACAGGGATATTCAAAATCGTTTATCGTTTATTTTTAAGCGGGCGGCACTTTGGCCCAGTGGTTAGCGCTGTCGCCTCACAGCAAGAAGGTCCCGGGTTCGAATCTCTCGGCTCGGGTGCCTTTCTGTGTGGAGTTTGCATGCTCTCNNGTCGTCGGGTGTATTCCTGCCTTACGCCCTGTGTTTCCGGGATAGGCTCCGGCTCACTGTGACCCTATATAGGATTAAGCGGTTTCAGATGATGAGATGAGTTTATTTTTAAGCAATGTTTATCCATTGCTTAAAAATTATCTGGTTCCTTAATATTCCTGAGGTTGTTTTGTACCATTATACAAACAAGTATTAGCAGTGCAAAACTTATTGTAGCTCATGCATTCTAACAACCTTTAGATGTCACAAGAATTGAGATTATTTTGTAAAAACTGTCAAATGTGCCATAAAAATATCAAACACGATGCATGAAGAGCGACAATAAATCAGGGCCTCCAGCCACCCTTCAGGATCTAACTGACGTCTTGGCTGTAATCAAACCACACTTCAGTTAAACAGCATGAGACAGTGAAGTCGAGGAAGAACAAGTTATTCTCATGGGAACATAAAAAAGATATAGGCAAGACAAAACCGATGCATCACTATTCAATCAAAAAAGTTAACGTTAATCAGAAAATGCAACAGTGTTTTAAATTATGAAATGGGATCCTCGTATATATTTCAAATGCCAAAAATATTTATCATATTTAAAAAACAGTTTATAACTTTGTGGACAGAAACTCTAACATTACAGATAGCCGATACAAAATACGGGCTGCACGGTGTGGAGGTAAGTAGTGCTGCCACATCATACCAAGAAGCCCCAGGATTCCATTTCCATCTTGGGTGCCCTTTCTGTGAGGCGCTTGCATGGTATGCTCATGTCTGCATGGGTTTTCACCGGCGTACTGCGAATTCCTCCGTTTTCTGCTTGTGTTAATTGGGTTGGCTAAATATACCCGAAGGTCCTGCAATGGATTCGTGTCCGATCCTGGGTATCGCCTTGCCTCGTGTCCCTGTGTCTGCCGGAATAGGCTCCTGCTCACCTGTTACAGGTTTAAGTGGGTGCTGATAATAAATGAAATGAACAAAAATATTTTAAGAACAATATTTAAAAAGGAAATTTAGATATCTTGGATATGTAATGAAAATAGAACAGACTGAATATCGTTTGATTGGCGAATCAAATCTAAAATAAGTAATTTTAACAGTTGAATGCAGTAGGAGTGTGTAATTTAATGTAATTGAGCAATATTATGAACAGTAGCAGGCCACGCTCGCCGATATCTTTGAGAAAGAAATTGACGCATAGATCGAGATTATTTAATACGGAATGTTGCAGAGATAACCAGTTATTTCGTGCACAGCAATAAATGCTGTTCATTTATGTTCGTTCTTTAGCCATTTGGCCGCGTTGGGTGTGAACTGATGAGCGGGATGCCGGTGCGTTTGGAGGGATGCCCCATCCCTCAACCCGACAATTGATCCGCGAGTCTCCAACGTGGGCGGTGGGATGTGCGTAAGGAGCTGTTGTTACGCTATAACAAACATTTTACATGGCATCTTGAAGGTATCTTGGACAAGTCACATCTCAAATGAAGAAATTGTGTCACAAATGGGATGTAGAACGAAGGTGTTGAATAACATTAGAAGGAGACGGTCAAAGTTTCTCGGGCATATCATGGGGAAAGAGGAATGGAATATCTGGTTTTTACTGGAAAATATGAAAGAGGGATTGTAGACGACAGAGATTAACTAATGTTAGAAGCCTCCCGAGATGGATGAACATATCAACAATGGACATTCTTAGAAGTTCAAAAAGCAGAGATTTGTGGAAGACCATTGTCACCAACGTCCTGTATGATATGGTACCTATAAGAAGAAGACATGACATAACGAGACATTCATCCACAGTGAATTGACGACGATTACTTACCAAAGTTGCTCTTTCTGGATATTCGTGTCAAGCGCTCCTCCTCTCCTTTGCAATGTTTCGTGTCCCATGTATAAGGCATGCCCAGGCATTCTAAAAAAACCGTTGCTGATTATCCATTCTCATGTCGTTGCCGTTCTCTCCGCAGCTCTGTGCAGCGCTTTGTGACCCTCGGGTGAAAAGCGTTTTATAAATGCAATTATTATTATTCTGACAATGTGTAAAATCTAAGTGTTGCCCTATATATGTTGTCTGATGCCAAAGGCGGTGACAATGGACTGGAAATTATGGGGTGGAGTTGTGGTGTGGAGCGGTGCAGTGGCACAGTGAGAAGCGCTGTTGTCTCACAGTAAGGTCCCGGGTTGGGTTCCTGGCTTGAGGGCCTTTCTGTGTGGAGTTTGAGTGTTCTCCCCCTGTCAGCGTGGAGTTTTTCTGGGTACTCCGGTTTCCTCCTACAATCCAAAGACATGGTATTGCCTAAGTTAATTGGCCTGCTTAATAACTTGCCCCCAGTACCCTGCGATGTACTGGCGTCACATGCAGGGTATAGCCCCTCCTTGCGCCTTCTGCTGAGATAGGCTCCGGTCCCCCGCGACCCTGTACAGGATTAAGCAGGTATTGCTAATGGTGGTAATGATGGTGGTGATATTACCTTGAAGTGGTGATGCACGATGGTTAATATACTGTGATATGAGCCCAGCTACCTGAAATATCTTGCCAGGGCTGACATCAGTGGCTTACGACATTTGAACTGGTCCTGGTTCCCTCCGCCTCCCTGTGCCCCCTTCCAGCAACCTACACTGCCAGTGTGATAAAGAGTGATAAAGCAACCGGAATAATACAGCGTGAGAGGAGGCTTTCATCCAGCGTTGGCATGCAAAGTTATTACCGGAACAAAAATGTATGTTCATAATAAACAGAATATATATCGGTAATGTGCTGTATTTTCCTACTTGCTGTGTTTGGTATTACATGTATGGGATCCCGTAATACTGGTAAACGTGGTAAGCTGATGGGAATCTGCCAACCAGGAAGGGGAACAGATGGCGTTACCACGGTGGCTGAAAAGACTGATTGAAAAGGGAGCCCAGCTGGAAGGCTTAAGGAAAATGTACGGCTTTCCTGAGGTTTTATTGGCAAAGAAAACCCTGGGTTTCAGCCCCCATTTTATACCCGTTTACTCTGATTTGTTTTTAAACTAAACATTATGATCCATGACATTTGTATTCTGTTGTAAAAAGTGTTGTATTTGTAATGCTGTACTTTACCGCAGGATACTTTGTCATTGTTAATAGATTCTTATTTAACAATTGGATTAACTTATATTTCTCTAAAACACATACAGTACGCCATTAAGAGTATCTCCACATTTTCTGCAATTAGCTAGATTGCATAACCACAACAATTTGAGCTAAACTCTATATTAACATCCATATGCCAGAGGTTAATGTCATTCAGTACTACTACAAATGTATTGCTCAGTAATTATCTTAATGAGCAGTGAAACCATTCTACTGTTCGCCTATTTACACGGATTGCTGTTATTCATTGTATGACTGAGTACCTATATGAAACTGATTGTATTGCGCGTATGTAAAGATCCTTAATGACCGTGCTACAATCTGTAAGGTCAGAGTGTATGATTCGTGGGTGAAGTTTTATAATATGATGTGTTCTTAATAAAGGATTTTCTGTTATGGCGAGGTTTTTAGAGGACATATTATTGGTAAATATACAAAATGCCTTGGATGGTGTCATACACAATGATGCATATTATTTCCCGCAAGTTTTAAACTTGTTATTATATATATAAAAAAAAACCCAAAATGTTATTGTTGCTGAGTTTCCATTCTATTGTCGCTGTTGTTGACGTGCCGTTCTCTCCGCAGCTCTGTGCAGCGTTTTGTGACCCTCGGGTGAAAAGTGCTCTATAAATGCAATTATTATTAAACGGGAGTAAATGAAATCAGGCAACAGCTGGCTTCGTCTTGCTTTGGAGAGGCGGATGAGAATATTAGTGAAACGTCCAACATGTGTTGCTCAAAGATCTCATTCATGAAATAAAAGAAATCTTTGTTCATGACTTGCCCTCAGATAGAATTACATTTTTTCAAAGAGAGATTTGTGTAAATATTGTTTCTTGTACTGTATGTGTTTACCATGGCGGCGCCGTGGCGCAGTGAGTAGCGCTGCTCTCACAGCAACAAGGTCCCGAGTTCGGTTCCCCTGCTCGGGTGCCTTTCTGTGGCGAGTTTGCATGTTCTCCCCGTGTCCACGTGGGTTTTTGTCGGGTACCCCGATTTCCCCCCACCGTCCAAAGACACCCTGTTGTCCAGGATAATTGGTCTATTGAGTAAATTGCGATGTACTGGCGTCACAGCTTAGGTATAGCCCCGCCTTGCATTCTCTGTCTGTCAGGATAGGCTTCGGCCTCCCGCGACCCTGTACAGGATTAAGCGGTCATTTATAATAACGATATATTTGTTTACCACTATACATTAGTATATAGTGCAAAATTTTGGCAAAACACTGTTGCCTAAACCTCGTTCCAAACAGAAAAACAACACGTGTTAATAAGTCTCTCTCGTGACCTTCTTTAGAGTTGCAAATTAATTACATGGGGCCTTAAATTCCAAAATAAATCACTTACATCAAGGTAATTCCTAACGTGAACGTCACTCAAGACCGATACCGTCCCAGCCATCGCCTCACATTACATCCTACCGAGTCAGTGGCTGCCTTATGTCACAGACAGCAGCCTCTTGAGATGGGTTACCAACCCCCATCCTTCTCACTCTTTCCCCCGTATCCTCCACACAAGCACCCAGCTCCAACAAAGCATTCAAAATGAGGCTTTTGTTCTTATAGTTAGCCTGGAAAGGAGTAAGTGGTGAACGATGTGTGCAGCAGGCACCCGCAAGAATTGCTGGAGGAGATCAGCGCAAGGGGACCTTGCCGAGCGCTTCAGTTCCACAGTTGTTCAAAGAAAAAGGCGCTACTTTTGTTTTAACCACAGTGGCACTCTTTTAAGAGCCTATAGCCCGCTGCTTAATAAAACAGACAATGGCACCGCAACAAAGTACCCCTTCTGTGCCACTGGACAGCTAGGATCACATGATTTCTAGCGGTGAGATAGCATTTTGTACCATAAAAAAGTAAACTGTACATCTCTTACAAATCCTTCAAACAATACGTTTCTTTATGCGCCATGGCGTATCAGCTTAAAGTTTCACTATCAACAGGGCGATAATTTTGAAAAGTATACAATTGCTATAGATTTGTTTTAATGTATATTCAAGGCAGTAGACCCGCAGAAATATCCTGAATACTTATTTTAAACTCATGATTGATGGTAATAATTGCATTTCTAGAACGCTTTTCATCCGAGGTTCACAAAGCGCTGCACAGAGTTGCGAAGAGAACAGTTTGTCAATGACAATAACATTAGAACGTAAAATCAGCAACAAAAACGTTTTGGGTGGAGGGTTGGTTTATTAAAAATAAAAACCTTTTACTCAAGAGCCCCAGATTTTGATAAAATAACAATTGCATTTCTAGAGCGCTTTTCACCCGAGGGTCACAAAGCGCTGCAAGGAAGAGCTGCGGAGCCTAAGTAAAGTAGAAAAGTAAGAGCGAGTATACGTATATGATATAATAACATTCTCGGCCCCTCAACTAACATCCTCATGAATAATTTACAGCTGTAATTGGCCCCACATTAATCGTATACGTCTCCGTGAGAGGTTTCTGATGTATGTAAAGGTTAGATGGGAATATGTATCCGAGTCTTCAAAATCGTTTCAACGTGTATTTGTTGCTGTATTTTCATGCATATTAGGTAGCACCCGCGGTACTTGTTGCTGAGGTTCACGGTTCGAATCCAGCGGCCACCCTATTACTGCCGTTGTAACAACCTTCATAATCTGCGCATATGCTTTGCCCGTTGACGTAAAACAAATGCCCTGACATTATTTTCAGGAATAGGCAACTGTGCGCAGAAGAACGGGTCCAAATTTGGGAAAAGAAAAAAAATGCCCAAAATCTATTCAGTTGTATTTACTGTGCTGGCGGACTAATGTCCAGGGTAATCCCTGCAAATCAGACCATCCTGGGCACCTGAATTCTCTTGTGGATAAGCAAAATAAACATGAAACTGGATGAGCAACCACCATGCGTACAATATAAGTATAATGGTCGTTTTGGAAAAGAGGGGGCAGCGCAACAAAATCTATTGCTCTGTACTCTCTCCACTGTCACCCTCCTTGACTTGTGTGGTGATGCGTCGTCACTCAAACTCTACTGCCTTAACGATGATGGCAAGGCCGTCACGCAGAAATTAACAATAAGGGCTGTATATGTTACGTAGTACTGTATGCTAATCGTTTGCGATCAAATGCACGGCAAAGCCATATTACAGCGGGGATTAACGATTTCCCCGTGTCGTCTCGCATGTAACATTTGCAGACAAAAGGCCAGGCAAAGCCACGCCTAGGCAGCATTAGCAGCAGACATTCGCACCCCTTTGTTGGTTCAGCGCAGAGGCACTGTCAGCAGGCGGAAGGCACCACGCTGTTAACGGGAGGCGCAAGGGAGCAACGACGCCTCCAATTTATGTGAAAGCAGACGCGCTGTATCTTCTTTGGGTCCTTGTTTCCCTCCGTCACCACATGAATGCGTGTGCCTTTAGAGTAGGCATTGTCAGTTTCTAATCACGCCTTGATGGAATTCTTCAAACAGATCTCAGTTAATTTTCATTGCGAAACGAGAAATCGCTTTCACGACACTGCGGGAGCAGTCAGCGCTTATGAGTGACAGCATGATCTCCAACATTGACAAGCACAATTGCCACCCAAGCAATGTTACATTTTCAAACAGTACTGTATACTACTGTACCCAGACCTTTTGGAATTGCAAAGATTCATTAAACGCGTGTGTACATTTTTTAATATTTGTTTGGAAATGGCTGAAATTATTATTGTAGTGGTAATTGCAATAGTAAGTAGGTTTTCAGTGAGGGGGTATTCAGAGCTACTGCGTTAATAATGATTGTTTTAGGTACATGACTGATAATGTTGATAGTGTAGTTTTAATATTTGGTTAATGATAATTGTATTGCTGCAGTAGTTTTGTTACATTTTTGTAGATGATGGCGTTTACAATATTGAAGAATATGCATATGTTTCATTGTTACCATATTAGAGTCGGTGGTTTTTATGAAGATATTTAAAATGATGTCGTTCACATATGTTTTGATGATTGATTTTCTGACAATTATTACATTGTTTTGATAACGATTGCAGTATTTGACAGGCACTGTTCTGACATCTAATGGAGATTTGAACATTTGTAATAACGTTGTTGGTGTCAATGCAGTATATTGTCTGTTTTTTTGTACGCATCATTAGTTGCTTAAATAAATAGATTGATAGCTAATTGCGATTTTTCTCATTACTATGTTATTTCTGATTAAAGTTTATATGATTTTGGCATAACATCGACAGCACATGTTTGGTGAAGGTGATGATAGAGATGGCTTTTGAAGATGCAATAGATGAACGTGTTTATTAGGATAATGAAACTGTGGGGATGAACAACGGGGATGATGCTTTATCATGTAAATCAAAAACATCTGAACACATCCGTTCGTGACACTGCCTTAACAAAGAGAGCCTGCATAAGCGGCGACGAGCCTGCACGAGCGTGCGAACGAAGAGATGCAATTCACGACTCCTCTAACGGGGTGACGTCACACGGATCCCAGCGAGCCCGTCCCGCTCAACATCCGCCGAGGAAGCCCGCAAGGGAGGCGCGGGAGGAGGGAGCGGAGGCGGCCGCGACGTCCGCGACGTCCGCTCCTGCGTGCGTGCGTGCAGCCCGGATGGACCGCGGAGCCGAGTAAGGGGGCCCTTTGGTCCCCGTTACACAGCGCTGTGGAGGAAACGGGACTGGCCCGGTAACAAAGCGCTGGACGGCGAAGCTCGTGATAGCGAAGTAGTAATGGGATTAAACATGACGCGTTAGCAGGACGCTCTCGCTGCTCGGCACTTGAGGTTTTTCTTCCTCGTGTGTGAAGAGCAAACCCCTGGCTCGTCCCGACTAAAATTGAGTGCCCAAACGGGGCGGGCGAGCGATCGGGCGCTACGCCGTTCCTTTCTTAAATTTAAACAGGAAAAAAAAAACCCCACGGAGACAGCGGCTACAACAAAACCTCGCTGGAGGAGATTCCGCAACGACAACAACAAAAACGTGGCTTCGAGAAACGAGAAGCAACGGCGGACGAAAGCGCGCAGCCATAGCCACAGACGCACAAGTTATAAACCTAGGGACGGTTCGGGACGCCGCTTCCCCAACTTTCGCATGCATCTATGAGAAAATCAGGGAAAAGCAAAAGCTCCACCAAGATGGGAAACGCGGGCAGCATGGAGCCGGCACAAGCTGCCGCCGCCGCTGAAGCGAGGGCGCACAGCATGCCCCTCAAGCTGCCCATGCCGGACCCTGGAGAGCTGGAGGAGAGGTTCACCGTCGTCCTGGTGAGACGCTCGCTCTCTCTCTGCCTTTGTGCTGCTGCTGCTGCGCTTTCACAACAGTTCGGCTGTCGCGATTGTCGTCGCCGCGCTTGAATATTTGATGCAGTTTTGTTTCCGCACGCTGCGATCTCGCGACATTGGAAACGCGACTGCGTGCGGTTGTGTGAAATATATCCGCGAGTCAATGCCCCCCCAGCCGCTCGCTCATCTTGGGATGCGCAGCGAGAAAGAGAGAAGAGAGACACCGAGAGCGCAGCGGCGAACATTCGGCACCAGCGGTGCATATGGTGTCACACTGGGCGGACTTGAGTGCGCCGAAATAATACTGCAGTGGAGGAAGTCTTTGTATGAAGAATGGCCATTGTAGGAAACGTCTGCAGTGCTGTGTTTGAAGACAATGCGTTCAGTGTTTTTGGTTGTGCAGCAACATCACCAAATCATGTGACGTGATGATTCCCTTTTCCAGTTGTTTCCATTGTAGACTGTGTTGTGCAGTACGTCTGCTGTTGCGGGTGTATTGTGCTGTGTGGCTGCCTGTCCGCTATGGAGGATGGTGTTGTGGTGTGTCGTCGCCTTGTTGAGACGGTTGTCGATACGGGGGCCGGGGCTTCACAGCGTCGTTAAGTGTAAACACGTAAGAGATAAGAGAGTGACAGCGAAAACAATGAAGGGCTCCGCCGCTTTGTCAGCGGTGGTTCTGCGGCTTCAGCGGTGGGTGCAGGTTCAGCGGCGGTGGTGCGGGTTCATTAGTGGGCGCGGGTTCAGTGGTGGGTACGGGTTCAGTAGCTATGGTGCGGGTTCAGCGGTGGGTGCGGGTTCAGCGGTGGGTGCGTGTTCAGCGGTGGTGATTGTGCGGGTTCAACAGTGGTGGTAAGGGTTCAGTGGTGGTACGGGTTCGGTGG
>JAZEWT010000001.1:19713006-19748469 GCA_036362905.1 Mordacia mordax
CTGCTTAGTGTGGTTATTTTAAAAAGTATTGCTGTAGTAAACATTTTGCACACCCAAGTTGCTGTAAGGTTTAAAGCATGCTTACAAGAAATTGGCTGGAGAGAAAGCAATAACAGGACGTTTCCTCCATAGCTCTGTGCAGTGCTTTGCACCCTCGTTATGAAAAGTGCTCTCGAAGTGCAATTATTACTATTAATAACCATTCTAGATGTGGACATAACTTGATATTCTACAAGCTCGCTGCTGAATTTGTGCTGCGTATTAAGCATCCTATGATGTACATGTAGAGTAAGCTCTGGTCGCAAGTCGCATCGTGCATGGTTGGCATTAACAGTTGACACATTCAGGTGCTCCTCATCTGCTGATTTCCATATTTAGGGCAGACTGCCATTTACACCAGGCACAGGAGCAAAGCCCTCCCCATCTACCGATTTCAACATCTTGACAAATGTATAGTTTATAGAGTGTGGATGTCAACTGGAGAGTACAGGAGCACTGCTCCAGGCCTGTTTGATATTGGGGAACCATATTGTGGATCCTATTATTAGCCTGTCATCCGCAAAATGTTGACACCCTGCGGGAGAGAAATTGCGGATACCCATGAGTAATAGAATGAACATGTATGGGACTTCACGTATTTGTGATAACATCGTGGATAATGAGAGTAATGATGTAAGATAAAGGGGCACCCAATACCTGTGAATTGCTCGTGGATAACTGGTTGATTTAGCCGCACGATTCTACTTATCTGTGAAAATCGCGAAAAACCTTGGGGATGTATGTAATGTTACGATTAGTAGTGGGGTTAATATAAGTGCACTACAGTGCTAAGTTTTTGAACTACAAGATCTAACATTGCTTACTGCCACTGCGTGTAAACAGAACACCACTGATCGTAAATGGCACTCTCTTTCATGGTTCAATGATAACTGCTGGAGCGTTTGTTGGATGCCTTTAGGTCCCGTTTGATCACTTTGGAAATGACAGGTGCATTCAGTTAAGCAACTAACCACATTAAGCAAATGGTAAAAAAAAACCAGTACATTATCCTGTGCAACTGTCTATATTTGTCTTGGTGCCTTAATACAACACTGCTTTTTAAGTGTGATTAAATCTGAAAGTTGTTTGGCAATTGCAGTTGAGGAAACGTGTTTTGCATGTTATACGGTACTACAGTACGATACATTTGGTGCTAACGCAATTAAACCTAAATTAATTATTTTTGTTGGATAGTGCCTCTCGGTTTGTGGATTTTTATTTAAATGTGTGTGAAGAGATGAGAAATGACGGCTAAAGTGAGAATACAAATCACAAATATAGTGTAGCGCCAATAATGTGGCAGTGCAGTTTCAGTCCATGACAGATACGACTCATTATAACTAATGACACACGGGACGGTGCAGCCCTGTGTCGTCGAGCATATTTTCCCTTGACATAATTTTGAATGTGAATAGCAGGGACAACACCACAGTATCGGGTGTTTTTGACCATAAGAACTGGCCAAGTGCTGTGTGCGTTCTTAATGTTTGAATTTAATACAGATGTTCTCAAATTCCATTCCTCATGTTCTTCTCAGGGTATTTATCTGTTTAGCAGTTAAATGTAAGGTCATCCTCTTAGACGTGGAAATGTTCCTTGCATGAACCGTGTAATAACATGAGAACTCAAGTTGGATACCGCAGATGTATATATTTAATCGATTTCAAGGCAAAAAATATGAATTTCCTTCCTGCAGTTTGCAATGATGTTTTGCCACTTTACATCCTGTTTCACTCAGTAAACTTGAACATAACAATGGCGCTACAGCCCACCACATTGCTATTAGAATGCATGTCACTGCCATTGGGTAGTTATTTTGCAAGGAAAAGACTTAACGTTTTCCATAAGGAAGTGCCGTGCTCTATTTGAACACTGTTGCGATATCCTCTGTGCTTTTTTAAATGATGAGAGCACATGTCCTGTGTGCAGTTAAAAGTGCTTTTACACTCACGAGTGTTGAGGTGGTACTCAGCTCTTTACAACCCTCATGAGGTGATAGACCTGCAGGCCTATAGTGGAGGCAAGTCTCTTCATATCACGACCACTTTTGGCATCCCCACAATTTTAGATAATATTTATTTCCACTGGGTGGTAGGGCCACGGATAAGTGGAGTTCTACCAGGCTTAGTAGATCAGCAGTCTAGCAAGCAGCTCTAAATTGTAAAACTGCCTTATCTTATTAATTTAATTATACATAGGGTTTTTTCCCCCGTGTGGATAAGTGGAGTAAAAATGTGACTAATGTATATATGGCATCTACAATTTTTTAATGAAACAACGTTAGATTTAAAACCAAAACACCCAAAAAACGTTATTGTTGCTGATTTGCTGTTCTTATGTGGTTGTTGCTGACATTCCGTTCTCTCTACATCTTTGTGCAGCGCTTTGTAACCCTCGAGTGAAAAGCACTCTAGAAGTACAAATATTGTTATTGTTACTGCACCATTAATATTTTATTTGTGAGATATTTTTAATCGTTTAAACGGTTTGCATTAATTGACTTTATTGTGACAGCCATAGATCAACATAGTAGGTGAAAAGCACTCTAGAAATGCGATTTTTATAATTACATTTAGGCTATCAGAAGCAGTCTTACACTGTACTGTACTTTCTCAAAGAAACTACAGTAATGTGCTAATAAAGTATTTTAATTAATTAACATTTTAAAATAAAGTGTCGGCAAAATATATTCTTGACCTTAACTAATTTTCCTGCTTTCATATCAGCAAGGCTTCCCCTGTTTAACTCCAGCTGGATCCGCTTGCAGATATGACATCCTGTATCGCAGGATATCACAGTTTAACCAACAGTGAGCAGTTTGTCTATAATCACGCCGAACTCGGTCTACTCGACCATCTATTGGATTTATGACGCTGTACCTTGAGATGGTCGGATGATCTCCATATGAGCGTCTTTTTCTCAAGGCCAAACGGTCTGAGAATGTAGAGAAACATATGCTGATATGGGTCCTGGCATCAGTGACTTTTCAACAACCAATTTGTTCAGCAGCTTTACAAGTGAAAAATATGTTTGCGTGCTTACAGTGTAATATATTGATTCATCAATTAAATAATATTGATTCTTAAACTCATGATACATGCATCACATTGCCTGAGTAAGAATCAATGTTTTCTGGTTTGTCTTTGGTATGCAACCAATGAGATCACTTGACCCTTTCACCACAATGTTAAACAAGGAAAAAAAGTCATGCCTATGCATGGACCTGCATTTGTCCTTGGAAGTGAGGTATAAAAAGTGCCCATCACCTGCAGTGACAGTGTGGGGAAGAGGTGTGTACTTGGAATTACAATACTTTACCTTGACAGACAGAAGAACACAGAGTAGACGATATGCACAGATTAAAGACATCAACCTTACTCTTTATAAACTAAGTGCACCTGTGCAGGACATATCACTAACAAGGATGACAGCAGATGGACTAAACTGGAGATAAGATAGCATGTCACATGTCCTATTGAGTGCATAGGCGAGACAAAGAGGGATTGTGGCATAGTAAGACCTTGATAGATGGTGAGCAAGTGGGGATAAAACTTACATACATATCCTTTATTCACTTGAGACAAGCCAGTGATAGACAGCAAGCAAAGGTACTGTGTCTTTTAAAGATGCGACTTGACTGACAACGTTGACAGTAATTTAAAACACTTCTGTTATGCAGTTGGTGCTTTTCCCAATATGATACAAAGTACTGTATGGAACATTAAACGTTCAATAATTGTTTAAACGTTGGCAGCTGACAAGCTGCACAGCCTTGAAACACTGTACAGTGTTCCTGCCAGCTTTGATCTTACAAGACATGATTGTTCAGAATGTGTAGGCTGGCTTCTCACCCACAAGGCTCTCACTGGCGCTGCTCCAACATACATCCGTGACCTACTTCAGGCACCCTCCTCAACATGATAGCTTCGATCTTCCAATACCGGCTTGCTGCATGTGCCCAGATTGCACCTCCATTCGATGGGTGACAGAGTCTTCTTGCGCGCTGCTCCCAGACTCTGGAATGCCCTTCCATTGGAGATTCGAGCAGCTGAGTCCCTGGGCATCTTCAAATCTCATCTGAAGACTCACTTGTTCCTTAAGGCTTTCAAGCCCTCTGGCTGGGACTGTAGATGCTGCTCAATGTTATTGTTGCTGATTTTCCATTCTTATTTCGTTGTTGTTGGCATGCCGTTCTCGCCGCAGCTCTGTGTTCAGCGCTTTGTGACCCTCGGATGAAAAGCGCTCTGCAATTATTATTATTTTAAGCTGCACTTTCTGTATTTTCAATTCCTATCCTGCTTTTCACTCCTTTGTCCTATCCCAAATCCCTCCCCTGCCCCACCCCCCAGCGTCATCATGATCACTGGCAGCAATAATGGGAACTAAGTGACGCATATGGCCTTCATGAGCACATGTGCGCCTGCCTTGCTCTTTCGACAAATCTGATATTGATTTGTGCAGGCCCAATAGCCCAGATTGATAAAGCTCAATCGTTTATGTGTTTGCGAGCAGTCAACTGCCAATTTGCAGACGTGGTATGTTGCTTGAAATGCCTCGTTGGCATTTCGTGTCTTGCTATTTTTTATATATATTAAAAAAAAACAATTGAATGCAGGTTTCAGTTTAATATTACAAGAAAAAACAAATGACTCTAATGATATTATTGTTTTGCGACATTTGGAAATTGAAATAATTGTTGCCGGTGATGGACTGGCGTCCCATCGTCGGTATATCCCTGCCTTGCGCCCTGTGTCTGCCGGGATAGGCTCCGGCTTCACTGTGACCCTGTATAGGACTAAGCGGTTTCAGACAATGAGATGAGATTAGAAATAATTGTTGCATATTTTGTTTGTGCAGCAATAAGAGGCCATTACAACATTTTGTTTGCTTTGGAGTTATTATAGCTATACCCTTCAATGAAACGTTGACAAATTACCTGAAGCATTGTACCAGAAACACAGGTGCATTTCTGTATTGCTATATTTTAGGTTAGAAGTAGACAACTAAAACTAAAGAAGACAGTGAATATTGTATCAAGCAAAATGAATAAAGGCAGATTAGGTTCAATCACATTTCATGAAGCAGCCAACAATAAAATGGGGCTCAATTGCAAAGTTAAACTGTAAATTCCCCTTTGCAGGTGGCAGGGCACCATCCTTTTATGTCACAAATCAGCCTTGAAAGTGACATTTTATTCTTTACTAGGCCTCTTTATCTAAATTAGGGACTCAGTGGGAAGTTGCTATTTGCCCTCTTTGTGCATCGTCTGAAATTCCCTCTCTCCTTGTCATCAATTGTGCTATCTACTATCAGCTAGTGTTTAAACCAGGGTAGAGGAGCGAATGGGAAAATTGAGGAATTAAACAAAGTCCAGGCGAGCAGCGAAACTTTGAATAAGTTTACATGGACAGACAGCAAGGAGAGAGTTCGAGTAGTTCAGGCAGGATATAACAAAAGCCTTGACCAAGAGTTTAATGGATTCCTCAGTAAGATAAGGACAGATTTTTTGGATGTTAAATCGGTGAAACCGGCATATACGAGATAGATTGGAGATATGGAGATCATATGAAATACAAGAATCCAGGGTGATGCCGAGGTTTATAACAAATGAGGAGGCAGGCATAGTTATCGAAACCAATATAGATGAAAAAAGGAAAGATTGGGTGAAAGGGAACGAATAAGAAAAAGGACATCTGTTTTTGAACATTTAAATGGAGATAGTGCTAATACATTCACGATGAAATGGCTGATATCCGGGAAGAAGTATCAGAGGTGTAAATGAAGGGAGAGAGATAAATAAAGCGCTGGACATCATCGACATAGGTAAGAAAATGTGTGCCTGGATAGTGTTGTACATTGTTAATGATATGTGTTTGGCTGTGTGGCTATGAGGGACAGCTAAGGGCAGTACTGCAAAATGTAATTGTGGTATTGTACTCTATACAGCCTTATCTATCCATTTGCATTCACCCACCCCATACCAGCACAGTGAAATATGGTCATATAACCCTCACACTGCATGAAAGGCCCTTATCCAGCAGTAGTATGACAAACGGCTCTATGTACACAGAGTGGCATTATAGCACTGTACAGTAATACTGTGCTCATTTCAGAAACTTTCAATAATCTGATTGTTATTCTGTGGTACATCGACGCCTCACCATCTTGCTGCACTCCATGCTCCGCTAGTCCAGATGTCTCGACCTGTCTAGTGTGCGCTGTGCACGTAAGGATGGGATCCATCTCTCTCTGGCGGTGTCTCAACATGTGCTTGCATCCCAAAATTACTACACAGAACCCTGATGATGATCCCGAGGCCCACTCACGCTTCCGCGCACACTCAGCACTATCTCCACGAGTGCAGTTACATCACTCGGCCGGTTCCCACGTGCGCGCACGTCACCTCGGCGAAGAACACTGTCACTCACGCACACCTACCCAGCACTTAGCCCGCTGTACCCGAACTGCTCCCCTGAGATCTTACACATGAAAGCTTCCACGCGCAGTGTACTCTGTCCAGGCTTGCATCTGTCCACTGGTTCAATCACACACAGCACTCACAGTCACACTAGCGCATCGCACGAGTTTGCGCAATACCAGACGCCACGCTGCCTTCCTGGGACTCGCTCCTATTTCATCACTTACGGCCCAGGTGTTATACTTCACTGCCCATCGCACCATCCTTTGTGACCCTGGGGTGAAAAGCGCTCCATAAATGCAATTATTATTATTATCTTCTGCTATGTCTCCCCCCCAGGGCAACAAAATATATGTTTGTCTCCATCGCACCACAAGCCCCGGCTTCCCTCACAACTTCCAGGTCACCTCGCGACGTTTCAATCCCCGAGGGTGTCAAAACCTTCCCAACCAGTTTGTCCCCACATTCGAAATTCCTCTGGCCACCATTCATATGCCAACTAATGCATTAGTTTCCTCTCCATGCGCAAGCATAACTAAATGTGGCTGTCCCCCCACCACCCAGGGTGGCCGTTTGACTTCCGGGCCCACGTCAACCATGNNNCCCCCCCGTCTTGTGCAGAAAAAAATCTTGGAATAAGCTTCTCACTTCTCTGGATAAATAAAAAAAACACCGCTTCGAGGGGATGAGGCCGTGCTGGGGATTAAACCAAAACGATGCTTTTGCAATGCACAGTGAAGTGAGCATCGTGGTCCCAGCGGCGATGCACTTGGGTCCACGCATTGGGGGTCGGCTTCCCGTGGCACCACAATTTCACGTTACATTTAGTCCTTAATTCCTTAATTGTATAACGTGGGTTACCCTTGGTGACACAATAGCTCTGCAGAATGAGTTCAGTTCGCCACTGTGTTGAACTGTGTTGTCCTCATGAGAATATTTTAGGCGTTGTCTCTGATTCTAGCTACAGGTCACCATTTTTGTCCATGAGCGTTTAGAATTATTTCAGTCTGCTCTAAATATTTTAAAGGCGTTCTTTCCCAATTCCTCAGGAGAGGCCTCTTAAGATTCGACTAGTTTGATAGTTTTCGGCCACTTTGGGGTTGTTTCCTGCCACCGGCTCCCATTGGTAACAGAAGAGCGCACACAGAGGAAGGGGGGCCAATTGCCCTGGCGCTTCCCCCGAGCGACCATGATTGGCCAATGTCAAGGTCGGGGTGGCCTAAGGCAGAGATGGTGGAGGATCGAGGAGCGGGACCGAGGAAATCTATTTAGAGCGACTCCAGACGGAAGGCGGGATCGTCAATGCAGTCGAGAGGCTATCTGTGGATGAAGCCGGATGTGAATAAGAGTGTGGCAGAACCAGCTGTGTTTATGAGTTCAGAAATATGCTACCATCTGCTTTTGCTGTATATATTTTATTGAGTTAAATAAAAATAAGCATTTTCCAACACTGCCTCGAGGTCATTACACAGAGGCATAGTATTAACATGAGGTGTAAGGAAGATGATTCGAGTTTTGGAATGATTAGGCATATTAGTTTCCCCCCAGTGATTTAATTGAGGTTGCGATTGTATTCAGAGGCACATTATTTTTTGTTTAAATATTACCATATACAGTGGAAGTTCATAATGTTTAGCATTTAGGCTTATGGCACATACAAAAGTGTATGAACGAGACATAATACTCGAGGAACAACCGATACTTAAGTGACAATGTGACCCCCTGAATAATGACAATTTGTTGAATTCTCAGGATGCTGAAGCATTACATACCAAACTCATGTATTGTAACTGCATTTGTATTTCTTTTGATGTGCAATTGGTGTTTCCTTTGCCGAAATTACACAAGAATCCGATAGCCGTTTTATTAAATGTGCTTTGGAAGCCATTTTTTATGCTCTCAATCTCAGATTAGTCCTACTTGATGAGCATTGCGCAAATTTTAATTGCTAATGCCTGTTTTGTCTGCAGCCATGTAGCTAATTCATCATAAAACATGTACATAGGTGAAAAGAGCTCCAGAAGTTCAGTTATTTGTATTACATATCTATAAATGTTGGTTTGGATATAACCCTGTTGTTGCTAACTTCAGTATTGTGCCCAGTTTTGATAGTTGATTTTTGTCAATGTAGTTCTTTGCTCTAATAAAATAGCAACATACTGTGTGACGCTTGTGTATTGTACTACAGGTGTTCAAAACCATCTTTGTATTTTACCAAACTATCCTTAGCCTAATTATCCTCAACACATATCCCCAGCAACTGCATGATCCGTGGAAACATCTATTATTGGTGGGTCTTCCTCTTCCTATTTTGCACGATTATCCATAATTGTATCCATAAGTATTTGCAAAGAGGTATCCCATTAGCAATTTTCGCAAATAAAAGTCGACACGACATGATCAAAAATCCTATTATCCGTGGAGTTATCTGCGAATTTTTCTACCACAGTAGAGTCAAATCGTTGACAATACATCCTTACATTGATCCCCCATATCACTGCAAATAAGAGTAGTTCTCTTCCAGTTTTATACATGGTGGTTGTACGTTAATTACTCTTATTGCAATATGCTGTGAGGTCAGAACTTGTTCTGCCATTCCTGACTGATTAGGTGCATTGTCCTGAACGAACCAGATCAAGCATATAATTAGTCTAACCAAACTCTATCTTGGCAGCGGTGAAATAGCAATTAACCTTGATGTTGATTTGATGGATAGCCATTTGATTTAAGCAATGAGCCCTTCTTTTTGTTATCCTGGATTCAGCTGGCTATATTTTACAACAGAACTGTAATACAGTGCTCTCCTGCATAGTACTGTACAATAATAGTAATGAAAAAAAAACAGTAAGAACCAGATAAATATTACACGCCAATCAAAAACGGTATTTATTTTTTTAAAGCGCATAGTGATGATGTTTTTCTCATTTTGCACCGAAGCCATTAGTGAATATTTTACATCACTCCACAGAACTGTTTGCACCTTTCATCTGTGATGATTCCCATAAGCCAATATGGAATGGTGTCAAATTACCGAAAATTTCTTTTCGTGTATAAGAGGAATCCTGTGGTACTCCAATTATTCACAGGTTATCACCAAATAATGAGGTACAGTAGAATATGCACAGCCAATAGTAGAATATCCAACATTGGTTCCCCATTGGGCAGTACAATGGATAAAAGGAGGTATTTTGTATAGTCAAAGTATTGATGATTGCTTCGAAAATCTGCTCTCTCGGGACAGCCTACGTCGATCACATCCTCTCTCCACCTCGCGACGTTTCGCCTCACGTTAGAGGCATTCTCAGTCGCCTGAGGAGGCCTCTAACGTGAGGCGAGGTGGAGAGAGGAAGCGATCGATGCGGCTGTCCCGAGAGAGCAGCTTTTCGAAGCAATCATCATGCATCGAGCCGTGAAAACCTACATCATTACAGTCAAGGTATTATGCAATATATGCGCCCTAGATATTACAAAAATATCCGTAGTTTTGCATAGTACTGCATCTAGTGCTGTCCTGCACTTATCTTAGTTGCATTTTTACTTTCGTGAACAAAATACTTGGGAACTCTTGTTGCTTGTTGGGCTTCAGTGGCGAGCATTGTTGTATCTGCTGCTTGCAGACCTGCATTAGCTGCACGAGATGAGTCTTGCGTTACCGTGGTTATTTGTACGCAAAAGGTCATGGGAGGAGGAAAAGTAATCTCAATCAAACATTGATGTCATGTCCATAAGGTGCATTATCGTGGCTTTGCGAAAGTCGATCATTTGTCTTCCTATACTCTATGCGAATGAGACTCCACAAAGTCTCAAATCATGGGAGTGTAGTTGCTTTAATTAACATAAAACAAATCCATTGCCTGACTTCTATACAGTCATCTCAACTACCTTCCACTTTCATTCTTTATGGAGAAATGCCAGCTACTTTATATAATTGTATAGCTTGTGAGTTATAAATGATGTATATTATTATCTGCTTAGACTCATGGATTAGAACCATGGACAGTGCCCTTTTAAAATGTAAGGTCGAAGAAAGTAATGCGGAGGTGCATTATTAAAATTGCATGGATCAGATAGCATAACCAATTTAGAAAAGTCATAGTACCCATTAATCAATAATAAAAGTTTGAGACCTTGGGCAGGGCGTATCTTGCTGATGCGTCAACTAACTATTGAATGGCAGTCAAAGCAAGGTACACAGCTGAGAGAATGTCCACCATCCAGTGAAATGAGCATGTGTGAAGGTGCTAGTTGGATTGTTAAACAGAAGACCATGAGAAATGATAATAGCTTTGAGAGTGATGCTGATAATTGAGTGATGCTGGTAATGTCAATAAACCGACGTTCAATATATCGGAGACAGCATTTTTTATATACTGTAGTGAGGTGCCACAAATCTGTTAAAGCACTTATGTGTTTGGTGGCTTAATGCCCAAAATTATTATTTTTCACATTGTAGTCACGCGCTTAAAAAATTGTCTTCTGTTCGATGCTGCACGGTAAACCGTATTAATACTTAAATAAGAGTGCAAACTCCTTACGCTATTTCATCGCAGATGGAGAGGAGTCGCGTGGCTCAATACTCAACTCCTCTGCCGTTTTTGTGAATGGGTTTTTCACCCATGGTATTTCGTGGATGGTAGCATCTTCGAATACTATCGCCCACATCGCTGTGGACGTTTATTGCATACAGTAGATAAAGTCTTCGATCCTTCCAAATTCCGTTAATTAAAAAAAGAGATCGCAGCTGGGCGACAGCTGTATTCAGATAATGTACAGTATAATGTTTCACTATGAAGAATTACTATAAACATTATTTTTCAAACACTTGTGTCTGGCATTTGATGCTAATTGCTGCAGCTTGTATACTTCTTACACCACTGCATCCACTGATGCCCACACTCTTGCCAATCAGTTAAATCAAGACTTAACCAGCATCATCAATTAACCAGAGCCCATTAAACACCTCACCTCACGCATACGCAAACACCAACACCCAAACCAATGGCTCTCCCCTGCTGCACTAAATGCCAAACGCAGCTGCCGCAAACCTGAATGCACTTACTACTGCACCAAATCAGAATCCTACACTCACTTATCGCAGAGCCTGCACATCAACCAACTTTCTTATCACTAACTTACTAAATGCACACCTCACTAAGAGAATTAACGCCACCTCTGTTAACCCTGCCAAACTCTGGACAACACTTAGTAGCATCTTACACTCACATCATACCACATCACAACATAACCCCGTACTTGACCACTTCAGGGCAGAATCTTTCGGGAATTATCACCAACAGAAGTTTAACTTCATTTCTCCCGCCATTATCTCCCATACCTCATCACTCACTCACTCAACCACATTATCCCCCCCACTGCACACCATCTTCCATAATCTCATCGCTTCAGCTGGTAACAGTTGACGAAACACTCAATCATCCCAAGCACTGCAAACAAATCATCACCACTCGATCTTGTACTGCACAATGCCTTCCTACATTGCGCCGCCGAATTTGCAGTCATTATTTACTGGCATTTCAAGCGCTTGTTTTCTCTCCGGCACCTTCCCCACAACCTTTAAACTTTGTTTCATTTATCCCCTCCTTTAAAAAAATACAAACACTGACCCGGCCAACCCGGCCAACTATCGTCCGATCACTAACACCTGAACCATCTCTAAAATTCTTGAATGCCTCATTCTTTCCCTCATACAGCAGCACATGACTCAGTCTCCTAATTTCTGCCCCATACAGTCTGCCTACCGCTCTGCACATTCTACTGAAACTTAACATCTTAGATGATTCCCTAAAGGCAATTGATACTGGCTCAACCACTGTACTTTTCAGTCTTGACCTTTTAGCTGCATTTGGCACTATTAGCCACAATGTAATCACAATGCTTGTAAGCAGAATTTGGAATTAGCAGTACCATTCTAGTACTAATTACATTTTACCTGCGCAACAGAAAAATCGACATTAAAATTGTCAACAACACCATTCCTTACAGCGCATTTGCGCTAACTACAATATCAACTATCGCTGCTATGCCGATGACATTCAGCTCTGCATCACACTGACATCACCGCACAACACCACCAAACGCTCTACCTGCACCACAGCACTTCAGGCATGGCTGCTTAACAATCACTAACTACTAAATCCGGACAAATCAACCTTAATCTATCTTAGTACTCCTAATCAACCTTGCCTCTATTGCACTTCCAGCTAACTATTATCATACAGACGTGAACCCGCTCTTGATTCGGTACAGTAGCGACAACGTGGGACCTCACAAATTGGAGCACTTTCCAAATATGGAAATAAGGGACTGAAGCCTGGGTGTAGTGTGGGAGATGGGGACAGTCCTATCCCCAGAAACGTGCACTGCAAACTAGGGTTCCTCATTATCTGAAACCGCTTAATCCTATATAGGGTCACGGTGAAGCCGGAGCCTATCCCGGAAACACAGGGCGTAAGGCAGGAATACACCCGACGACGGGACGCCGGTCCATCGCCGGGCATTGCGGGACAATTTTTAGTCTCCGAGCCAATCAACCTATCCAGGAGCATGCTTTTGGACTGTGGGAGGAAACCGGAGTACCCGGCGAAAACCCACGCGGACACGGGGAGAGCATGCAAACTCCACACAGAAAGGCACCGGAGCCGAGAGACTCGAACCCGGGACCTTCTTGCTGTGAGACGTCAGCGCTAACCACTGCGCCACCGCGCCGCCCTGCAAACTAGGGTTATAAAACAAAACACATGTGCTGGCTAATCGTCTCCCCGCCACTGTATATAACAAGAACAACGACGGGGCTGTTGTGTATTGCAACAGTACACTTATCACATCCCTCACCCCGTTGTTCGTAAGCGAGTGGTACTCCGTAACAAATATACATTCAACTCACAGACTCGCATCCGCACCGATGTCTAGTGCCTTCTGCGGATCACACATGGTTAGCGTTCCTCCTAGACACACCCGAGCGCTGAAACTCACTCTCACAACCCCTTTCTCCCAAGCGTATGCGACAAGCGCTAAGCCTAGATCTGGGTGGCTTACTCTGCACAACACTTATCAGTCCAGTCCCTGTGGGTGCGCATACTCGAATAGTCCACCTGGTGTCGATGTGAGCCTGATGGCGCAGTCGCCGCTGGTGCTGTAGCGATGTGACAAACAGAACTGAAGCTGTTGATGATATAACGAACAGTGCTCACCCTGATGAAGTTGCGCAATGGCCAGAGTTGCTCTTGGGGATGAGTTAACAATGAAGCAGCTCGCCTGAGCTAGGCTAAGCCGTGCCACAGGGTATGTCGCGCTGACCCCGAGATGTATGGTGCCCCGTGCTGCTCTCGAGCTAATGAGATGGCCTGTGCTGGCCCCAGCTGATGAGATTGGGCTTTTGCTTTCATCCTCTAACCGATCCTTGAGCTGAGCTGGCCAAGCATGCCAGGCTGGGTCTCATGCCACTGAGACGAGCTGGCTTACACGGGAGCTGTACCGCGCGGTGCCCGCTTGCTTGTGCATGATCGCCACATGGCACGGTCACTCTCTTTCTGCTGGCTTGAGTCAGCGATGCTTCCTGGCCAAGCAGTTTTTTCTTCATTGCGCTCCCTGCGTGGGAGATTCGTTGGTTGGCCTAACACTTACTCTCCTGGTGGGTTGACTGTGGTTTTTATTTGTTTCTATTCCACCTCGTCTCCTCAGACTCTTACACTGTTCCACTTGCCCATTTCACCCCTCCTCTCCCCGTCATTCAGTCTCTCCTTATCTCTCTCCGTTCTGCAAATTTCTAGTCTCCCTTACTCCGCCTCTTAGGTGGGTGGGGAGGGGGGTCCTCTGGTTACCCTAGCAACATCATTGTCCTAGGTTCTGTGCACATCTCCTCCTATATGCCTGGATGTACAGTATATCATATAACCTCAAGCACTCTATTTGCTCATTTCACATGCACACTTGCTGTATTTATTCATCACACATGCACACATAGTCAAGCCCGTGTTTTTGACACTGACCTCGATATTGCCACCACCTCAATCAACCCCTCGCTGCATTCAACCCTACTTGGTATCACCTTCAACCCCAGCTTTTCTTTCGACAAGCACACCAACAACATACTCATGGCATGCAATTTTCATCTATTTGCACTATGGCAGATAATGCCCTATCCTAACTACCACCATAGCACACACCTTGGCATGCTATATTATTAACACTCCACTACTACAACGCCATACTAAACAGACTCCTTTAACAATAATGTTACAAGCTTCGCCTTCAATGCAACCTTGCTTGAGCTGTCTTTAACATTCCTTACGGACAATCACTCAACACTGACCCCATGTTTATTCTACATTGGCTACCAATCCAGCAGATCTTTAGGCCTACTCACACTGAGCTCAGCACCTCGCCAAAGTATCTGCGTCTTGTTTCCGAACAAGCGCGGAATTTGTGCGCGTTATAAATTGTATTATTACATTATTATTTATTTGGGGTGGCACGGTGGTGTAGTGGGTATCGTTGTCACCTCACAGCAATAAGTCCTGGGTTCGATTCTCAGTTGGGTGCCTTTCTGGTGTGGAGTTTGCGTGTTCTCCCTGTGGCCACGTGGGTTTTCGCTGGGTATTCCAGTTTCCTCCACTGTCTAAAGAGACGCTGCTGGCTAAATTAATTGGCCTGCTGAGTAAATTGCCCCAAAGAGTGTGCCCTGCGATATATTGGCATCACAGCCTGGGTATTTCCCCACTTTGCACCCTCTGTCGGCCAGTATAGGCTGCGGTCCCCCCGTGACCCTGTACAGGATTCAGTGGGTATTGATAATTAATGAATATGTCTAGAAAACTAAAGACAGTTGTCTTGGGGAAATGCTTTGGATTTTAGTTATGTGATATTTAAAATCCGTATAACCTTTGTCGTGGCTGCCAAGATACAGATCAATATAACCTGGCATGTTGAGTCCAAAGTAAAGGTTTAGCAAAGCAATGTGTTTTCTTATAGGCATTCATATCAGATTTCAACTGATGCTGATGTGTTTCAGGAGGAAGGGTATTGTATTAATGCATGTTTTGCTTGAATGTGATGGAGTTGGCTGTATGGTGTTGCCAGATTAATTTCTTTAAATATTTATTTTAGCTTGTTAATTGCTTCATTCATTTGAAAGTCTGCACAGTGTGACATGTGGACGATGTGTCATATTAATACACGGTTTAATTATGTCCAAGGTATACAGATTTATGACAGCTGTAGAGTACTGCACAATGGGTATACTGTCGTGGTGTAAAGTTCACCAGTGGTTTTGAGTCGACACGGAAGTTGACAGAATGGTGAATCATTATTATCAATGCCTGTCTGGACAGGGTCGCAGGGGCCAGAGCCTATCCCGGCAGACAGAGGGCGCAAGGCGGAGCTATACCCAGGATATGACGCTCATACATCGCGAGGGCACTGAGGCAATTTACTCAGCAGGCCAATTAACCTAGGCAGCATCGTGTCTTTGGACAGTGGGAGGAAACCGAAGTATCCGGTGAAAACCCACACGAACATGGGTAAAACACAACTACACACAGAGAGGTGCAAATTTCCAACACCTCTGTCTACCCAGCAGTATAAACAGGCACACCATGTGTTGTGGCATAAAGCCTGGGTAAAATATATCTTCTGCCAATGTGTGATTAGCTCGCTTGAGCAACGCTAGCAGACCTCACGCGAGTGGAGGCCCTTGTGTCGACATTCAGCGAACAGTCCCGGACACAAGTAATTTCAGGTCTGCACCTTCACCTTTTTCAATGCAATACAGTACAATATAGATTTTTTTTTATTTTGAGATGACAGGCATTGATTTTCTGCATTGAATAATGTATGGTGACCTTGCTTAATAGGCTTTGTCTCACAAAATCTCTCACTAAGTTCTGAATAAAGATCATTGGATAACTTTAGGGTGATCATTATATAGTAATGAATCTTACTGAAATTTGACTTGATATATATTGCTTATATAATTTAATTCGCGTTGTAATTACGTTTTTACTTTACCTTAAATAATGATTACAGAATAATGCAAATAATTCTTTTTGTTAGCACTGTAGGGCAGTATTACGTTACACATTGCACATGTTTTTATGTGTGCGAATGGAAGGCGTAGCTTTTTGTGAATTGTGCAGTACCCAATTCTGCGGTAGCAGAGACCCAGACACAATCGTCTGTAACACTGTAGCAGAGCAGCAGCACAGAGAACAGATGGATTAATGGCCTGGACATGCTCTTTAATGTAAAACCCACCCTCAATGTATCCAATTCCCCAGTGTTACGGATCTTTAATTGGGAGCTGTCTGCCCTGCCATAAAACATTTGGACAGCACTGGAATGTTTTTTAATCTCGTGTAGCAATCCAAGAAATTTAGCTTTTCTTCCATGTACCAACATTGGCAAAGACATTTCCTTCAATTTTTCCAGTCATAACTAGATTTTTTATTTCCTCTTGCCTCATAATATACCGGAGAAACTTCGATTGTCTCCTTCTAATGTCATTTAACACCTTCTTTCTACATCCCATTCTTGACATCATTTCTTCATTTGAGGTGGGACCTCTCCAACATACCTTCAAGATGCATCTAAAGAACCACATTTCAGTTGCTTCAATCCCCTTGTCGGTACTTGCCGTTCATATGTCGTTGTAATTGACATGCCATTCTCCCCACAGCTCTGTGCAGCACTTTGTGACTCTCGGGTGAAAATCGCTCTGGAAGTGCAATTATTATTGCTTGGTGATGTCGTCCAGCATTCTGATGCTTACATGAAAACTGTTATAACGTAACAATAGAGAACTCTAAGTTTTGTCCCCATAGAAATGTTATGATTTATCAGTATCTTTTTCATTTCAATGAAGCTAACTTTGGCCATCCCTATCTTCCATTTTATTTCATGGTTACATTTACCATCTGATGGTATCCAGCTTCCCAGATTGTTGAATTTATTAACCTGTCTTCCATTTTCATTGCCTGTTTTGATGTTACATACAGGTACACTTTCGTTGAAATTGCTATGCATTCTGTTTTCCTAGACTTGATAGTTAAACCCTTCTCACTTTTACGAACAGAGAGGAACTTCCCCTCTGAATCCAATGAGAAAACTACATCATCCGCATAACACAGGTTATTCATATTTTGTCCATCAATTTTCAACCCCGGAAAACCTTCAATATCTCTCAAGATGTTCTCATTGTACAAGTTAAACAAGTATGGTGAGAATACACAGCCTTGCCTCACATCTCTTTTAATTTGGATGAAATCACGTAGTCCATTTTCGATCCTTACTGTTGTGGTTTGATTCCAGTATATGTTTCTTAGAATCCTCAAATTTTTCCAATTCTTTAATCATTTTCAATAATTTCAATAATATCAATCATTTTCATTAGATCCTTGTGCTTTACACCATTGAATGCTTGGTTATAGTAAATAAAACACAAATAGAGGTTTTTCTTCACTTCAGTCGTTCTTTATGAAAGTATTCGGATGATAAAAATGGCATTTTTTGTACCTCGATCTTCAACACAACCACATTGAACTTTTGCAACCTCTGGTTTTATTCTGCTTCTGGCTCTGAGAATCAACACTTTAATAAGATCTTTGTTACATGGCTCATTCGACTGATGGTTCTACGGAGGTCACATTCAATAACGCTATTTACTGAGGTCCTCGGGAATCTCTCTACTGTCAGAAATGTCTTTGATAATGTAAATTTTTGTAAGCCAAAGTCTTGCAAATATTTTATTTGTTGTACTGCTATTCCATCTGTTCCTGTAGCTTTGTTTTGCATTCTATTAATAACTGTTCTTCTGACTTAAGGATTTTCAAACCATCCATTTTTTAATCGATGGCTTTCCTACTGGAGTGTCTTGAAATACATCTTCAATATACTCTGTCCATCTCATCAAACTTATTCTCTCTCTGTGTCACCGTTTTTACCTTTTATGCATCCACTAGCAGTGCACCCTCCTTTATCTGTGATGTCTTTGATTTTCCGAAACAATGATCTAACATCTTTGTCCTTTTGCTTTTCTATGTGCGAATTGTTCATGAAGCTATTTTTCTTTTTATATCTTGAATACTGTTATACTCAATGGAATCAACTTAAGTACGGTACTTTCCCTCCCTACACGTCTTTTATTTCAAGGTTTTGCTCATGTTCTTGCAAAGTTGCTTTCATAAGCCTTTTGTTTTCATGCTTTTGTTTGCTCAGTTGATGATGCCGCCATAAAGTCATTAGTGACTGTTGTATTCCTATACTCCATTCACTGCATGCAGCATGTCACAAAAAGAGCCAGCTCAATTCATCATCATTTGTGACAGTATTGGGTGTGTTTTATGATGCTTCAATTTTACCTTTACTCACAGTGTAACACTTAATATAGATACCCCTTTTCACCCTTAGAGCCCTGTGTTAGTTGTCAGGTTACCCTCTTGTTCATGTTGCCCATATCGTGCAGTTGGCCATTTGACCTCACATTGTTTGGGTAATAATTTTTAAACTCGGGTTCTGTGTCATTTTGGATTGATATGTTACGTGAATGTATTTGTGTGCAGTCTGTTGAAAATGCACAAAAATTCGTTTAAATTTCCTCATTGGGGGTTGCTCTTAAGTATGATGGGTATAAGCATATACAAGCAGAGGTCTGTTCTCTGTTTGGAAAGGTATATTTTAGTCCATCAGAGTATTGGAATTCCAGACGCATATTATTACCAGTTGACGAAAGCCAGAAGGTCTAAACGGGTCTAATGTTTGCATGTATATTCAATCATGAGTGGCAATATTGGGCTGAAAAACCTGCAGGCCAATGGGTGGGACGATAAGTTATTTATGGATATACAAAATGGACATCTGCTAATTAAAATTAAATTTTGGATTATATTTAACCAAAATGCTGTTTTCCTACCTTCGATATTGATATCTTCATCCAACGTCCATGATGATAGCATGCCTTCAGACATAGCCACTTGTGCAAGGAATTTTACATATATTAGTTTGTGCATACATGGCAACTGTATTGAATATTATGTGAATTCCTAAATGAAACAACTCCAACTGCAGTAGCCTGCCTCAATATTAGTTCGTAATTTCAGTAATTTATTGTTCTGCCGAACACATTTGTTTTTGATGACCTGTTTGCTGTGCTGAAGATTAGATAAACCATTTTCTCAAGTACAGAGTGTCATAGTGAGCTGATTGTCGCAATCCGGTCACCAAAGACTGCAGGAAAAAATCCTGTCACATGAAAGTAGAGAATTTAAATAAAGTGTTTAACTGCCCGTTTGATGAACATTGTCCTCTTGTCGGCCTTGGGTGCACCAGCGTCTCCCTAATTTGCAAATAAAATTGAATCGCTTGAAGGGGACCATTCTCTTACACATGGAATAATGCGTGCACTGCTCTTTGAGAGATTCAAATGCATACTTTGTCTCATGGCATGTCTTTCGATGGTGTGGTTGGATAAAAAAGGAAAGCACGTTATTCGACTCACAGTATGCTCATCTCGTTGTCAGAAACTGCTTAGTCCTGTACAGGGTCGCAGTGAGCTGGAGCCTATCCCGGCAGACACAGGGCGCAAGGCAGAGATATACTCACGATGGGACGCCAGTCCATCACCGGGCATTGTGGGCAATTTTGTCTGCAAGCCAGTTAACCTATGAAGCAGTACGTTTTTTGGACTGTGGGAGGAAACCGGAGTTCCTGGCAAAAACCCACACGGACACGGGGAGAACATGCAAACTCCACATAGAAAGGCACCCAAGCCGAGATTCGAACCTGGGGTCATCTGGCTGTGAGGCCACAACGCTGCCCACTGGGCCACCTTGCTGCCTGCATTGAATATTTGTTTTCAGAAATATTACCGTTAATCGATATGTTGAATTTAAACGTTGTTGTTTCACGTTAACAATGTAGCAACTAAACATTCTGCACGCACGGCAAGGACTACATTTAATAAAATTGCTACTTTGAATTATGACCATTCACCCAATAACGAGGCAGTTTAATATTTAAATGACTAGTGTTACAGCATTTAGGATTAGTAACATTAACACAAATTCTAAAACTGATTTTTATTTTATGTTATTCGTTCTTACAGATATGTTGTTTGTATATTGCTTTAGAACAATGTTTTTTTTATTGATAGTAATGGTTATAATGATTGCTTCGAAAAGCTGCTCTCTCGGGACAGCCGCGTCGATGGCTCTCTCTCCTCTCCTCGCGACGTTTCGCCTCACACGTTAGAGGCATCCTTAGGTTATAAGCTTTGATATTTTCAGCACTTTCCAATGAATTTACCTAATACACATGCAATGGACGTTCGAGCAGTTATTTGTTCGTGGTGATGACGGTCATACTGTATTGGAGTACAGACCATGTAGAAATGTGTGGTTACATTTTGTTGTATTGTTCTCTGCTTTCAGAATTCCATGAATCTACCGCCCGACAAAGCCAGGTTGCTACGACAATATGATGCTGAAAAGAAATGGGAACTAATTTGTGACCAGGTAAGTCACTAACAGCTGTTGTTTCCTTACGTACTCACTCAATGCCATTAAAGTGTCGCTGACGTGTCTATGGACTGTCCGTTTTAGACAAAGTGATGTATAATTAGTATATGAGGATGTATTTTACTGAAGCACTTTATGCTGACATCTGTCTTAGGAGAGACCTTCGTGATTACATTATCGCCAATTTTCAATTATTGGGCAGCATTATACTTTAAGCTAAAAAATATTAGCTAAACTGCTTTACAACTCAATTTAATTACTTTACTACTATACTATTGCCCTTAAATATTGTTGTCTATTTATTTACGAGCGTTCGATGGAAATAAAAAAAAATAGTGTGGTAAACTAATATATTTGTATACAGCATAGATAGTAGTTACCACACTACACTACTAACATAAATGTCCTACTCATGCTCTTAGAAGCCAAATGCCTTACGAACTTAATTCATTTAAAGTAAAATACAATAACTAAGTTATGGCCAATTGGTTTTTGCAACACGGTATTGTATTTTTGTGCGGACGTGTTTTTTTTATCATCATGTCAATGCAGTGCTGTGTTGTGTATGGTAAGTAATTGTTTTGTACTTATTATTCAGAGGAGTCAGGCAAGGAGTATACATGGTGAGATTTCTGAGCATGTGGATGTGAGATGAAATGCAAATTACTGACATCGCGTTGACTTAAGAAAAGTAAGATGGCTTAGGTAGGGCACATTGCCAGAAGGGCAGATTGCGGATATATGAGGCTGGTGGAAGAATGCTAACCACGGTGGAGGGACTGTGCCGAAGGAAGACCATAGTTGAGATGGAGCAATGAGATTACCTTGTGCACAGACGTTGGATGGATTTTCGGATCACAGCTCTATAACAGGTGGGATTGCAATACACTTTCATCCAGCAGTTGATAGAACCCGACTGATCATGGAACTTTTAGGATTTTAGTACCGAATTTATTATTTTCTTATATCGTCAGAATTATCACCGGCTGATCTTTTTTTAGAGTGAAATCTTCCGTCATACAAATCATCATTGTTTGTGATACCTTATTAAGATGTATGGCAATTGGCTAGCAAAGGATGGCATATGTTTCGTGAATATTTTTTTTCCTGAGGTAAGTTTTAAAATGACAATTACAGGGGCAGCTTTTAAAAGACCAAAATAATTATAATACTTCAATTCACTTGGTGTGCTGAGGAGAATAAATAGCCTTTAATACCATTTAATTCAATTGGATAATTCTTAACAAGATAAAATGAGCTTAGTAGTTTAAGAAGGTCGTTTACAGTTTTAAATTGCCATTAGCCACTGACCTTCAAAAGACACTCTGTGGGCCAGAGACGCTTCGCCATCTTGCTGCACTCCATGCTCCGCTAGCCCAGATACCTCAACCTGTAGTGTGCGCTGCACGTGTAAGGATGGCATTCATTCTTCCTGTGCTTTACCTCAACACGTGCTCGCCTCCCAAAAGTACTCACACAACCCTGATGAACACGACCCCCTCACACCCTCATACACATAATGCTTCCTCCCGAGGATGCTTTCAGCACTCAGCCGCTCCCCGCGTGCACCCTCGGCATCTCGGTCAATGACAGGGCCACTCACTCATTACATCGCACAAGCTCAGCACCTATCGTGGTGCCCTCGGACTGCGCCCGCGAAAACATAGACACTGCAGATTCTAGCTGAACCGTACTCAGTCCAGCCTTGTGTCCGCCCACTCGTTTAATCACACACAAGTTCCACAGTCATGCTAACGCATCAAACATGCTCACATAGCACCAAACAGCACACTTGATCCTCTATAATCACTACCTGGTGGAATACTTCACCACTTGGCGCACCGCTCTCTTCTTTTGCAATGCTACCACCATCTCATCGTCCACTCTACACCAACCTCTCTTCATCTCATCTCATTGTCTGAAACCGCTTAGTCCTATATAGGGTCACGGTGAGCCGGAGCCTATCCCGGAAACACAGGGCGTAAGGCAGGAATACACCCGACGACGGGACGCCAGTCCATCGCCGGGCATTGCGGGACAATTTTAGTCTACGAGCCAATCAACCTATCCAGGAGCATGCTTTTTGGACTGTGGGAGGAAACCGGAGTGCCCGGCGAAAACCCACGCAGACACGGGGAGAGCATGCAAACTCCACACAGAAAGGCACCCGAGCCGAGAGATTCGAACCCGGGACCTTCTTGCTGTGAGGCGACAGCGCTAACCACTGGGCCACCGCGCCGCCCACCTCTCTTCCCCATTCTCACCAATGCAGAAGCACTTTTGTTCCCAGCACATCACCAGCCTGGCTTCCTCTGGGCTACCCTTACCACTCTTCACTCCTTGCTCTCCAGCTTAGAAAACGTCACCCTTTGTTCCAGTGTTCCCTTAAGTAACCCGGTCTCATTTAGGTGCCAATTGCATACTCGTCATCTCGCCCTCCCAGGTCCCCAGTTCAACCCCCGGGGTGTTGAAACATTCCGTGTTTCATTCACTGTGTTCCCTGCCAGCGATCCGCCCATCATCCAGATGCTAATTAATGTGCTAATACCCGTTTCTCTCTCGGTCTCGAGTATTGCATGTGGCGTCTACCCTGCCCAGTGTGGCCGTGTGGCCCCCGAAGCAACCTTAACCACGGCCTCCCATTTATTACCCGATTCCCCCCCCCCCATGTTGAGTAGAAAAAACCTTGGAGGGTACCTGTCCCTTCTCTAAATTTAGAAAAACAAACCACTGTGGGAGGAGTTGAGGCCGTGGTGGGGTTAAACTGTGGGATGAGCCTCGTCTGTGCTGCAAGTGTGGTGCGGAGGGCATGTTGGGCCGTCATGACCATGTAGTTGTGGCGGCGATGCTGTCGAGTCCACGCTCTGGGGTCTGTTGCCCGCGGCACCAAAACTCATTTGTCACTCCTGCATATTTATTATTCTTAAAACTCGACTGAAGGATTGGAAAAATATTTTAAAATCGGTGCACCGTCTTAAAGCAGCCAAAGAACAAACAGGCCTTTGGGAAAGTGTCTGCTCACTGGGAAGCCGATGGCTGTTAAACATGATCCTGCAGGAAACGTAGTTCGGCCTGGGGGCTAATGGTGGTGTGGTCTCCAGGTAGTTGCCATGGCAACTGGTCTGCAGATGGCAGAGGGGTCGGGTGTTACCCCATTATATTGTACATGGCTGGGGTGGTCCTTGATAGGAACAAATGTGCAATACGAGTGTGGGGGTTCAGAGGGCTGTGGGAAGGCTTAGTGCTGCTACAAATCTAGCTCTATTGCTGATGAATTGTTTATATTCCAGCAAACCCGCAGGTTGTTTAAAGTTATGATAGGTCGTAGCTTGATCTGTGGTGATGTGTTTGTGTATATGGGGCCGTTTGAATTGTTTTGCAAGGTTATGTGACCATATTTGTAAAAGTGGAGATAACAACAGCATATATAGAATTTCAGTAGAATCGCATTGCCTTGTTGACTACAGCTTATGTAGTGCCAGTATTGTGTCGTCTGTTTTGATTGTGAAAGTCGAAGACATTACAATCTATGGTAAAGATGTGTTGATTAATCCGTTTAAATAATGTATTTTACTCAGGATAATGTACACGTGTTGCAATATGTGTACGAAATACATTCTATAGGATGTATGTAGGTTTTTAAAGGCATATATGATTGTTGCATTGTTATATGTAGATCAGTGGAGCCTAAGAAAAATCTACAAACGAGCCAACATTTTTTAAAATTCAAATGTAATAAAAATAGAACACAATGATACATTTATTAATCGAATCATTGCAATAATTAATTACAATACTTGGGGTGAATAATTGTAATGCAAAACTGCATTTGAGAAGTCTACTCTGATATTACTGGAATTTTTTCACAGCAATGTCAACAGACTATACTTGTTCTGATCAACTAAGTATTTATAATGAGTAATCACTGACCCAGTTAAATTATGATTCAATTAAACACAGTGTATTAATTTGTAATGATTAATATATTGGTTTAAATGTGTTTGTTCCTGGGAAGTCTTGTCATCTATTTAAAAAAAATGGTTCGGTAGCTATTATGATGATTTTCTTGGGTCTTGTCCTCATGATATTGGATGCTGTTTCAAACAAAACGTAATACTACTTTGCCAAATCTGGATGTGAGAATTGGTCGTCAGCTATATCGTGTGCTGAAACAATAACAATAATTAGCACGTTTTGTTTGTTTGCACGTTTTTGCACGTGACTGTTTCAATGATATCTTTGCCCCCTGGGAGTGTTGTTCATGGGTATGCCATTGGTGACAGCCATTCTTTATACCTCAATATTCGTCTTGCAAAACTGTCACGTTACAATACCACACCACTAAAAATATATAACATTTCATTAATAGAGAAATCATCAGTGGTTTATAAGTACGTGAAATCTTTCATCATATGTAAGTACTTTAACAGAATGTGTGATTCCAGGTCCTTGTGCATCCTACTTAGGGTGCACTTGTTTCGAACAGACTGAGGTGCATTGGAAACAATCCAGTAGAACTCCTATTCTCAATGGTGATTGAGTGGACGAACATTGCAGTTCATATGATCTGCAATCTTATCTGCAATTGTACTCCATTTACCCGTGTAAAAATATGGAATATTGCTCATTAAGTAATCAGGTTTCCGGATAATTGGAGGTTGCGTGGAACCAACTTATAGATCTTGTTGATAATTTCAGTCGTGGGATATTGACTTGTGGATGAAATTTATTCTGCTGTACTGTGTTAAGTCTAGCCACTCAGTGGAATGAGCAAGGTTTAGTCCATGCTTCGCCAGTGCAGATATGTGGCTGCACCAACTCATTGATGTCATTGCCATCTATTTGTTTATTTTACCTTGGATGCCTTACTCAAGGTTAATGACTATGATTGCATTAATGTTCATAAGAGATTCAGAAAGCATATCAGTAAAACACATGTAAATGATATACTGTTATCTATACAGTGAGCAGTGATTTATTTGTTGTTATGTGTAATGGGATGTACAAATTGAGCTCGAGCGATTAGTCAGTTAAGTTGATTAATAACAAAATATAATCGACTACTTCTTTTTTGGTCGATACTCTGGCCCGTTTAAAAACATCAGCCACCTTCACATTCTGCCTCCCGAACACGGAAACCCACTATCCTACACACCCAAGTGACACAACTAATGACAATCATGTCACCGATCTCCGCCCATCATTCCACGTCCTACCGCACGCATAGGAATAGAGGTGCCGCTTTATTTCCCAACCTTTAGTGTTATCAAACCAGCGCTTTGTGACCCTCGGGTGAAAGGTGCTCTAAAAATGTAATTATTATTATTAATAATAAACAGAAATCCCATCTCTTTGCAAGATCATCTTTTCTTTGTAGATCCAGTACAATTATATTTAATTGCCGTTTGCAGCTCCCCTAAGGCTTGCTCCCACTGGACCTTTCCCCTCCTGTGACTTAGCTGATGTTAATGTGCTCTACTACTGTATTGTATTATAAGAATGCTACTTCAGACAAGTGTATGTGATGTTCTACGACTGGCTATGCGGCAGTGAAAAGAGGGATGTGGCAGCAGTCTACTGGCGCAAGCCATGATTAAACGTGATGAAATTGGCGTCTCGTACAGGGCAGTACTTAAAAATACGACTTGTATTTGCAGCTAAAAGTGCTGCTAAATTTAACACCTTGAAATTATAACATTGATGGTTGGAGTGTGTAACGCAAAGGGACGTTTTCCGTGCAAATCATATACAGTAACACACAACTGCTGTTTATGTAAATTGAGCGATACAAATTATTATACACCAGACATAGTTTCAACATAAATCGACTTACGTATCACTGCCCTATATTGGAGACACATTAGCTTTATTTGTCATGTGCTATCTGCTGCTTACTGAAACTGTGATTTTTCCATTATTTTTAGGAGCGTTTCCAAGTAAAGAATCCTCCACACACGTACATACAGAAGCTGAAGAGCTACCTGGACCCGGGTGTGACGAGAAAGGTATCAAAACATGACACGATAAATTAAATCTAAAATGTATATTTTGTAGTTGCTATAATATTTCTAACATTTCAGACCAATCAGTTAACCTTGGTGGCGACATTTTTAAAAGCAGTTGTATTACACATTTCCTGATACCGATTACTGTGTATTGTGCACAGATGGGGGTATCATTGCCCATAATTGCATTCATACAATTCACTTAGTTCGGCACGTAAAATAATTATGGAGACACTTTCAAAATTCAGTTACAGTACGTTATGGCAGTGTTTGGTGTCTGGTCTCCATTGCTGTACTGTATGACAACATATAATGCATTACATGCTGTATATTTTTCTACACTTATCATTTGACATGCACTTACACAATACAGTATGAAAAGAAAACTCTAATTGTATTGTATTTTCATCATCGTTAAGTCCCTAAATTGCATGCTGAATAGTATTTATTGAATGGGGTTGGGGGGAGTAAAGGAAGGAAATCTTCGTGTGCATGATTTCAACTGCTTGGTAGCCTTGGTGCCAACCCTGGGGAGCCATGGTGGATCAGGCCACATTTGCCAAGTGTCAGGGCCCGGGCAGGCCTCCAGAGAGGTTTGTTAGGTTAACATCGGATTCCTTTCTTTGGTTAAAGGAGGCTCCACAACCAAGGCCTTTGTTTGAACCCCTGCCGCTGAGTTTGGAAAACCCTGTCCAATGTTGCCACGGTAACCTCTGCTGGAAGGGGCAGCTGGAGAAATTTGTTGTTTTTGCTGGGATTGTAAGGGAATCGTGTGCCGTTGCTAACTGCTTTCAGCTGCCCCTATCTCGGACTGCAGCCAGTTCTATTTCAGCAACCTAATTGTTTCCATCCCCAGCATGGTTATACTGTTCTGTCGTTGAGCTTCTTTTGTCATCAAATTAAGAACTCAAAAGGGATGTAACCAATATGTGCCAGCTGTCAAGTGATCTCCGTTTAGGTGTAAATGCATGATTTCTGACTGATATTTGTAATCCAGTACATAATAGCACATTTAAATATTTTAATAATGGTTGTAAAATCAATAATATTGTCACTACCGGTGAGATAAATGTTTGTTATAAATTGCATTTTGTCAGTAAAGGGTGAAGTTGTGTAAATATAACACCAGTTTCCATACCTACAAGAATAGCTGACTAAAATAAATTACAAGTGAACAAAACGAGATGCTATTTCAAATTATTGCTGATTTTTATGAAAGGGTTTCGTGCAAGCTTGTAGCAACTAGTACATGGCATTTTTAACTGTGGAACATTGGTTGACGTTGGTATTGGTTCCATAAATTATGCACTATCGATTGGGTTCTATAAGTCATATAATATTTATACTATGAAACAACTCCCGTATGGTTTATGAAAAAGCAAGAGAGTTGTGAACTGAGATAGGATGGTACGTATTGGGTGGCACATGACTGTTCATACCATGGTGTACCATGGCAGCTGGCAGGAAGCACAACGCTTCAATGCAGCTCACACTTGGCAGCCAGCTATTCAGACAATGGATGCAGTCTTTGTCAAAACAGAGGCCTTGCCATGGCTTATTGTTGTTATCTGTGGAAAGTCAAACCCAGGAAATCTCCACTGCTGCCTCCGAATGAAGCTGAACTGCCTGAAAATGCGTGTGGATCACCCACTATAACACATTCGCATTGCGAGAATCAGTTTTGGTAATCAGCAAGCTCTTGAGTATAACCAAGGGATTGCATGAGAGAATATAAAAGTTGTCTCATAAAACATTGCATGCGTTAAAACTATGAATCATTAAATTTCACGAATAACTTGGAAAGTGCACTTTCCTGTTTAAGAACTCAGTCACCTGAGTTATATTCCTGGCCATGGATAACATGAGTGGAAGTGGGGGATGATGTCTGAACAGGTCCTATTCTCCACCCACATTTCAACTTGTTCACCTGTAACAGCTCAGCGTGCTTTACCTAGGGGATAAAATAGTTTACTTTAATCGGGTTCTAGAAACAGAACATTAGCAATATTCTTTAAATAAGGGAACATGCTTACCTATACGGAATAAGCGAATGTATGCAATACATAAATACAATACAAGTAATACATGCTATGTGAAAATGTCAGACGTTTTGACTGTCAATGACAGGTACACGATGCTCAAACATAGACTATCATTGTGGGTATAGATGGTAACTTCGTGAGGGCAGTTATGAAATGGTGGCATATGCGATGTACTGTACATTCTATACCCTCGTATACCGAGGTGTCAATATAGAGAAGTACACCTTGCTGGGATGCGGGGTTCTTACTCCTGCAGAAGCTGAGGAGGCGCGTACAGGAGTCGACACAAGTTCTGCGGGAGCTGGAGATTTCCCTGCGCACCAATCACATTGGGTGAGCCTCTGCTGCCTCCCCTATGGGTCTTTTGCCAAGATTGAGTAAATGAAGCAGTGCACAGGCTTATAAAATGTTTCGACAACATGCTGAACATCTACTGTGTACAAAAGGCTCTCGTCCTTAGACGACATGAAAAATTACCAGTTGCTGTATAACTGCATTGTGGCATCTTGTCTGTCAGTCATCACTACATTGATCAATATTTGACCAACTTTCAGGCATAAGAGAGATGTATATACCGGATGTGCCCTTGTGAATTATCGGTAGAGAAGCCACCAATGTTCGCTACTGCCAAGTCTGCCACTAGGAAACTTCTATAATAATAATTACACTTCGAGCACTTTTTACCTGAGGGTCACAAAGCGCCGCTGTGGAGAGAATAGTATGTCAGCAACAACAATGACATATGTATGGCCAATCAACAACAATAACTGTTTGGGCTATATGTGTTTTTGTCCTGCCGTTGCATGGCTCATTAGCGCAAGACCGCTCTCTGTAGCTATAACTTGGCGGTACAAACACAGCGATTTGCAAATTTGCTTTCAATATTTTGCATGAATGCACCAAACAGCAAAACTAAATGCAAATACAGCTACATGCATCGTGATGCATATCTGTACTCTAGATACAGGGTACTTTGCTGGTCATTTATAAAACACTGGCACCATGAGATTTGTGCATATACATTCAAATGACTTGTATACATGTTTTTTTGGTCATTTTGGAGGTTTTATATTATGGGGTGCCATTCAATAAAAACACATTGCCAAGGTTCATATGGCTGGATGGCTCAGGTGTCGGGAGTCCTGAGACAGTACGGCAGAAGACCTGGGTTGGAATCTGGGGAAACGACCCTTGATGAGTGCCCAAGTGTAGATGAGCTGATTGTTTCAGCTTAGTCAGCAATGACTGCACACGAAAGAAATGTATCACATTTAGATGTGATTCTACATTGAATTTGGCAAAATTCTAGCTCTGAAAATTAGAAATATGGGTTTTACTATCACATTATGAATATTATTTTTTGTGGCAAGTGGGTGAAAAATGTGGCCCCTAATGTGTAAATCATAGTAGAGGGCAGCTGTGCAAATCAAAATAACCTGTTCTTTAACTCCATGTGCTTAATAAAAACCCAACATTTAAAAAGTCGCACACAAACATTTTCTTTCATAAAGAGAATAGGCAACATTTATTTCTAAGAAGATAGTGTGCATTTGGTGGTGCAAAAACAAAATAACAAAATAATCGCCTATGGTTGGAAACTTCTAAGATATGGGACCCATTAACTTTCCTAATGGCAACAATAGTTCATCCTGTACATATTATTTTCTTTTGATAATGGGTTTTCTCATCACTTACAGATTTTAGTAATAAGTCGTCTAGGCTAAGCTGTTTCAAATCCTTGTCAGCCATTGTCTGTTCACTGCTGGATGAAGGACTCTTCCACACTTTCCATGACCATGGTCCAGTGCCGCTGCTGTCCATCTCACCGCTGCACACGAACTGACCTCTGCTTCATATCCACAGTTGCCATTTTTTGGACCCTTTCTCTCGTAGCTTTGAACAGTCTTAGTATTAATAGAATGCGGGCAATCACACTACATATTGGTAGGATAATGATAAACATCCTCGCATTTGTGTTCAGTAGACATTATAACGCCTCTAATGGACAGTAATGTAGTTACAATGACAGCATCTATATATTGTGGAACAACATATATAAAAAACAATTGTTTTTAAGACCTGAGGCCAATGCATGTCAGTTAATATTGTAACACTAACATGATGTTCCGTTCACCTTAAATAATTATCTTTTATGGGGTACCACCATAATTGCTATTGTCCTTCCCTATTTATGCCTCATTTGGTGGTACATTTTTATCATGCTATGCTGTGGTTGTATAGCATAGATTGTGGAGTTTATTGCTTTGTCAATGCAGTTTACACTGTTGAATTGATCGGTGATAGCATGGCGTGTCATACTTGGGGCATCGATATGACATAGATCGGATTGTGCGGCAGCCACACATAGCTCACACGTTTTACATTATAAGTTGCTCGTTCACACGAATAGTTGGCGGCTTTGTCCAGGTCTATGCATCTGTTCATTGGCCCATCTCGGTTTCATCCTGCTGACCAAACTACAGTTGTCAATTGCTTTATGGGAAATGAGAGGTACACAGACATTTCAAATGGGCCAGCTGGACATGGATTAGGATGTCAGGGACTTTGGGAAGCATAAAGTTTCTGCATAGTACCGTACATACCATTCCTGGCAAAGACATTTACATTCCCACATGGATGCAGGGTGTGTGATCAATGTTGCAAGTCATACTCCTAACATTCAAACACTAATCAGGCAGTTCGTTTATAACCGAAGTCGTTTTTTTTAATCACATCTTCAAACTTGTATCTGTAACGTTTTCACATCTTTTTGCAATGTATTATTAATCATTGTTGTGTAGTTTGTATGCTTTCGTATGCTTTCTGCGACTCTGTCCATCAACAAGTACGATTCATATATTGCAGTACGTACTTGTTTTGTCTTCTCAAATCTATTTTTGTTCTGTTGCTTCACATTTAAAACGAAATGTGTTTTGTTTTGAATTCCTGCATGCAGCTGTGTTTCCTGTTTTTTCTTTGTAATTTGGAACATCCCCCCATTATTTTTTAAAGACAATACTTCTAGCCTTTGTCGTAGGCATGTGTAGTCAATGCTTACTTTATATAATTCTCAAAGAAAGCTTGTGGCCTGCTTTTCACTCTCTAATTCACTGTCTTTTTTATGGCTTATATTATGTCCTATAATTTATTGCCATTATTTGACTTTCAGTTGAACTGTCCTGATGTTGTTGTTGTTGACATGCCGTTCTCTCCACAGCTCAGATTTGTAATAAACAAAAACACTCCAAAAAAAACGCTATTGTGCTGATTTTCTGTTATGTCGTTGCTAACATGTAATTCTCCCCGCAGCTCTGTGCAGCGCTTTGTGACCCTCGAGTGAAAAGCGCTCTAGAAGTGCAGTTATTATAATTAACATTTATAGTTTGCGGTGGTAGTTTATGTTGTGCTCTGCCAGTTTCACCATTTCTGTGCCAACTTTAAAAAATCCCTTGGGCCGTTGGTTCAGCTCGACGTAAATATGAATCCAGAGTGTCGAAAGAAGGAGCGGATGGGAGGCCTGACTTCCTCCACTCACTCCCCCACCCTGCTTCCCCACAGGAGCTTGCATAAAAACGGTCCCAACTTCCAAGCACTCCCTTCAAGGTCTCCCAGCTGATTAACTTTCCCATTGTGAGCCACAGCAGGAAGCAGTTGGCCTCCGCCCCGTCCTCCACAAAATGGCTCTATGTACATGCAAGCTGCGATTACAGGCAGGATATAAGGGGACAGAGCCGATGCAGTTTTTTCAGCTGGTTTTAATGTTGATGTTGTGGTCATAATTACTTGTTGCTACTCACGTGTCCGCGTGGTTTCCTCCCTCTATTCTTCCAATTAACCTAGTTGCCTAGGTTAATTGGCCAACTGAGTAAATTGCGCCTCATGCTCCACGATCGACTGGCGTTACATCCTGGGTATAGCCCCACCTTGCGCCTATTGTCTACCGGTATAGGCTCCGCCCCGCCCCCGACCTTGTACAGGATTGAGAATATTGATCCTGATGATGTTGAAGTCTACACACATGTACAAAAATGTCAGTGTTGTTATAGTACCTGTTTTCGTCAAGAGCCTTGTGTTTGGAATTCTTAAAGAATATGCCTGCAATAAAATGATTGTCTGTGAAAAGCAATCAGGCCTGGATAACGATAACTGATTTTGTGTGAAGCTTTCGCAATAATCCATAACTTGTGCGCGTTCTTCTTTATAGTGGTACCGAGTTTTTACATATCTTGAAAAAAAAATCATGAAATTATACAGCACCAATTATACAACATTAAGTACATGCATATATGTGAAAACACACTTTAGTACTGGAAATAACAATAATACTGGCAATGTGTATGTGTGCAGCTGGGTGAGGGAATTCCTGAACGAAGAGAACAAAGGCTTGGATGTGCTGATAGAATACTTGTCTTTTGCGCAGTACGCAGTCACGTGAGTATTTCTCAAACATGCACAGATGTTGGTTTTTGGGCGCACTTCATATATATTATTTAATATAAACAGTCTTAAACAGTCTTAAACATTTTGAATTGTGCATGGTAATACCTTAAGAGCACGTGTTAACGTTTTGTTAATGTTTAGAACATCATTATATTATTGATATAGGTTTTCACCACTCGATACATGATAGTTGCTCTCCAAAGCGGTTCATATGAAGTAGCCGTGTTGAGTGATTCTCCTCCTTTGCGATATTTCACCTCTTCGGGAGTTGCAGGGGTGGGGGGCAAAATGTAGCGAAGGTGAGAGGAGAAGTGCTCGACACGGCTATCTAGAATTAACAGCTTTGGAAGCAACCAACATCATTCTAATTTTCTTAACATTGCTTCTCTGAAAACCATTTCAGATTTGGGGTAAAACCAGGTCAATACTGTGGGATAGGTGTCGGTAGTAATTCTGCCTGCATGGAATTGGTGTTGTTCAGCCAATCTTAGCACAGGTGAAGCTTATATGAACTGTATTTGTAGTATAATTACATTGGAATCCCGTCGTAATCCGCAAATCCTATGAAAACACAGCAATTGAATATGATATTTTCAACTACCCAGATCCTACACATTCAGTTATATTCATAGTTGTGCTTGTGTGTAACCCTGCTTAGACAGTAATTCCCATGTACATATGTAATAAGTAGAACAGGTTTTTACCATTTCTGGTAATTATGCAGGTGTTAAGATCTTAAAACACCAAAATAGACACATTTCACAATGTGTCTAGTTTGCAAAAGCCACACATAACTTGTGGCTCCACCTGAGCTACTAAGCATTGATATTGCATTGTCCTGCACTGACTGCCTTTTGGCATCATCTGGCTGACACTGACAATCAGGCTCAAAAGAAAGCCATGTCTGGTGTAGGCCATTCAGTTTGAAGGACAATGCATATGTTATCAAAGCTTCCTGTTTGCATATTTTGCCACAAGTATGTGTGGCTTTTGCAAACTTGACACATTGGGAAATGTGTCTGTTATGGTGTTTTAAGATCTTTGCACCTGTATTATTGCCAGAAATGGTAAAAACCTGTGCTGCTTATTACAGTAATTCCCATGTTCCCATTTAGTGGTAAAAAAAGTAATGTGTGATGTGGTAAATATCACAGTTGATTCTTGACAATTCCAGTGGAAGCAGTGAGATAAAGGCTTAAATGACTTAATGTACATTGTAGGATACAGGCTGTGAGTACGTATTATCACTTGATATGTACACTTCAATTTCTACATCCCACATTCTCATCACTACAGCTTTGACATTGAAGGTGTGGAAGGTGCTGGCAATGGCACACTCAGCCGGTCCAAATCTCTGGATCGATCCATCGAGGACCTGTCTGGCAAAAATAACGGGCTACATGCGGCTGTATGTACTACCACGGCCAAGATGGCTCGTCACCACCTCAGCCTTCGGTAAGTGTGCATTAGGAATAAACTGATATAAGCAAGTCACGTTTCACCTATGTACTAATTTATTAATTTACTAACTGCTCCAAGAAAGCCACGCTTGACTCATAAGAGTAAATCAGGGAGATATTCAACCAGTTTGTTATATGAGTGTTTTTTTGGATTTGGAAGCAAATCTGAGAGCCTGGAGAAAACTGGATAGATAGGATTCGATTACACCTAAGATGTATACACATCAGCAGCCGCTTGTTGGTCTCTGAATTCATTCCTCGTTGATAAACTGGAATAATTTTTTTTAGAATGGACAAGCATATGACGATATGCGTACCCTGTTTCTTTGCAGACTTATAGTGATGGGCTTGTGGTGGTAGGGCTAGATTTAGTTTGAATGCCAGACTTGACAGTGATGTTAATTCTAATTCATATTATGGTAATAGGGCGGCGCAGTGGCCCAGTGGTTAGCGCTGTCGCCTCACAGCAAGAAGGTCCCGGGTTCGAATCTCTCGGCTCGGGTCGGGTGCCTTTCTGTGTGGAGTTTGCAT
>JAZEWT010000001.1:19748485-19780974 GCA_036362905.1 Mordacia mordax
CCTTGCGCCCTGTGTCTGCCGGGATAGGCTCCGGCTTCACCGTGACCCTGTATAGGACTAAGCGGTTTCAGACAATGAGATGAGGTGAGATTATGGTAATAGCTAAATGAATAATTAATTATCGTCAAAATATCTTGTATATATTCTTGAAAATTTATTGTTTTGTGTATTATATTAGCAAGTCTTTACTGCTGTGCAAATCTATGTCAGAAAGGCGTTACGAACTTGATGGGATTCATTTCTGGATAGCTGAAATAGGGGTGTACTTTTTTCCAAATAATAATAATAATTTGCATTTATAGAGCGTTTTTTACCCGAGTGTCACAAAGCGCTGCGGAGAGAACGGCATGCCAACAACAACGGCACTAGAACTGAAAAGCAGCAAAAAAAATGTTTTTAGATTATTAATGATGTAGGTTTTCACAGCTCGATGCATGATGATTGCTTCAAAATGCTGCTGTCTCGAGACAGCCGCGTCGATCACTCTCCCTCTCCCCAGCGCGATGTTTCGCCTCACACGTTAGAGGCATCCTCAGGCACTTGTGTGTGTGTCGTGTGTGACGCCCTCAAACAATAAATAAGAATAAAGCTTAGCCAAACTTGGGATCCAGTCAATAAAGTCAGCAGTGTAGAGATATATAGCTCTGAAATGTGGACATCAGAAGGGAATTACAAAGTGTTTGAAGAACTAGGCATGCTTTCATGAGATGAAACTAAGAGATGAGTCACAGGCGGAACAGGATTGGGTTAATGTGATTCCAGTGTGTGAGCAAGACAATAACACCCTTTCAAGTGGATCCTGACCTTCGTCCGTTGATCCTAGAATGGAGCAACTCTTTAGAAGAGGTGGAGCTGTTAACGCTATGGGACTTGTTTGCCAGTATACATATATAAGATTACAACAGGTTTTACCGTATCTGGCGATTATGCAGGTTTCATTTCTGATCTTAACACCTGCATAATTGCCAGATACGGTTAAACCTGTTGTAATCTTATATATGTATACTGGCAAAAAAGTATAAGATTACAACAGGTTTTACCGTATCTGGCGATTATGCAGGTGTTAAGATCTTAACACCTGCATAATTGCCAGATACCCATAGCGTTAACAGCTCCACCTAAGCTATAAAGCATTGATACTGCGTTGTCCTGAGCTGACTGCCTTTTGGCAACGACTGACACCGGCAAATAGGCTCAAAAGGAAGCCACTGCCAGGTGAAGGTCGGTCAGTTGAAGGACAATGCATAGGTTATCAAAGCTACCTGTTTGCATACTTTGCCACTAGTATGTGTGGCTTTTGCAAACTGGACGCATTGTAAAATGTGTCTATTTTAGTGTTTGGGATCTTCATACCTGCATAATTGCCTGGCGATTATGCTGAACTGCATAATTGCCAGATACGGTAAAACCTGTTGTAATCTTATATATCTATAGAAGAGACTTAACATATACATAGTACCTATATATAAATAGGAGTCACACACGACACACACACAAAGCACCTGAGGATGCCTTTAACGTATGAGGCGAAACTTCGCGATGGGGAGAGGGAGAGTGATCGACGCGGCTGTCCCGAGAGAGACGCTTTTCCAAGCAATCATCAAATAGGTTATTAATTATGCTTTTTGTTCAGGGAAGTACATTCTGACTTAACTCCAGAGTGTTCTTATTGCACGTTTACACATCTATATAACACGATTCATTTAACGTTCAACGGCATTTTTCAATTTTGTTTTTATTTGCTAAAATGTTAAATTTTGCAATGCAGCGGTTGTGCATGCAACTTATGCAAATATATTTTTGCTTCGTCGCAGCGTTGTAACTTTTAATGTTATATTAATATTTCTTAGACTTGTATTTCTAACATATACACGTTTGTGATAAGATATTTTGAAAAAAAATTAATTTAGACAGTAAATGTTGCTCAAGTTTCTGTCTTGTCTCACCACAAGTGTTTGAAGAACATATTTAGCATGAACGTCAATATTTATATACTCTTGGAGTAATGATTGTGTTTTGATAGTATGCTAAATTATTTTTATTTTTAAATAGGCTGAACTGAAAATACAGTGCAGATCATGAGCTGTTTACAACAGGATAATATGCTGGGTACTGTTTTAAACTACTGTAATTATTGCATGTAATTCTAATACCGTATTGTGTATAGGTTTTTTGAAATTTATTTATTGCACAATATCAAATTGCCATCAAAATTATGAGTATAATGTTGAAAGCATTGCTTTTGAAGCACGTATGTATTGTAATGGAAAATAATTTTATTTATTTTTTCTCCAGAGACCAACGAAGGTAATCATACCAATGGTCTAATTTGCACAGTTGACAATTCCTGCTGCCCATTAATGTGGTCTCTTTGGTGAATCCAGGGTGGCTGCATCCATCACGCACGAAATAAGAGGGAGGAATCTTGTTATGTGCATTTTATTCATTCCTTGTCAAATTAATTCTGCAATCTGACATTTCGTGACATTTTTGGCATGGTCCAAGCAGTTGTATTTGCTTTGGTATGTGACATTTACATTTCTGAGCTTCAGTAGCAGCTTTTGAAATATTTATTTATCTCTCAAGCTATGATATTAACATTCCTTCAAAGGACGCAGAACCAGCCAAATGTCAGTGATATTTTGATGGTTTGCAAGTTACAGCTATGGTGGCCCAAGTTATATTAATGAGCGTTCAATGCATTTCTCATTTTCAAGTCATCAGTTGTATCATTATTCTCAACAGGGTTTACATTAAATTATTCTTCGGTATTTTCAATTGTATTTTTAACTCATCACCTTTCACTAAGTGGAAGGTGTAATTCTAACCATGAGGTTGGTTCATGTCAAATGTAAAGGCTAGTCTTAATTTAATCCCGTTATACATACTTGCTTTAGTCTGATTTGTCGACTTAATAACTCTCTGGCTTATGTATGCATGACCCACCTGCAACTTTTATTTTATTGCTCTTGTAAATTGAATACATGTATAAAATATTGTATGGATACATCTCTGGCATATGGATTCCTTCTTCTCTTCTGCTGCATGACTATGACTATTCTGCTTTTTCCCCTTTCTGCGCGTGGACGGGGGAACATTACTGAGAGTGATGGGTATGTTGATCTGTAACTCCATGACGTCATGTTGACTGAATGTTTTTTAACTACAATCTACAGAGGGAAGTAGTGACATTGCCATGTAGCATCCATATAGGGCAAGCATCACGGGTCAATATTCATCTGTACTGCCTACCAGTCAAAAAAGAATCACGTCCCAACATAACCCATTTGAAGGCTCATCCGATCCAAGTTAAAGTCAACATCTAAACTCATTATTTCAGCAACATTTTACTGCATTATTCATTTAAGTAATGTTTTTTTCCAGTAATATGTAGCAGCAACTAATTGATATAAACATTTGCCTCTATTAAATTGTCTTTACTTGTACGTTTCACTTTTGTGATATCGGTGTTAGGTTGTTCGTCTTAAAACGTCACAGAATTGCAGCCTTTGATTAACACAACACGGGTACTCTGATGCCTAAATGTATGGCGGTATATTTGGAATGGCAGGCTTCATTTAACAGTCACCAGGGGAATATAAACCACTGGGTTTATTGTGACCGATTCAACACAATTGCATGTGAATTAAGAAAGCAGCTCACTAATGTGGCTACTGTGGCCATCCAAACGTCTACAGCATTCTTATGTATGCTGCTTTGGATGAGCATGTGTGATGTAGTGTTGACTCAACTGCTCTGTGCTTATTGTTTGACACTGAAAAGGGCAGCCTATCTGACAGTTGATACAATAGGTCCTTTCAGGCGCATTTTGTTCAGTCCAATGTCCAATCATAGCATCAGCATATTTAACATTCGCTTTCACTGCAACATTGTATTTGGTTTTAGTTTTGTGCCAAACTACATTTAGTAAATGTCATGCCAATTGTGAACGGATGTGTTTTTGTGTGAAGAGCGAGAATGCAGTGGTTAGCGTACTGTATAATGAACCAGGCAACCTAAGTTTAAAACCTAAGTTCAATTTTAAAATGGTTACTATTAGTGGCAAGTGGTGTGATAACTTGTTTAAAGCCTCGTCTAGGTCAACTGACCCTTATATTAGGCCTGATCCATATGAAAACATCAGTGTTGAGGAGACTGGTGGTTAGGCGTGGTGCTGGCCACACCACCAACTTTTGCACTCTGTGATTCTTTGATAGATGCTTGCAAACATCACTTGTTCCAACGGACTGTGTAGGCTGCATATCGGCATATTTTTTGTTTTTTATTGTTTGGTCTATATGTGTGCACCAGAGGCATTGTATTCATCAAAAACATCCATGTGTGGCAGTTAAATTGTGTAATCTGTAATCTTATGAATCTCATGTTGTCTTGTGAGTCACTTCTCAGCTATACTTCAGTCATACTGAGAAGTAAGTGAAGTAAGCGGCACAGTGCTGCTTACTTACAAAATAGGGCATCAAGAAGCAGTGTCCCTTAAAGGAATATTCAGTCTCTTGTACATTTAATAATGCCACACACATGATCCCACAGCCCTCTTTGTTTGTACAGGCGACTCGTCATTTTTATATTTGCACCTGCCACAGTGATGGTCTTTAATTTAACAACATTGTCGATGTTATTTATGAATTCTCCGTGGAATGTTTTGACATTGGTGTATAATAAAGGTAGAAAAAATTGAATGGAATGTCAAAATGTGAAGTTGAATTCCCACATTAGAATTTTAATATATTTACTTCGATATTTATTTACCGTGCTTTTTTGATGAAACCTGTGCTGCCGTGTTTTGTCTTAGTTATAACAGCCTACCCAGCCGCAAGACCCTTAAGAACTCGCGACTGGTCAGTCAGAAGGACGATGTGCACGTCTGCATCATGTGTTTACGGGCCATTATGAACTACCAGGTGGGTGGACTGCATCTGAGGAATGTTCTGAAGAGCTGTTATTTTGTACTTGCCATATCGAGCTGTTTTTTTTCTCTCCCATTTGAGGCATCTTCAAAGCTGGAATGTGCTTCCAACATTGAAGGCATTTCTCATATCGAGCTGTTAAAAAAATCTGCATCAATACATAAGCAGTATTCTTATACCTCGAGCAATAATAGTGTACAGAAATACGTGGGCATCATTTCATAACCTGACATTTAATGACTAATTATACATTTGTAAGACAAAAGTAAAATGTTCACCATTAAACTATACTGCTCTGTCTTTTCCAATGTTTGTATTAGCATAGTCAAAATATCTGTCAAACTGTTTTTTTAATGTAATTACCTGTTGTAAATCTATAGAGCGTATCTTTTTTGAAAGTAAAGGTTATGTAAGCTAATTTTTTGGTCACGCTGTCCCCGAAAAACTTTATTAAAAAAAAAGGGGCAAAATCAGTTGAACATTTCTTCGTTATGTATTCATGTCGAAATTAAGAAACACTTCTGACGTTGCGGTAATTTTCATAGTTTGAGGTAACAAGAACTCAGAAAGTGGTGTTCACTTATGTTACTTGTAATTAATTAATTTACAATCAATTGTAGCCATGGGAGTTTCATTTTCGCCAACAGCGATGACTCGGTTTGATGTATTAGTCCATTAAGATGAAAACAAATGAGCATTTAATCAACATCACAGAAATCAAATGGTTATGCTGTTTATGAAATTCAAAATGTGCGTGTAACGCAATTGTCGTTTGCTCTGCCTACTGATGATGTATCCTTGTCTCAATAGTATGGGTTCAATATGGTGATGGCACACCCTCAGTGCGTTAATGAAATTGCTCTCAGCTTGAACAACAAAAACCCAAGGTATGAAACATTCATCGTTGTATATACAACTAAAGCTGGGCTTTTCAGAAACAAGCCCGTACACACTGCCGCAACACGACATTACAGTGCTGTCAAGTCATCGAACATGTGCTTTGCGCAGTGGGCTTACTTTCGTATGGAGATTGGCAATTGTTTTCAGGCAGACTGTGTTAATGTGTAAAACACTGTCATGGGAAGCCCCACATTAATGTGACAGAAACATTGAAATTGCACCACTGTTGTCAAGCAATTGAAAAACAAAGGGCAGCATATATTGAGGCTACACGTATACGTGATTAATAATTAAAAAATATGTGTTATTGTTTGCACTGCTGTAATAACGCTTCACACGTGGCCGATGCTGCTGCTTTTTGGGTCATGTTCTGTCAGGACCAAAGCCTTGGTGCTGGAGCTTTTGGCAGCTGTGTGTCTGGTGCGGGGCGGACATGAAATCATCCTGTCTGCTTTTGACAACTTCAAGGAGGTGAATCATCATACGAGTTGACAGGCTAGTGAGAGGTATTTGTTAGGCATGGCCAAGATAAAGTGTCACGCAAGATGCCAATACGTGCAACAGGAAATTTAATTCACAGTGAACTATTTTATATGTCAGTTCAGTGCCATATTTGCATTGTAGTAAAAGAACAAATGACGAGATATTTATCTCGTTATTTGTTCTTTGACTACAATTAAAACATCAGGCCGAGTGGCTGTCTGTGGCAAATCAGTCAGTCCACATTTGGATGATCGCGACTTTCAATCGCAGTCCTGGACCCATCATCATCAGTGAATTGTATGTATGATATTGTACTGTACAAATAATAAAATAATAATTAATTGCATTTCCAGAGCGCTTTTTACCCGAGGGTCACAAAAATACCTTGTGTTGAGATCTGCGATGATGGGGAAGCAGAATTTTCATTACGCAGGGATTAGGGATTATGAGCCAAGAAGAGTCTCCATAGAGAATTTCCACTTCCCTCTAAAACCTGCATGCAAGAGGAACTTCATGCCAGATGTGTTTCGGAGTTTTGCACCCCATTGTATGAAACGTAAAGCAATATTTTCCACTGACATGGCATGGAAGTAATTTTGTGTGGTTTCAATGTACAGTATGCTGTATAAGCAAGTAAGAAAAGTATATTTCTTTTAATATTTTGGGTCTACACAGTTGGTGGCTTTCCAACATACTTTATTGAAATCTTGGAGTATCCTAAAATCCAGACATAGCGTTTCCTGTCTGCTATGAGTTTTTTTAGTTTTTGGGGTAAAGCTGTCACGTTTTGTATGTTTACTTGAAGCGAATGCTTTGCCTTTGCTACTTTTGTGATTTGGGTGCTCCAAGGTTCATCCATCACTCAGCTCCACAGTAAATGTATGGCATGTGGTGACCACCAGCAAATTTATTAAATGCCTTGCCAATGTCAATTAAAACCCATGCAGCATCATTGTTCTGTGATTGGTCATGCCTCTTTAAGCACTACGAAATGTAAAAAAACGTACAATATATGCATTCAAAAATGCTTTTCTTGGCATTGAGCAGTATTATTTATGAATATTTTACATATTTGACAAATGTATATATGCATAAAACTTGCAGTATTTATGTATGGAAGCCTCACAACATAGATGTACAATATTGCAAAAACATTTATGGATTTGCATGTTTCTGTAATACCTTCCAATATGTATTCGTCCTCAGACGTATTCACATACAAATAATGTTATTTTCCAAGCCACACAAAACAATGTCACACGGAGCGTGATGTTTGATGTTACATTGTGGCGTCACAAACAATGACATCAAGGCGGGGGAGGCAAGGCACGCATGCTACGTGTGGCTTCATGGCCTTGACCAGCAAGGCAAATGCTTCTAGCGCTGGCTATTGTTACCTAATGTTTTTGCAATACAGAACTTTGATTAACTTGACCAGTTTTGTCTAAAGCAACACAACTCAACACATAAATGTCGTTGATATGTCATCTTTATGACTGTTATGCATTTGCTGTTGCAGAGAAACCACATGAATTGAGAGAACACATTAACACCTTCAATGGCTAATTGGAAAGTGGTAAACGTTTAGATGTATGGGTGTCTCAGTACACGGATTTGTGTTTCATGGTACCCAAACACCAACTAATGCTGCCCTTTAATTGTGCACAGGTGTGTGGCGAGAAACAACGGTTTGAAAGGTTGATGGAGTATTTCAGAAATGAAGATTCAAACATCGACTTCATGGTAAATGACAATGGGCTGAGGCATATAGACTGTTGAATTTTTAAAGGTATAGTCCAGCAAAAAAATCAGGCTGTGTTTACACTCTGTGTTTATGTTTTTTTGTTTAGGTGGCCTGTATGCAGTTCATCAACATCGTGGTGCACTCTGTAGATGACATGAATTTCCGTGTCCACCTCCAGTATGAGTTCACCAAGCTGGCTCTCGACAGCTACCTGGAGGTGAGCATATGGTTGGATATGATCAAATAACACTCGTAACCCACATGGTATAGAGAGGCCCTCTTCCACTAGCGAATCGACAAATGGGCCATACACATTCTGTAATATGTCTGTGTTAAAAGATATTTTAGATCTAGTGAAGTGATCAGCAAACACTGGTGCATATCTTTGTGTTGATCACTTTGCCAACCCTCAATATGTTTGATATTTTATAGTAAAATCAAAAACATATATCTTTTGTTGTCTCTGAAAATAATTTAATATCTCAGTACTCCAGCTGACTGAAATTGAGCAATAAAAAGACTAAGTTATACACTAGCTGGATGGGTGACACACACTGGTTACTACAATGCTCAACTCACAACCTTGCAAAGTCTAAGTAAACTAGAGACTGAGATGTATGCATCTCTCAAACCTTGCAGAAACTCAAACACACAGAGAGTGACAAGTTGCAGGTGCAGATCCAGGCTTACCTGGATAACGTGTTCGACGTGGGGGCCCTGCTTGAGGATGCCGAGACCAAGAACGCTGCCCTGGAGCGGGTCGAGGAGCTGGAGGAGCACATCTCACACGTGAGTCTCTCCTGCCACTTGGTCTCAGCTGCTTTGGCTGTGATGGGTATTTGGGCATACCATAATGTTTATATGTTGCTCAAAATAAATCTCATTCTTTTAACAAGGTGATATAAATGTGGATTATACATTCGCGAAAGAACAGTAGATTCAGTGACTTAGTAGTCAGTTTTGCAAATGTTGTATAAGTGAAGTAGAACACCCCCAACTACCAGTGTGTGGCTACATTCCTGCAATTACTGCCACCTGCATCTCTGCTGGTGAAATGATGGGTCTGTTTCACTTATCGTCTGAAATCAAGGAATATTATTGCATAAAAACAACCCAATAAGTGGACTATATATAACATTTTCCTTTTTATGGGTTTATATTGGCAACGGAGAGGTTTCCGCAAACACATGATTTAGGGTCTCATAAAAATCAAGTGCTGTCTTAAATTAAGAGGTCAATTTAGGAATTAAAATCTTTTAATTTTGTTGCAAATATTACTGTAATTTGGCTGTTGTGATTATGTTTTCTGTAAGCACATTTACAATGAGTGTTTCTTGTCAACAAAATAAAAAGTATTCACATTAAAAATGGTGACTTTGCACATCAATAATTACCACTGCATGTTTTCTCCCAGTTAACAGAAAAGCTGATCGATTGTGAGAATGAGGCAATGGCCAAGATTGTAGAGTTGGAAAAGCAGCTTATGCAGGCCAATAAGGAGTTGGAGTCGATCAAGGTACGGCAGTGTCATGCATGTTAAAGTTGTATGCTACGTTGTCTATGCAATGTGTCTTACTCAACCTATGCAGCATCAGCAAAGTGATATAGATTGTTTCTTAATTAATATGTTTTGTAATTTAAAGGAATGTGCATACTCAAATGATTATTAGACTGCACTTGGTGGCTCTGTACCTGTAATTTAAATGCCATATTTTTATACCAGGAGTACATTTTGCTACATAATGACTGCATTGTTTCCCAAAATGCAGTATTAATTTGATTCATTCAAGAAAATATTTTGTCCAAGTTGACCACGACCCAGATTTGAAAAAAATCTTTCAGTTGTGAGATGAGTGCTTTGCCATGGTATCTTCAGTCTGGAATACTTCAAATGATGACCTCAATAATGATCTTTTTTGCATAAACAAGTACATCTTCACAGTAAGGATTAAGCACAGGTAGTCATTCATCATTCTTAATACGCCAATGACATTAGCTTGCTCCACCACTCTTTGCAGGTAATCTACCGCGACGCCAATACTCAGGTGAATACTCTGCGGATGATGATCAAGGAGAAGGAGGATGCCATACTGCGGCAATCGGATCTAGAGAAGAAAATAGAAGAGCTTGAGAGGCAGGGCACCGTACGCATTCACAGACGCCCAGACGGAGACATTATGATCCTGCCCGTGTTGCCACCTCTCGGGGCCATGGAGGGTGGAATAGGTGGGGGCTCATTCGAGAATGGCCTGGCCGGAGGTGCCTTTGGGGGAGCAGGGGCAGCAGCGGCCTGCGGCGCAATGGGAGGAGCAGCGTTAATCGGACACATGGGACCGCTGACCCCTCCTCCACCTCCACCACCACCGCCACCCCCGCTGCCTAACGGAGCTGGTTAATACTCGCAATCCTTACACTGTTTTTCCTGCTATTACCTCGGTTTGTGTGGGGTTTCTTCGCGCACTTTGTTTTCCTCCTACATGGAAAATACTCAGTCGTGAATGGACAAACACTTAATACAAGACCACCTCACAAACGCTGTTAATTTTTTTTTATAATGAGTGAGGTATTGTGACTCAGTTAAGGGTTGTTAGATACAGAGATTGTTGTAAAATATGAAAAAGTAAATTAAACATGTGGTAAGTCGCTCCTCATAAAATTCTGGTCACATTGGTTCTTTCTGGGTTTTAATATATTTGATTGTTTTCTCTTGGTTACCATGGTAATGGGTTTGCCTCTGGTTTATATTTCCCTGGTGCAGTTCCAAATGGCCCATCTCCACCATCGCCACCACCACCACCGCCCCTGCCTTCAGGAAGACACCCACCATCACCTCCTCCCCCTCCTCCCCCTGGAGCCCCACCCTTGGGTGCCTTCATCAACCCAGCTGCTATCGGAGGTGAGGTCATGGAACCATCCTTGTGTGAGTTTTTTAAATTGCATCAATATATTGTTTTGCTTGCTAAGCCTGTTCCATGCCTTGTGTTTTTTTTATTTCTACCATATTGACAGTTGAAATCATACTGTGTATCATTGTGTCATGCATTTTAGCAACGTGAATAGCTTCTGGACGAATATATTTTCCTCCATTACGTTCATGTTTTGAACGATTAAATGATTCTGTATTCATTTTATGCTTGCTCCTTCGCTTTCAGATGAAGGACTTCTCAAGCTTTTCTGTAGGTTTGCTTTGCGTTGCTTTTTCACTGTGAAATGGATATCCCATTCTGAAGTCATATGTCTTACTATCAACAACCATCTAATTGTACCAATTTTGAAAATCACCTGCATTGGAGAGAACAGAGCTAAAACCCAACAAGAGCCTGAATTGGTCTCCTTTTAAAACAAAGTATTCTGATATGAGCTTTTCAAATAATTGAGAAATTAATTTCAAAGTGTTATGTTTCACTATACCTCTTTATTTTATGTTGTGTTCTCATAAAGCTCTGGGTCTGTTTTGCATTTTTTTCTATGTAGATGCTTTATTTGTTTAGTTTATTTCTCCAGAATTCTAACAACCAGAGATGTAATGTCATTTGTGTGTTTTCAAATTAATACCGTCGATGCTGATGGCAGAGCTCGCTTTTGGCTGTCACTCCATGTTGATGCGTGCCACCGTGATGTGTCACCATCACCATCCATATGGTCTAATTCAGCAGTCATTTGTTTCATTTTTTTTATGGCCTAATGTAGTTCTTAATGTTTCTAATGATGGCACCATTCTCTGTTTGTTTCCCCTGCAGCTGTTCGAATTAAAAAGCCAATCAAAACCAAGTTTCGCATGCCGGTATTTAATTGGGTGGCTCTTAAACCCAACCAAATCAATGGAACCGTCTTCAACGAATTGGATGATGAAAAAATTTTGGAGGTATACAACCTGTGCATGTCTTCAGTTAGACAGCGTGGTTGCTGTCAGCTCCATTGACATTATATTAAACCTTAACAACATTTTGTAATGAACAGTTTTGTAAATGTTATTTCTGTTTAGTTAATATGTATACATTATTTGTTGGTCACACTAAATAATTACAAGTTACAATATTTACAATTATATTTAACATTGGGTGTAATAATTAATTAGACAGTAACATCATAATATAACGCAATGTCCGGCAAATGTTGATGCCAGCTGACTGCATGGCTGTCTTCCCCCTGCCTATCTGTGGTTTCCTCACTATCCCTCTATAATGATGTAAGTCGTCCTGAATAAGGGTGTCCGCTAAAATAATAATAATAATAACAAAATGTCCAAATACTTCATTCGGGGCAGATGACAAAAGAGTAGCTAAGTAAATAAACGTTATCATTTATATGCTTGTTGTGTTATAACGATAAAGAGTCCATCCATCCATTGTCATGCCACTTATCCGGGTCCGGGTCGCAGAAGCTACAGGCTTAGTAAAGCATTCCAGACGTCCTTTTTCCCGAGCAACTTCCTCCAGCTTTTGCTGGGGGATTCCAAAACCTTCCCAGGCCAGTGGAGAGGTGTAATCCCTCCAACTTTCTACCCCAGGGTTTCCGCCCAGTTGGCCGTGCCCAGTACACCTCCAGAGGTAGGCTTCCAGAAGCCATCCTTATGAGATGCCCGAAACACCTCAGCTGGCTCTTCTCAATGCGGAGGAGCAGCGGTTCTACTCTGAGATCCTCCTAGATCACTGAGCTCACCCTGTCTCTAAGGCTGAGCCTAGCACTCTACGGAGAAACATAATTTCAGCCATCTGTACCCGTAACCTTACTGTATCGGTCATTACCCAAAGCTCATGACCAGAGGTAGGTGAGGTTTGGAACGAAGATTGACTTGTATATTGAGAGCTTTGTCTCCCAGCTCAGCTCACTCTTCACCACGACGGTCCGGTACAATGCCTGCATTACTGCAGATGCAGTCCCCATCCGTCTGTCAATCTCACGCTCCATTTTGTCCTCACTCGTGAATAAAACCCCAAGACACTTCAACTCCTCCACTTGGGTCAGCTGCTCACTCTCCGCCCATAGGAGACAAGTCACTTTTTGCGGGCGAGAACCATAGCCTCAGATTTGGAGGTGCTGACTCATCCCCACCACGGCATACTCAGCACACACGCTGTGGTCCCCTTTTTAATAATGGGAATCACCACCCCTGTTTGCTAATCCATTAGTAATGTTCCTGACACCTACGTGACATTGAAAAGTCGTGTCAGCCATGACAGCTCCACAGCATCCAGGGCCTTCAGCATTTCCGAGCAGATTTTGTCCACTTCTGACACTTTGCCACTGTGTAGTTTCTGGACTACCTCGGTAACTTGTGCCAAGGAGATGGGCTCTGACCCCCCCCCCTCCCCGCACACTCCAACCCTTCCTCCGCCTCCGAGGGTGCATCTGTCGGGTATAGGAGTTCCTCAAAGTATTCTGTCCACCTCCCGACGATATCCCAGTCGAGGTCAGCACCTCCCCTCCATTGGCTGATAACAGACTGGGCACTGCCCTGCTTTCCCCTCCTGAGCCGTCGGATGGTTTTCCAGAACCTCTCTGAAGCCAGTCGAAAGTCCTTCTCCATTGCCTCTCCGAACTCCTCCCACACGCGTGCTTTCTCTTCTGCAACCACCACAGCTGCAGTCCTCCTGACCTGCCGGTACCTGTCTGCGAAATCAGGAGTCTCCCACTCCAATCTCCTTTTTCAGCTTGACAGCTTCCCTCACCACTGGTGTCCGCCAGTGGGTACTGAGGTTGCCACCATGACAGGCACCGATCACCTTCTGGCCATAACTCCTAGCAGCTGCTTCCACAATGGAGGCTTTAAACAGGGTCCATTTGGACTCCATGTCCTCAGCCTCCTCCGGGATATGGGAGAAACTCCTCCGGAGGCGGGAGCTGAAATCACCTCAGACAGGGTCCTCCACCAGTCATTCCCAGCAAACCCCCACTACGCGTTACCATGTCTCTCTGGTATCCTACCCCCCCCATCTGATCCAGCTCACCACCAGGTAGTGATCGGTAGATAGCTCTGATCCTCTCTTCAATCGAGTGTCCAAAACATATGACCTCAGGTCCAATGAAACAACCACAAAGTTGATCATCGACCTTTGGCCCAAGGTGCTCTGGTACCAGGTACACTAATGGACCTCCAATAGTGTACCATTTCTCCTAATAACACCCCTCCAGGTGTCTCCATCATTGCCCACATAGGCATTAAAGTCTCCCAGTAGAACAATGGCGTAACCAGGTGGAGTGTTTTCCAGCACCCCCACCCGTCTCTAAGAAGGTAGTGTACTCTGAACAGCTGTTTGGTGTGTTTACACACACAACAGAGTCCTCCTCTCTGCGGCCTGAAGGCACATTGAGGTAACCCTGTCATTCACCGGGACAATCTTCAATTAAGTGCCACCTAGTCGGGGGCTGGTGAGTATCCCCACCCCTGCTCGCCACCTCTCCACCTGTGCAACTGGAGTAGGTGACAGTCCAACCCCGATAAAAGTGTTTGATTCCAGAGCCGACACTGTGCGTTGAGGTGAGCCCAACTATATCCAGTTGGTACCTCTCAACCTCCTGCACAAGTTCCAGTTCATTGCTTCCCAGAGAGGTGACGTGCCACATTCAAAGAGCCAGTTTCCATTGCCAAGTTCTAGCACGCCTAGACCCACTCTGCCTCTGTCTGCTTCCTAAGAGAGATTGCACTGGACCCTTATGATTCACCTTGCAGGTGGTGGGCTCACAAGGCAGCGGCCCCACGTTACTTTTTCGGGCTGTACCCAACCGAGCTACCGTGGGTCACCCGGTCACCGACAGGAGTGTCTGTTGATTGTTTTCTACAAGGGGGCCTATGAAATTTTGATGGGGAAATACAATGGCAATGAATAGAGGAGAAACAACTGGGAAATCAACAAATGGTACCAAAACCATCACAAAACAATAACAGTACTATGCACAATAAATGAATAATTCCATAAATTGAATGCTTTAGTGAAAAAGAGAAGCATATATACAGTACGTTTTGGCCTTAACAAATTAAATAAACTATACCACACACGAATTATTTATTAATTCATCACGAAGCAAGCGAAATATTTGCAAGGAAAATTTTAACAACTACTACTGTATACTGCTGTATAATGCACTAGAATGTAATGTAATGTAAATACAGAATGAGCTCCACAGCCATCTGTTAGCAGCTTTATCATCAGATACAGTATAGATCCTCTCACCTTGTGAAGTTGTCAGCAATCGTGCATTGTGTTATGTTCCAGGAGCTGGACATGGACGAGTTTGAGGAATTGTTTAAAACACGGGCGCAAGGGGCCACAGTAGATCTATGCCTCTCCAAGATAAAGATGGTGCACAAGACACAGAACAAGGTCACGCTCCTGGAGACAAACCGTGCCAAAAACCTGGCTATCACCCTGCGGAAAGGTGGCCTTACCACCGAGGAGATCTGCCGGGCCATACAGATGTAAGCAATGTGACTCAGTCACACTAGCGCCCCAGCCTACCGAGCTTTTGCATACAGATAATTGTTGTCTTTCGTGACCAAATATGACGCTGTTGACAATATCATGATTTGTGTGGGGGACCGTAACTGTATTTTGAATTTTGTCTACTCACACATATTGGTATTATCAAAGGACTGTTGCTTTTTATTACTAAATTCTAAAAATGCTCAATATGGACGGGACCAAATATAATAATTGTCCCTCCTGGTAAAACAATGTAAACTTTCACCTGGAACTTTACTGATAAAATAACATACTAAATAATAGAAAACAATTCACAAAGGCCACTTATTGACAACCAAGATCCTAATATGCCCACAGCAATGTAACCGCGATACATCCGCACAATCTGTTCTCAAGCAGTCATTGGATGTTGTCCGTTGGGGTGCGGTAGATTTGACCTGCAGACATTACGGCTGGACTTCGTGGAGTGCTTGACACGGTTCCTGCCATCGGAGTCGGAGGTGAAATTGCTGCGCCAGTATGAACGTGAGCGCAAGCCACTGGATGAGCTGACGGATGAGGACCGCTTCATGCTGCAATTTAGCAAGATCGAGCGCCTCACGCAGCGCATGACCATCATGGTCTTTATAGGGAACTTCACGGAAAACGTGCAGATGCTCACCCCGGTGAGTCTTATTTTATCATCATCAGTTAATTGGGAGGCACGGTGGCACAGTGAAGGAGCACTGGCATCTCGCAGCAAGAAGTCCCGAGTTTCATTCCTGGCTTAGGTGCTTTTCTGTGAGGGGTTTGCATGTTCTGCTCATGCTCATGTGAGTTTTATATGGATACCATAGTTTTCTCCCACAGGCCAAATACATGCTTCCTAGGTTAATTGGTCTAAATTAATAGCCCATGATGCCTTGCGATGGACTGGACTGGCATCCTATCCTGGTTAGAGCTCTGCCTTGTGCCTTATATCTGTTGGGATAGGCTCCACCACACCCCCTCCTCCACAACCCTGTATAGGATTTAGCGGCTGTTGGTAATGAATGAATTAATAATCACTTAACGTTTATACTGCACCACGCGAAGCGCACCTTGTGTGGTACCTTATGGCAGGGGAATGTCCCCCCCCCTCAGCCTACCCCGCCTGGCCCATCCCGCCAGTGGCAGCAGTCCCTATAAAGCACAAGTTGAACTTTATTTGGCCAGCACATGGGTATCGGTCGACGCATAGGATGCAATGCTGCTATGCAACGAAGTAATTTTAGAGTAAATCATCAAACTTGGAAACATTCTGGGACATGTCATTGCTCGTAACAAAATTCTTTTCACTACTCTGGGTCAGGTGTCCCAGAACAGATCATTGGTACCAAAGTTAGAGCTGCTCCTCAAGTTACGAGATCGGTGGTCAACTCTGCCAGTAATTTCACCAGGAGCAAGGAAACGAGTAACACTTTGTAATGATGTAGGTTTTTACGGCTCGATGCATGATGATTGCTTCGAAAAGCTGCTCTCTCGGGACAGCCGCGTTGATGGCTCTCTCTCCTCCGCCTCGCGACGTTTCGCTTCACACGTTTGAGGCATCCTCAGGCGTAGTGTGCGTGCATGGTTCCTATTGTCTCTTTATATGTGTGTGGGCGTGATGCATGTGTCCTTTGTTATGTCAGTCCGCCTCTGAGTCACCTTTGTTGGAAGTTCACAGGAATTTTCCCATAGAGCTGTGCAGTTTTCCGTGTTTACTGAATAGAGCTCAGCACAGCCTCACTGGTAGCTTATCAGGGAGTACTGTGATTCTAATTGTTCCCATGTGCACTGTGTTTTAATAAGCTTTTTACATGGAGCAGTAAGTTGGATTCTACTATTATTATTATATTTATGATGCCCTTATCCAGGGCGAGGAAACAGCAGTCATGCAGTCAGCTGGCGCCAACATAATTATATAAATTATGATTTATTGGCCAATTATTTAATTGGCATTTTTTTTGTTGGGGAAGGAAGCTGGAGAGAACCCAGAGGAAATCTACGTGGAACATGGGGAGAATGCACAAACTCCACACAGAAATTGAACCGCTTCGAACAGGACATTGTTTCTGTGAGGTGCAGATGTTACCACTGTCCCACGCTGCCGTTTATATTTCCCAGTAATTCAGTGTTCAATAGCAATAATGCATCATTGAAGTTTGTCATTGTCACATCTTAATCAATTTCTGTGTGCTTTGCTTACAGCAACTCAATGCAATAATAGCAGCATCAATGTCAATTAAATCTTCTCACAAGATAAAAAAGATATTGGAGGTATGTCTGCAAAGTACAGCATGCACCAGGATTAGTTAATAGGCTTTAGAAAATTACTATTAATTTGCTTATTATTTACACAATACATTAAGCCAAGGCTACCAGACATAACATAAAACCTAAGTATGTGTTAAACATGATTCTAACATGTTCGTTCACCTTTATCTCGTCAAAACAAATAGATTGCTTGTGTTTAGGCATCACTGCTTTATTAAAGCCTGCATTTGTTATACTTTCAGCTTCATGTTGAATTAGAAACCTATTGTCACTGGTACTGCACTGTTTTCCTCTGCCAAATCATAGATCATCTTGGCCTTTGGAAACTACATGAACAGCAGCAAGAGAGGTGCTGTGTATGGCTTTAAGCTCCAGAGCTTGGATCTGGTGAGCATTTTTAACTTTCACACTGACCAAAAATTATTACATCTCACAAGTGTTGTTTTTTTGCTTCCTGACACGTGTGAAAAAAAAACTTTCATGCATTATTTACAGTTTGCTTTTCCCTTGGGTGCCTGTCATTCCTTTTCTTACAGCTGATCGAGACTAAGTCAACAGACAGGAAACTCACATTGCTGCACTACATTTCCAACATCGTACAGCACAAGTACCCAGACCTGGTTACTTTTTACAATGAGTTACGCTACATAGAGAAAGCTGCTGCAGGTATGCATTTTATTTCACAAGTGCTAAACAATATTCATTGTAACGATAATTTAAAAATATCAATCGACTGAACTGTCAGGGGGCAGTCACTAAGCCAGCACCACTGAATTTCTGGATTTGCATCCAGGTAGCCACCCATGATTAAACCAGGTTCTCGAGTGTGGTGATTGAACAGTCTCAGACCAGTGAACAATGAACTGCACAGAAAAAATATTAAACGAAAAATGTTTTTCATTTGAAAATATGTTTTTCATTTAATTTGAATAAATCCCAAGACTTCATATTTAAAAGCATTTTTTAAATTGGACTGCCATGTGACTAGCATTTATTTATAGCAGGACATATTGGAAAGTGTAATTTATATTTGGTGGATAAAAATGTAATTTATAGGGATCTCAGAACTCGTTCTGAAATCTCTCCTTCTGTCAGTCGTTCTGAACACACGTAGTCATGCATATTATTTAAGAGAGTTCCAAATGACTACCACATCTCATGGCATCAATAGCACAATTGGTGTTTAGCTTTGAGAAGAGACAAAAATAATCTGTGGCCTCATATATACCAATGTCCACTCCACTACATTTGTTAAGCTCAGAGGAGTCATTCAATCCATCTTACCACGTCAACCTTGCACTGCTCCGCATTCATTTGTTTCCCAAATTGAAAAATTGGCCTGGGGCAATACACGCCATGTAACAGTGACCTTCAAAGGGTTGTCCTGCAGTTGGCATGAGTTGACTGTTAAAAAAATACCCTCTAACAGGACATTCGGTTGACCTTCAAATGAGTCACGTGTATCCCACATGACATACGGTATTACAATGACAAATGACCAATATCGCTCAACACATTTTGGCAGAGTGGTGTGTTCAATAATTCGACAATACGTTGAACTACCCTTGGATGTAAGAAATACTCATTGCATTACCATTGTGAAGCTAAAAGTGCAGCCTTCCTTGCTCATGCCACTGCTGGTGGACTAAAGGGCACCATAGAAAGCACTTTTATAAAGTATTTGGCCTATTCTTTCACATTGTTACCAATTTATGTATCTTGCTATTAATAGCAATGCCCATTGTTGTGTTTTGCACACATTCTCTTTAATATGATGGACAGAGGGTGTGCTGGATGTTAATGTGTGTTCATTCATCAGCACTGGAAATTCACTGCGCTCGAGCCACGTATAATTTGCGAGAGTGATTTTGATGCTGACATTGCACTGGTCGGCGCTTTGCTTTCCCGCAGTGTCGATGGAGAACGTGCTGCAGGATGTGCGCGAGCTGCAGCGCGGCATGGACCTGACCAAGCGCGAGTTCAGCATGCACGAGAGCAACACCCTTCTGCGTGAGTTCCTGGCACCCAGCGAGACGAGGCTGGAACGGCTGCTCAGCGATACCAAGACCGCACAGGTGCCACTGACACCGCCGCCACCTCCAGTGTCAAGTGTGTTAATAATAATAAGTGCATTTACAGAGCGCTCTTCACCCGAGGGTCACAAAGCGCTGCACAGAGCTGCGGAGAGAATGACATGACAACGACAAATTAAAATAGTGATTTAAATACTCATCATGCATCGACCTGTAAACACCGACATCAAATTGAAATACATGTATAATAAATGGGGTTTTTTTTATTTTAGTCTACAATGACTGTAAGGTCAAACATCATGAGACATGATGGTGGTTATGATTAGCCACTGAAAGCCAAACCATAATTTTGATGAGTTGAATTTAACGAGGGTGAATGAAGGCGTAGACTGAGACCCTTTAATAATAATATTAGAGACTGCAGTGACTAAGAAGGACTCAACATGGCCATTTGGTACTGTATATACAGAGGGACCAGGTTCACTAATTTGCTGACCTGAAGATATTGGAAGAAGCAAAATTGCGTGCCGTGTACACTAAAATGAAATTGACGGACCATGACGTGACGAAACAATGCACAGGTAGTTGTCGATGAGGTTAAGACTGATAAGTAAAATATGCTGACGTGATTACCAGTTGTCCCCACAACCAGGGTGAGAAATCTTGGTGCCTATGGCCCCCTACTGGCAGATACTTTGTAACATCTGAATCATTTTGCGATGCTGATCTTTCATAATAATAATTGCATTTATAGAGCGCTTTTCACCCAGTGGTCTCAAAGCACTGCACAGAGCTACGGATAGAACGGCATGTCAACAATAATGACATAAGAACTGAATATCAGCAACAATAACGTTTTTTTGTTTACAAATCCGGGCTGTGACGAGAACGGCATGTCAACAACAACATCAGGACAGTTCAACTGAAAGTCAGATTGTAGCAATAAATTATAGGACATAAGTTAAGAAGAGAAAAAATAATAATTCTTCAACAAACAAGGAATAAATGTTCCCGAGCAGGCCCAGGTCAGCAGAAAGCCATCATCCTGGCAACACAACATTGAGCCACATCAACAGTCCTAGCCAGATGGCTTGAAAGCTGCCCCTATATAGAGATCAAATGTGAGGATGTTTTTACCCTTGAGATATGAAAAATACATCTCATGGGCATTCTGAATAGCTAATTGTATTTATAAATTCTGTGTTATATTGGTATCTAAGTCATATTTTGAGTTGAACAATCTATCACATTGTCAATTTTTCAAAATATTAAATCATCATCTAATTAATATATTGTTTAATATGGGTGTGTGGCAAAGACGTGACTTCTATTTTATGTTCATATCTTTAACCAATTTAGGAGGCGTACAACACTGTGGTGCAGTATTTTGGGGAAAACCCCAAGACGACTCCCCCTTCTGTGTTCTTCCCACTCTTAGTTAGATTTGTGAAGGCATACAAGGTGAGATGTGTTTGGCTTTAATTCGTTATTTATTCTCGAAGAAGAACTTCTAAACCGAATTACAATTTCTTAATCTCACGTTACGCTCGGTTTGACATGGCATTTGTACTGGAGTGCTTGTTTCACAGAGCACCGTAAAATCATTCGAATTTCGCGGCATTAGCCATGCCTTTTAAAGATAACGCTGTTAAAAATGAAATGAAAGCAATTGTACTATAGGGGGCCTTAAGTGACTGTTGTAAAATGGTGATTTTGTGCCAGGGCCTCACAGCCATCTGGGGTGTGATGGTAATGGGTACAGTGGGTGTAAAAGTCCTCTGCTGCTTGCTTCCCTTCCCTTACAGCAAGCTGAGCTTGATAATGAAATGAAACGAAGGCAGGAGGAGGCTCTCAAGGAAAAGCAGGAAGAAGAAGCTGCAGCGCTGCTGGCAGCACAAAAGGTATTTGCCATAATCGTCATAAAGCAATCAGTGGGGCTCATGTATCCCAATGGAATAATTTCAATGGTAGTATTCAAAATATCACAAGAAAGCTGGGGTTAAAAAAATAATAGCAGAAGTTTTGTGTTTGTATTACCAGAAGTATGATTTGAGTGCCAATTAAGTTGTTATTTTTTGCATGTGTTTCCACATGGCCCACATTCCAGTGTCCAAGAGGTAACATTTGTTAAGAATCCTGTCTTTCTGTATGCATGTTTGCACACGATTGTGCGCGTGTACCCATCTGCCTTAAACATTTTCCTCCGCAGCTCTCGCCATCGCACCGTAACAGGCGGCAACAGCAGGAGCTGATCGCCGAGCTAAAGAAGAAGCAAGTCAAGGAACGTATGGTTTACGAGGGCAAAGATGGAGCCATTGAGGACATCATCACAGGTATTTCTTTTCAAGCCACTTATCTACCCATCTCAAGGCTCTCAGTGAAGTCATCTAGATACTCTACAGTTGCACAGCCAAATTGATTCGTGCCATAAATGTTGAAGATGTGTGTCATTCAGTGTTTGTGCATCATTGCTACTGTGTGCATAATTTGTTGTGTGATATAATTATTAACATTTTCTGCAGCGGTGCTACAATCATAAACTATATCAAAATACAGTAATTACATCACCGATGCACATGGTATGTCTTGGATTTGCCACAGCAAAGTGTCAATAACTTTTGATTATGCCCAGTGTGGATTATTGATACAACTTTATGCACGCAATAATTACGGGTAGGAATTTTACGAGTTACTGCAGAATATTTTCCGAATGGTGATGTCGTTGCTTAGAATGCAGCAACTCATTCGACATCTAGGTTTTGTTCTATTTTAATATTCTGCAATGATAGCATTGAAGGGTAATACTTGATGAGCCAAAATTATGCTTGTGAACACCATACACTAGTTTGTAAAACCCGTACCCAATAATTTATAGCTATGTTAAAAATTGATTACATTTTCTAAAGTAAAATGTTGAAATTCAAATTACATGATGGTGAAAGTGTAAACCAAGACTTGCCATATGCCATCGATCCTCTGCTGTTCTTTTTAACTATTAGTATGTACATTCTGATATTAACTTTTATAACCCGCTGAATTATTGAGTAGACGTATGCCAGCAATGCATTAACTCATCGCGAAACCTCAAGCCCCCCTTCCTATTCACCCCACTCTCATGCCCACCCGCCCTAACCTGTCCCCTGGTTGGTAACGTGTATTTTTGCACTCCCTTCCCTCCCCGTCCTCCCTATCCCTTCCCATCCCTCCCTCCTACCCCAAACGCCCCACCGCACAGTGCTGAAGAGCGTCCCCTTTACTGCCCGGTCGGCTAAGCGCTGCTCGCGCCTCTTCTGCGAGAACACATCTGCGAGCGAAGAGTCCCACGCCTAAAACTGCTTTAGGACACCCTTTCCCAGCTTTTAACAAGGTCTTAGACCCCCCTCCCTCTCACACCTCTTCCATCCCTCAGCCAGCCTTCTCCCTCTTTCCATCACCTCCATTATACTCGACCAACTTTCTGCTCTGCTTCCCACTAATGCCTGTTAGATACAGCACTCTACTACCTCCTAGGTTTTTGCAGTTGTGCTGATGTATAGCTCGGCGATACGTTTTTTGGTCAAACCACGTGTTGTGAAGCGAAATGTGTAAAACAACACGCAGTATGACCATAAACCACATCGCCGTACTATTTGTCATGGTGTCCGAAATTTCACTGCTCAACCGGCACATTGAGTGAAGCATCGGGCATCATGCCGAATGATTTGCTGTACAACGCAGGAGCCCTCGGGACAGCTGAACCTATGAGAATTGCTTACCATAGCTGTTCTTTCGGTTATAGCCGTGTCAAGTGAGTTGCATGCTATCCTGCGTCGAGTGCTATCCTGAACGAATAGCTATGGAAAGCAAATCTCATCAGCCGTGAAAACCTACAACAGTACAACTGTACCTATCTCTGTCTTCCTTCTCTTGTGCTACATGCTAATTGTGCCCTTTGTTTCCTGCCTGGCTCGTGCAATGTCCCCATCAATGTTTGAATTACTTTTTGCTTATTAACTACTGGATTTTTTTTGCCTCTACTAACCTCATAACTGTGTTTGGAACATGGTCAGATTGTGCACTTCTGTTGCAAGCTATCCTGTCTGTCATTATGGAAGTGTCTGTGATGTTTCATTTAATTCGCCTCATGTTGCTTGCATGGATGTTAGCATTCGGATAACTCGCACGCCATTAACAGTTTATCAGATGTTGAATTTACAGTTATCCACATATTTTACAATATGTCACAACCCATTAACTTCCATTCTACCATGGATATTATTAAAACAGATTTAAAATACATTGGACCTCAGCAATTTAAAAAAGGAAGATTTTAATTCAAATGATAAGTCTTTATTTTATTTTTAAAAAAATATCACAAACATGACGGTGGCAATTACTATCCAATTTTTTGGAATCGGCATTCGACCTTAAGGGCCAGGGAGCTATTTTGACTGCTACCCTAATACCATATAATAATATATTAAGATGTGTGTACGTATCTTCGTCATTAAAATCCACGACTGAAAAGGTCCGTCAATGAAAATTTGCAATACCAGTGTTGATAATAAGTTGAACTTTGTGCAGATGATTATTTCTGTGTGTGTTTTCACGGAAATATATTGATGTTATCGAGAGGTGAAATGATGATAAATGAATCGCTAGAATTGATTTGTGTGCTCACTATGCATACATTGTGCGTTTGAGAATTCATTATTTTTTCTATAGCTGTAAATTCGTTCATGTGACCCTTGCAACCACGACACGCTATAATAGGCCACAATTGTTTTAGCACCTGTTATTGAATCAGATGATCCTGAATCCTGGCAATTCATTTAATATGTAATTAATCGTTACAGGCCTAGTTATGAGTTACAGGCCTAGTTATGAGTAACAGTTTTTTGCATTTTATCAATTATACGGAATCTGCTGAATCACATGGCACCATTGTTCTGCACACAATGGGCATGGATAACTGGATCTGATATTATTTCCTCCAGTTTTACACTGTTGGAAAAGTTGGATGGCATAAAAGGCCTCATGATAAGCTTGCTGCAAATTTGGCTAGCCACAATTCACACCAATTTTCCACGATGATGACTGGAGTTCTAGTGTTCGTTTGTACTGTATTATTGTTAGATCGTCATTCGAATAATGTTGATTGTTGTGGCAGCAAAGTCTGCTGGCTGCATTTAACTGCTATATATATATTTTTTTAAAATTTTTCTGCACCTTTACCATCCTGCTTTGCATCACACGTCATAATGAAAACAGCACAATATCTCAACGTATTTTTAGATTATACATCTTTAAAACTATTGCCTTAGCCATGCCAACGTCACTATTAATGATTTTGCTCTTGTTACATTATGTTGCCTTACAGGAGAGGCAGAGATTTAAAATACCACATTACTTTACTTATATTTGCTATGTCAGTTTATAATAATAATAATTGATTTATAGAGCACTTTTCACCCGAGGGTCACAAAGCGTTTCACAAAGCTGTGGAGAGAACGGCACGCCAACAACACCGGCACTAGAACAGAAAATCAGCAACAATACCATTTTTATCTATGCTATGTGAGCTTATTGAATGTTAAATTGTTTCATGGAATGTTTGCATTATAAATGTTTTGAGCATGCTCATCAAGGGTTTTAGGCCATATTTAGCACATACTGTAAATAATCTACACCATTCCACTACACATTCACAACAGTATTTAATCTACACCTACTATTAATAGAGTCTTAAGGCCATAACGGTGTCACCTGGCTTTCCACTGACACTGAGCTTGGCTCTGTGGTTCAAGGTCACGGTCATTTTTGCCCGTGAATCTGCGCAATATAAATTGCATTATTATTTTTATTATTAAAGAGTTGAATGCATTTCACAACACTTTGAGTGTATGGTGATACATGTATTTCATATCATTTACCTAAATATATGGCCATTTGAGAGTTTAGCCTTGTTATAACTTTAATGTTCATTCTTCGTTCAACAGTTCCCATTTCATCCTATAGAGGGTCACGGTAAGGCAGAGCATTACCAGCAGATATAGGGCATAAGGCAGCAAGGCTTTACCCAGGATATGATGCCACTATCAGAGAGCACTTTAGTCAGGTCAGTTAACCTAGACGGCAGAATGTCTGGACTTTGGGAGGAATTCATAGAAAACCGATGTGGACACGGGGAGAACATACGAACTACACACAAACGTGCCTGAACCGGGAGTTGAAAGCAGGATCTTTGTGCTGAGAGGTGCCACTGTGGCTCCCATGACTTCAATGTCTTTGTCACAGTATATGAAAAGAGCACATTTCCCTACACAAGACGTGTGTCTGCTGTCATCTATTACCTTGTTATAGATCTGTGAGAGACATTAACTACTGCTTAGTCACCCAGAGCATTCCAAACAAGGATCTATATGAGGATATAAAAGAGCATGCAAATTCAGGCCCTGTGGAGGAACAATTTGTAATCTCTGCTCACTTTGATTCACAATTATATTGTTGTTCTGTAGCAATACGTTTTTAAAGTGATTGAGAGGGTTGGTGTAGTCTTTGGGAGGCCTTCATTCAGCAGTGTATTGATCACGGCTGATAGCTGTAAATTCATACCATTTTGAACATACTATGCTACTTGCTGCAAAACATGAGCGAACTATGAATGTGGTAATTATGCTTTATCTGCTTAGAAAGCCAAAGCGTGTAGTTTAAGTTTTTCTATGGATGCCTACAAAACAGCTGCAATACAATAGCGTACTGTATATGCATTATCGAATAGACTACATATTACGCCAATCGTATACTTTGTACATTTCGGCTTTTTTTGTGTGGAAACTGTGCTTCTACAGTATACTATCATGTGTTTGCTATGCAAAATATTTTACAAGATTTTTAACAGAAGGGGGACACAAAAGGAACTCTTGCAGATCCTTGACATCGGTAGTAAACTCAAAAGTTCCCTCTGTGGCCATCTAACATTCATACATGTTTGGGTGTCCTGGGGATCTTTCTCAAAAGCATGCGTGTATTTTTTTTTCTCATTTCATTTGCTAGCTCTGAGGAATAATTGTACCTACGGTAAAAGACGATTGAGGGTAAGATCAAAGCTTGTCGCAGAAAAATACTTGTTTCTGCTGGTGAAGATCCCACAGCGAATTTCTTTCATCCAGCTTGCTGCTTCTGCAAACATTTGCCCCGTGCGTGCCTTGACAAAGGGCAGACCAACGTTTGTTAGCGCAGTTTTTTATTTGAACAAAGTGAACATTATACTGAACTTTGGAAATTATGCCCTGCTTACGTGTTCCTTTGCTTTGTTTACAGTAGAATGTTTGGATGTCTTGAAGACGTGTGTGAAATTTATAGGCTGTTTATGTTAACGTGAATATAATTCAGGAGTTAAACAATATATATGCTGGATTGATAAGGCAACATGTTGACGCCATTGTTTTTTCCTACTTTTAAAGTTGATTGTATTTTATGCTTTGCTATTATGATGCAGTGGAAGTAAAATTGCATTACATTACTTTTAAAAATATATTTCATGTGCCTGCTTAGAGTCTCGAAATCCAGTATGCTGGCATGTAGATGAGGAAAGTTTGCCATAATTAAAACAATGTGTAAATAGGGTCCTCCCCTATAACTTTAGGCTTGTTTTAGATATTCTGGATAGGATGAGCGATGTTTCACGATACAGTATGATGGCGTATGGCTTTGCTGCTCGTTTGATTCTACATTTTATCTAACCTCATTTCTCCGCACCTCCCTCTGCGCTGCACACTCCTGCACTGCGTGCAGATCTGAGAAACCAGCCGTACCGCCGTGCGGACGCCGTCCGCCGGAGTGTGAGACGCCGCTACGACGAGCAGAGTGGCCGCTGGGCCAACAGTGGCGAGATCGCCCTGTGAACTGAACGCGCCTTATGCCACTCTCGTCTATGCCGACACCCCTCATGTCCCGGAGGGATGCTTACTTGAGCGTCGTTTGTGCTGTCGACCAGATCTGCCGTACATTATAGTGGTGGCTGATATCACTTCCTGCACTCTCGAGATTTGGGTGGGAGATGACGTTAAAACAATGTTGAACCACATTATTAACGACCAGGAGCTTTGTTTTTCTCGAACTGTTTTAAAACATTGCTGAACTAATCATTTATAATTACGGTAACATGGTTTACTGAAGACCTAAGTGGTGGAATTCATGTTAGTACTCTAATGAGGTTTCTTTAATGATATTTGATATAGCTGTAAATCACTTCTTTGTTTTCTGGTGTATGATTGAATCAGGTAACTTGTAATTGTCATTATTACCATAATAGGAACATAAAGTGCCTAATATTAAGTCTTATCCTTTTTGGGGAGAAATTTAAAGGACAAAGGTGAAATAGTGGCAGGTCTAAACTGGGTTGTGACTGAAAAATTCTGCTATTAAAATGGGCATCATGGAATGCTTCTGCTAAGCATTGGGAATATGCATGTTACGTGAATGAATCTGTCATGTTATTAAGACTGGTGGAGGAGTGCAGATACGTTGCAGTGAAGTTGGAAATTAAAAATGTGTTCAAAATAATTTTACAACTCCAAACTTTGTAAATATACATCATTCTAGGTGCTAGTAAACCAAGGAACGTTATTGCTGAATCCATTACCTTTTGTTGAGAGGGATTAGTAAAAACAGTATTTTTTGAGATGCAACTACGAATTGAGTCTTACATTATTGTGCACTTAAAAACCCAGAATCACAAAATCAATTTGAATCAAAGATGCACTCAACAGCCAAATTAACATTGAAACAATCCAATCAAAACATAGCCTGGGATCGAAATGGGAAGTCACACAATGGGACCAGGAGGAAATGGGCACTACTCAGACTCCCGAACATTTCAACGAAAGTGTTTTTCACAGCCTATTAACGCTATCAACACACATTCGAAAAGGGACGGGATGAACTCAAAATACATTATCGATGAACGTTAACGTTTTTAGAGCTCTACAATAGGTGTTAAAATAATGCAATACTACGTATTTACGAAATAAATGTAAAAGCCGGTGCACATCGCTAATGTTTAACTATGTACGCATTAGCTGGTCTTGACCGCTGTTGTCTTAATTGTTATCTAGCTTATACAATGCTATTTATGCAACCACATCTTCTCAGTAATTACCATATATGACTTTATTTGAATAGTCACAGATTTCGTGACATTGTAAGGATTGTTACGTCTAGCATTGTTGCGTTGACATTGTACTGGAATTTTTTAAAAACCCCTACAAATGTAAAATTTACTTTAGATAATGTGTAGATGAATATTTGATGACTACAGTAATTGACAGGGTTAATGTTTACTGACCATTATTCACAATTGCAGCACAAGATAAGCAAGTAATATACATCTTTATGCCTTTTTATAAGATTTAGTCATGGCTATTATTACCATTTAAAGCAAAGGGCATCCTTGGGTAACCTTTCTGAAGCCACATGTACTGCTCGGGTATTTAATTCAATTTCCATGTTTTTCCCTTACATCATTCTACGGTTTTTGACCGTCGACACTTATTTTTACATCCCAGCCGCTAATCCCAAGCAGAGCTCACGGATTAAAATTGTGTTTGGAGAGCATATCTACGAAAAAGTGGGTTTGCTTGTCAGACAGTTCAGAATGGGTTAAGCGACCTAACATCGTTAAGCCACAAGCCTGAGTGGAGCTAAGGGGCCTCTCTTCACAACATGCCCACGCTTTGCTTTGGCTTATCCTATGCCCATCTCGCAATCTGGCTCCGTGTTGTGAACATATTCTGTTTGCAGAGCAGCTGTTGCTGTAAATACTGTATTGTCAGTGTTGAGCTATGGTAGCTTACATGCTGTAGTTAGGATGCTAAAGTGGTAGCACAACCTTTCCAATAAAAACTACGAATATGAACTGTATAATAAGGCTTTGTAAATGCTCTTACTTTTTTGCTTTAGCCATATTTTTTGTGTAGCAAAAAAAGTTGAGACTGTTACATAAATTTTCAGTATTTTTGATTTTTAACTTCTAAAAAATATTTAAGTACACACACTCCCATCAATACTGGCCACAGGCTTTGGCCGCTACACCATTCACAGTAAAAAGTCAGCTATGGAAAATATAGTGATTTTGTAATTCAACGCATTCTTGGGGCAAAAGAATTACATGAAATTGATGTTTTTAATGTAAAAAAAAAATCGAAACCTTATTTAGTAATGAAAAATGCAGTAGGTGAGTGGCAAAGTTTTAGTTTGGATATGTGTACCCCTTTTCTCTTTGTCACTCCATTAGTGACTAGCTTTTGACCTGTACGCGATGCAGTTGTGCGTCATTCACGGGATATTTTACCGCCAGCAGTGAGTGACAAAAAAAATGGGACTCAACACTTACGTACCATTCCGAACGACTGCTTTCTTTGCACTTTGCAACGCCTATCCCTCTAGCTGGAACTTTAGTAGAACAGAAATACCCACAGACATCTGCATGTGTATTTTATTACTATTTTTTTTCAAGGTTGCTCCTGAGTTATGGTGCCCAGGCCATTGACGCGTGTCGTTCTAGCAGAACTAACTCAGTCATAAAATTGCTGTAGTTTTTGACCACTGTTGTTTGGAAGGTTATGTGATGCAGCAACACAAATTTGTGACAAGCTGGCCTGGGTTCCCTTTGCGTTTCTGCTGTCGCCATGAAATAAACAGCTCTTTTGTGCCCTATTTCAGGCTCTCTTGCTTGTCTTTGGTTACGTTTCCGTTCTTTACAACCACGATGTGTATGAATGGATATAAAGACTACAGCTACTATATTGTTAAGATTATAAGGTGCCTCAGAAAATAATATGCACCCCAAACTTGCTCCATGTGTCAAATATATACAAATCTGGTCGCACACGCGGTACACAATTGTAAGATGCACCCCAACGTTTGTTTTACAATATTGCTGGGGGAAAACGTTCCAGACTAAGTACGGTCAACCCAAATACCTTCATGATGGTTCTAAAAAAGATCATGAGAACCCTGCCCGGACGAGGGTTACTGGGACCCAACCCTGGAGCCAGGCCTGGGGGTGGCGTCCATCGGCAAGCGCCTGGTAACCCGGTCGGGCTCAGCCCGTAATTGATACGGTGAGCAGCCTTGTGGACTCATCACCCGCAAAACGAAGCGTGAGGGTCGGGTGCGATGCCGTCATGACAGCAAAAAGGACGGACTTAGACGGACTAGATCTTTGCAATGGAAACTGGCTGTTGGGACGTGGAATGTCACATCTCTGGTGGGGAAAGAGCCGGAGCTTGTGGAGGAGGTGGAAAAGTACCGACTTCAGATAGTTGGTCTCGTCTCGACACATAGCATTGTCTCTGAAACCAAGCTGCTCGATAGGTGGTCTCTCCCCTATTCCTGAATGGCCCCAGGTGAGCAGCCCAGGATGGGTATGGGGATACTCACAAGCTCCCGGCTTGGTGCTGCACAGTTGGAGTATTTCCCGGTGGACGAGAGGGTCGCCTCAATGAGACTTCGGGTCTCGGAGAGGAAAACTTTGACTGTTGTTTGTTCGTATGCACGAAATAGCAGTTCAGAGTATTCGGCATTATTGAAGAAAGTTGGAGCGGTGGTCAATAGGGTTCTGTATACGGACTCCATCGTCCTACTGGAAGACTTCAATGCACGCGTGGGGAACGATGGACATACCTGGAGGGACGTGATTGGGAGAAATGGCTTCCCCGATCTGAACCTGAGCAGTGAGTTGTTACTGCATTTCTGTGCTAGTCATGGATTGTCCATAACAAACACCATGTTCGAACACAAGGAGGCTCATACGTGTACCTGGTACCAGAGCTCCTTGGGCCGAAAGTCAATGATCAACTTTATAGTTTTTTCAGCAAACCTAAGGCCGTATGTTCTGGACACTCGGGTAAAGAGAGGGGCAGAACTGTCAATTGATCACCACTTGGTAGTGGGTAGGATCCGACGCTAGAGGGATTACATCCTTCGGCTGGCAGGGAACGTCTGGAAATCCCCTAGAAAGAGCTGAAATATGTTGCTAAAGAAAGGGATGTCTGGTCCACTCTCCTTGGACTGCTGTCACCGCGACCCTCACCAGGACAAGCGTTTAGAAAATTGATGGATGAATGTAAAAAGTGCATCTGGAGAATATGTTGCTGCTTCTTAAACGAATTTTTCAAAATCGTACATTTTGTATATTCAGCACAGATTTCATATTCTTCTGATTGGTGTAATCAAAATGTGATTGTGCCCGATGTGTTTGGCTTTGAGCAATTTTTGACTTGATGGTGCAATGAACGCCTGTAAGGAACCAAAATGGAGGCAATGATTGAAGGATAAACTAAATGTTCTAAAACCCCATTCCCTTATGCATCAAGGTGCAGTACCCTGCCGTGCCAGTAGAAAACCGGCCCTCAAGTGGATTGTAAGACATGTATGGGCATTTAATAATAATAATAATTGCACTTCAAGAACGCTTTTCACTCGAAAGCCACAAAGCGCTGCACAGAGCTGCATAGAGAATGGCATGCCAGCAACAACAACGACATAAGGACAGCAAATCAGCAAAAATAACTTATTTTACAAACCCGAGATGTGGATAGAACGGCATGTCAACAACATCAGGGCACTTTAACTGAAAGTCAAATAGTGGTAATAAATTAGAAAGGACATCAAATAAGCAGGGCGGCACGGTGGCCCAGTGGTTAGCGCTGTCGCC
>JAZEWT010000001.1:19785896-19808189 GCA_036362905.1 Mordacia mordax
GAGATTGAATACAAGACGTTGGAGTTTAAATAGAGACGTTGGAGATTGGAGTTTAAATAGAGACGTTGGAGACTGAAGTTTAAATAGAGACGTTGGAGATTGGAGATTGAATACAAGACGTTGGAGTTTAAATAAGAGACGTTGGAGATTGGAGTTTAAATAGAGACGTTGGAGATTGGAGGAGAATGAGTAACAGACGTCGCCGAGTTTAAACTGCAGGCGGCGGCCGTGACGTCGCCGCGTTCCCGGACACGGCAGCCCCGTCGCCCGCCTCGGCCCAGCAGATCCCCCCCCCTGCAAGCTGCGGCTCCAGCGAGGAGGTTTCCTCGTCACCGTCACGCAAACGTTTCTTCACCGTGTCTCCAACACGTGTGTGTGTATGTATGTGTGTGTATGTGTGTGTATGTTGGTCCTTGTTGGAGGAGTGTGCACGGAGAGTGTGTTGTGTTGCGTGTTTGGAGACACGGTCTCCCACAAGGCCTCGGGCTCGTTTGTTTCGCCTTGACCGGGCTGTTCGGTCATACTTCACCACGCTGGTCAGTTCGGCGACGGTTGGTGGGGAACCGGAAGGTCACTGGAGCACTCGCCGCAGCTGTTCGCAGGCGTCAGGACTGGACATTTTACGAGGTTCGTTCATAGCGCGGCGCGAGAAGAAGTCACCGCGGTTTCCAATGCAACGAAGTGAGGCATGGTGAGCACGCACATACTGTACCGTACATTATGAATGGTTGTGTGTTTATATACTGTGTAAAGCGTGTGTCCGTACACGCTACGTGACGTGTATAGTGTACGCCACTGTATTAAGATTCATGCAACATGTAGTTTGCACGGCTTAGGTGGACAGCATCCAGCAGTGGATGTGTATACTGTACGTGCGTACCGTCGCCGAGCTAAGCACGTACGAGCCGGGAGAGAGCTCGCACGGTACACTGGTGCGACGGACTTGTGGGGCAGTACACCGAAACGTGGGAGACGAAGGAGAGGAGGAACACTCAACACGGCTATCCCGAAAGAGCACACGGAGAGCAATTCTCATACGTCGAGCCACGACAAACCTGCGTCAGTACAGCGACATTAAATGTTGTGCTGTAAAATTCAGTGCTGTGCTGTACCGGGACTTCTATGTTCCCTCTTAATCATTATTACTTTCACAACATATAGCCCTGAAGACACGCACGGAGTGGGGAGGCCCTCATCCAACAGTGGATTTATCGAACGCCACTTGTAACAGGAAGTTTAATGGGCTCACGCCATCCTTAACTACCACTAGAGGTCGCTAGGCTCATTGGGATTCTTAAATTGTCACAACCTCAATTCGCAGGTGGGTGTAAATGTTATGTTATTAGTAGCCACTGTAATGAGTTGTTGCACGTGATGCTACTGATTGGCAATTTTGACAGCTTTGGAGTGATGGTTGCATAACCATCACTCCAAAGCTGTTGGTGCGGAGCAAGACCCAGTTTCCGCAAATAACGCGTGAAAGCCATAAAATCGTGTATGAGCATTGGTTGGCCCACATGTTACAAAGCATACCGGACCCAATTGATGGACAATTCTTACCGATGTAGTTAGGTGGTCGTCAGCCATTGCCCATCTGTAACACCTACTCCAATCCATCACCTACCTAAGCTTGCAACCTCGTTATGTCAGAATCCATCTCGCACAAGGAACCTGAGCTGGTCCATCGTTGCATCTCACAGTGGTCACCCTCTGCCTGAGTTCATGCTGGTCAATGTTTTCCATCAGAGTTTGGCCGTGATGGAAGACACCACAAAGACCCGTGTCTTCACGGGATAATCCGAGTTCCTCCTGCCGATAAAAGACACACTATTGTATAGGTTAATTGGTTTGCTAAATAAATTGCCCCAAAAAATGTCTTGTGATTTACTGGCATCACATCCTGGGCTTTGCCCTGCCTTGCACCCTGTGTCTGCCGGTATGGGCTCTAGACCCTCGCAACCCTGTAAAGGATTAAGCGAGTACTGATAATGAATGATACTGAACTAAGACCTGCTAAGATGAGAATAATCCTGCGAATTTCATTCATCCTAGAGTCATTCACACAAGTTGTGTTGTATAATATGGCCTTTGTAGATGCCTGCAAATTAATTGTCAGTTCTATTATATTTTTTTTTCAATTTTTTTCAGATAATACGGAATTATTTACATTCATCCTGGCCAAATAGCTACTTAGGAGACATTAAAGTACATATCTGAGAGAGGCAGTACTGAAACACCATGTTCACTGTTAAGGAAGCATCTTAATTACAAGCATTGTAATCAATCATCATGCATCGAGCCGTGAAAACCTTCATCATGCATCGAGCCGGGAAAACCGATGCATGATGATTGCTTCGAAAAGCAGCTCTCTCACCCTCCCTTATTAACAAAAATTCAAGGATGCACAATTGAATAATATTTTTACAACACTCGCTTTTCTCAGTATGCCTGGATGGCCAGCGCAGGTTAATTCTAGAAGCAGTCACTCCAGCACCCAGTACCTCAAAAGAGAACTTGCTACCCTAATGTTCATCTCCCTCGGTATGACAAATGTAGCTTTTTTGTCAGGTTCATACCCCGATGTCCCTGTGCTGTTACAAGCTTCAATTATAAAATGAGTCCAGTATCATAATTTCATCATTTCAACTCTATTGCCAATTCTGCCATATGTACAGGAGAATCGATATTCCGTTTCTCTCAGACCCCGGTGTTTGCCTATACAAGGACTGAAACATAACAACAAGGGTTTTAAAAATACTAGGATAAAAAAAATACTAAAAAGTACTAACAATTTTAATATTTACAAGTTAAGCTAAACTGGGGGTCGGGGGGATAATAACAAGGCATAGATCAAGAACAAAAACAGTAATGTAATGCTGTAGGTTTTCACGGCTCGATGCAGGATGATTGCTTAGAAAAGCTGCTGTCTTGGGACAGCACCTGAGGATGCCTCTAACGTGCGAGGCGAAACATCGCGATGGAGGGAGAGGGAGCGATCGACGCGGCTGTCCCGAGAGAGCAGCTTTTCGAAGCAATCATCAAAAACTGTAATGATAACAAATATAGTGCAAATAGAAGAAATATAGTGCAAATGAAGATGAAAAGATGTGCGAGTAATATGCCATCCACAGGATGAGTAATTAGCAGCAGTTTTTTTTGTAGTGTTCTGTACAAGGTGGCTAGTGCTGAGTGTAAGTGTGTGTGTATATGTTTGTAAAAAACAGTTCTTATGGCTGGTGCTGTTGGACTTGTTGGGGGTGGAATTGGTACTTTACAGTCGAGACGTTTTGGAGGCAGAATGGACAGAATTAAATAATATTGTCATCAAATAATACGTTATTGAATAGTTTAACTGTACACATGAATTGGCAGCACTTTATAAACCTGCCGGACGAAAGCCTCTCTATGCTGTGTTAGTCGTGGGTTGTTGTTTTTTTTACACAATACTTCACGACCTTTGGCCAATGCGAGTTAAACAAAAAAGGTGGGTTCAGAGTCTAGTATCTGCGCCATTATCAAGCTCGACTGATGTTATTTGTTGCCAAAAATCAATCGCTGATCTCTGAGTTCTGTATATGTGGCAGTGCATTAAACGATATTGTCGTATCTCCTTTGTGCTGTCAACAGTTGTGTTCTGCCTACCTAAGCTATTTATCTACGTTTTATAACAACACATGGCAACGTTATCAATTACTACTACTTATATAATCTAGTTAGATTCCTAAATGTCTATCAGATTTGTGTAAATAGTGTATCTATTTCAAATTTAAGTAGGATTTAGCTTTTTACCTTTCCATAGTCACATGATTAATGCAAAATCGAGTCTACGTTTATTAAATGTATAAGTTTTTAAAAAGATAGTGATCTTAAATAATTTTTGATATAACCAGGTCACCTTTGCAAGAGTGTTTCAATTGATTTATTTAATCCCATTGATTAATGAGTGTTTTATTATCCACAGCTAAATTTGAATAAGGAAATAATGTTCCTGTGATCCTGCAGCTGTTTGCGTCTCATTGTAAAACAGGAATTCCTCAATATTCACTCATTCTATACACTAAATTTGCCATTACGGAATTGTGTAGTTATGAGCTACATTTTGATATACAGAAGTGAAATAAGGTATAACAGATGTTTTTTTTTCTCCAAAGTATACTATAAATGCAAACACGCATTTGGATGATTAAGTTGATATGCAGAAATTCACTGCGAGAGATTTTAAAGAATGTAACCCTTTTGTATATTGACGAATGACTGTAATATGCTTCTTTTACCCAGGACGCTTTTCACGAGGGTTCTATCAAGTTCTCGGTAGGGGGCAAATGTTGCTATGTTGATTCCCAATGATGTGATTTTTCAGGCCATCCCACCCCCAATTTTTCTCACATAATCGACGGGATGACTGTACGTGTACAGTGCAGGTTGGCATTGTGATGGAGAACCCAGGAGGCATCGATTCGGATAAGGTCGCTCGCCGACTGGAGAGAGAGATGCTGGAGGTGTCTGACGGGTCCTCTGGGCCAGGCGAGGAGCAGCCAGAGCTCTTTGTGGAGCAGCACCCGTCGTCGTACGGCGCTCCTCGCTACAGTGCCATCTTTTCCTGCCTTGTGGCCGTGTCGCTCATCGCCATCATAATCAGGACATTTCTCACTTCTGCAAGTACAGGTAAATGCTGACGTGAGCCTTCAATATCGGGAGTAAATGTAGCTTTTATAGGGATATGTAATGATTTATTTTAGGCACGTGTAGATGTAATCCTGTAACGCATGTTTTCCCGTCTCAATATGCATCTTCATTGATAAGCCTTTGTTCCCATTTTCTTTGTCAGTGTCCATAGTTCTAATTCATCTCTCATAGTTGGCAGTTCACGCTGTTTGATTTATTCATTCATGCTGGTACACTCCTTTTCATCATCACGTTTATTTTCACAATGGCACTGCATAACGCTCATGTTTTCTTTATATCATAATCTAACTTCCCAAAGCATCTGCCATGGCTTTGCTACACATAACCCGTGCATAATCAGGTTTCAGGTGAAATTAGGTTCCTTTGCATATTAATGTTCATCGTGTCGCTTAAATGTGTTATGTCTTCTTCATTGGCAGATGCTGATTGGGGAAACACAGACAACAAAGGCTCTTCAGTAATTTTGAGCATCTTGGGTAAGTTTTTGATTTGATTTCACTGTGTAAATCACAGGTTCACCACCTGCTTCTGCATGTGCAGCTGAGAATAGCAGTGTTTTGAATGTACTACCAATAATTAGGTGTTGAGTATTTTTCCCCTTTGCATATTTACTTGATCAAATGATATCTACCTCAGATTATATTGATGTGTTATCCATGGTTTTTGTATCCCCTCAAGGGTGTAACTACATTTATATGAACATTTTATTATTATTAAAGTTGTCTACACAGAAAGCTTCATGGAGTCTCAGGCTCTTTTTTTGAAGTATCCTGTCAAGCTTTTACAGCAAAGGGCTATGTTCCTCGTATAATTCCAATCGGCTAATTTGAAGATAAGATTTCATCATCAAGATGTTTGGCTAATTTCATTTACATTCAGTGTTTTATTTCCATGGGAATAAACTAGAGATCTTGGAGGAAATGCGTGCAAAATATAGGGAGAGCAAACAGTCACAACACAAACATGCACCTGAATTGGAAATCAGACCCAGTATTTTTTGGTATGAAGCACAAATGTTGCCACTCTATCATTTAGTAGCCCATATAAATAAATAAAGAGATGTATACACTGTTTAACTGTAAATTGTTAAACCATTTACCTGTAAATGGTGTAGATATAAGGTCTACTCAAGTATTTATTCATTATCAATACCTGCTTAATCCTGTACAGGGTCACCCATTATGTGATGCCAGTATATTGCAGGTCAAGTAACCTAGGCAGCAGCGTGTCTTTGGATGGTGGAAGAAAACTGGTGTACCCAGTGAAAAGTATTTTTTAAGTATAAAACACCCCAAGCAAAGATATGCTCTCACAGAGATGAAAATTTGAGGATTCCAAAGCTGACACGTTTATATAGAGCTTAGTTGCCCATTGGTGTTGACCCTTTATTTGACAAGACTTTGTTACAGGTCTATGTTTTCCTTTCATCCTGCCGCTGGTGACTGGATTGTCCTGCTGCTGTTTCTCCTGGTCTCTGGCTTACTTTGACTCCTTTGAGCCAGGAATGTTTCCTCCAACACCACTATCCCCAGCTCGGTTGCGGTAAGGGCCCTGCTGCATTATGTTCGATATCATTGTTAAATCTCTACTAATTCTGTATCTACATTTTTACACGATTCATTATGTAGTAGTGCAATAAATGGTTGATTAAAGCCAATAGTGCTTACAGTATATGCAACAAATTTAATTCATGATGATCAAATTATTTATGATTCATGCTCATGACTTCATTTCATCAACTAAAGTAAAAAAAACCATTCAACACTGGTAAACAACACTGTCCGAAAGGAAAATTAATAAAGTGTCATTCATGGGCACAGGCCCTACTTTACCGCTTTGTGACCCTTGGGCGAAAAGCACTTTATAAATGCAATTATTGCTTTGACACATTAAATGTTATGTTGCAGTTAATTGAGTGGACAGTGCTGTACACACGACAGAACAATCAACAATACAATAAGGACAAATGGACCTTATTGAATCTTAGGCTGATCCTGAATTGTAGAATTGTCAAAATTTATGAAACGGCAGTGTAGAGGGTGGCGAGGCAGTGAGGGCAAATTGCAAGACTGTGCATGGTGGTAGAGCCTCTCTGACAGACCTTAATTTTATTCTCTGAAATATTTTACAGTCTGAGGGCGGCACGGTGGCCCAGTGGTTAGCGCTGTCGCCTCACAGCAAGAAGGTCCCGGGTTCGAATCTCTCGGCTCGGGTGCCTTTCTGTGTGGAGTTTGCATGCTCTCCCCGTGTCCGCGTGGGTTTTCGCCGGGCACTCCGGTTTCCTCCCACAGTCTAAAAGCATGCTGCTGCATAGGTTAATTGGCTCGCAGGATAAATTGCCCCGCAGTGCCCGGCGATGGACTGGCGTCCCATCGTGGGTGTATCCCTGCCTTGCGCCCTGTGTCTGCCGGGATGGGCTGCGGCTCACCGTGACCCTGCATATGACTGAGCGGTTTCAGACAATGAGATGAGATGAGATTTTACAGTCTGCACGATCTTGAAGTTCAAGATCTTGCAGTGAATCATACTTGCAAGTGCAGTTATTTTCTCTTCATATAATGACAATGCATTGTATGGTTTATCCATCATCCTTTTCTTTACACTGTGTATTTTACTAAACTATATTGAACAATAGTTGCTGCTTTTGGGATATGGGCATGTTTCCACGTTGGATCATTGGAAGTGCAGCAGAACGCTGTTGAGTGTTTATACTTGTCATACATTCAAAGTTGCTTGTCATGCGTGGAGTTTGCTGTGAGCCAACGTGGTGTGGTGCATCACGACGGAGCACAGCACACGCTGCATCTCCTAATTAAGCGCCATCACTTTACTTCATCGCCTCTGACATTTCTGAGTGTGAATTATATTTCACACTTCATATTTAACTTTCAGTATTAGGTCTTTTAATTTTTTGCCAACTTTTGTAACCCAGGTCTCGATTTAAAAATATGCTTGTAATGTCATTGGGCTCTCACCTAATTGAAATGAGGGGACTTGAAAACGAGTCTTTCATGTAATCATCTCATTACATGAACCGCTGGTAATTCTGTTAATGGCCACCTGTTTTAAAAGCATGTGTTAATATGACTTCAAAAGAATGTTCTTGGGCACCTGTTCACTTAAGTAATGAGAACGCATCATGCCCTATGTAAAGTATTCGCTGGTGATTGGTTCCTATGTTCAAAGATTACAGATTAAAAGCCTTAACATCAAGTGTGTTGTATTTAGCATCATGAACCTGCAGGGAACTTCACTGGAGGTGCAGTGTTGAGGATATCGACATATATCGCAGTGCTTATCGTGGTGGCACTGAAGGCTGTTCTTACTCAGAGCCCATGTGAATTATAAGCTTATTAAAAAAACTGCCGGGAAAAGTCTTATATTATTTGGTAATGCTGCATTGGCAATGGTGCCTACACAAGCGCAGATAACAAAAGTTCCAACATATTCGTAAATAACTGTCTTGAAAAAAACAATATATGATGGACTAAAGCTGGCAGTTGGCTATACCAGCAATCTGACCTTTTTTTAGTAATTATGACAATCTGAAATATGGAGAGCTACGCTGACATTGAGAACCTCTGGCACAATGGCAGTTTCTCATGTGTCTTGACTGTGAAAATGTGTTAAATTATTAACAATTATTGGGCTCTCAAAATGAAAGCTGAAGGAATTACACAACCACCCCAGGTGCAATCTCTACTGAAGATTTTAGAGATTTCAGAGTTTTAATTGACTGGGTAACAGTCCAATTTTTCTCATACATATCTCAATGTCAATGCTGCCTGATTAAAATTACATCCTTGCACATTAGTATTAATGATTTGATTAACATGTATATCTGTTATGCTCTTATTTAACTATTATCCACTTCAAAAGTGCACACGAGAACAAAGTTTGTTTTTTTACTGCTGACTTATAAAAACACCAGAATATTAATTAATTTTCAAATATTTTTACAAAAATCTTAGTTTTATACATAGACATTAAACGCCATAAAAAGCACATGGTTTGAAAATAATATGTGAAATGTGACTTGTAATTACGTAGAGGCCTGCATAATGATAATAATACCACTTCTTACATAATTGCGCCATTTTGTCTGGAATCCCATAACCGTCTCTGCTGGTCACCACAAGGTCTCTCCACTCCGCTGCGCCTCACTATCGCTCACCTCGCGACGCTGGACACCTCGAGGTTTCTCCACTGCGCTGTCTCCGACTCACTGTCTACACACGCTCTTTCCGCACGCCGCTGCACTCCACCACACTGTCTCCTTTTCGCTATCCCCGCAGCTGTACGCCGCCATAATACTCTGTCTCGTTATCGCCGTAGTCGCCCGCCCGTGGCTCCATCTCCTACGCCGCCGGGACCTCACTTGCCCTGCACTCCTGGCGTGAGCTCACATCCTACTTAACTGACACCAACTCTGAAGGCACACCAACAGGCCGGCTCCCCCACCAAGAGTCGGCCCGCCCGCTGGCATTCCCTCATGTTCCTGGCGGCGCGCGAAATGGCGGCGACACCACTCTCCTCACCACACACGCAGCAGCCACACCAGTGAGAGGTCTGGAGACTTCTTGCTTGCAGCGGCTTTATTAACACTATGCACTATTATAACACAATGCCTAACCCGAACAGCAACACAATAACACAATGGTAGCATAACACTCCACCCTGCGCTTTGCGCTCTTAACGATTCGCCTGACCCTACATGACAGCCGCTCAGTTGACAGCTTCCCACATGACTCTGATCTTCGTTTCTGAACTTCCCCTTATATTCCCTCCAGTCTTGTGCATGTTTGATGTCTGATATCCTGTTTATCCCCAATTAAACGCACCTGCACCCTCTCAGACCACAGTAACCCGGAGATCGACCCGCTTCCACGGTACGAGTATTGGGATGCACCTAGCCTGGCACGGCACGAGGCTTGGCACCACATGTATTTGACTTGAGAAACTAACTGAAGGTGACTTGTAAATTGGGCTATTGGAAAGGACCTTCGAAATAGTATAGAAGTGATGAAACACTGAATACATGCTAGGACTAAACGGCAAACATAAACTCACGCAATAGGTTAAAACAGCACGTTGAGCGCACGGCACCTAAGGCTCAGCTCGATGCTGTGGCAATGACTACTGGTCCTCGGCGCCATGTACGTGGACGCAGTAGACAACAAAGCAAGCAGGCAATATGTGAATGAGACGATTCTCAAGCCTGTAAGCCAGAGCTAGTGTTACCCACAGATATGCAAAGGAAAGCGAATTGGCAGGACGTACAGATAAACTTAGAAATGACGATACAAAGACTAACTTGACTCGCTTACTAACCAAGTTCGCCAACGTGTTAACGGACTGACCAGGGTGCGTAGACCTGACCGAATACCACATACACCTAACTGATGATGTTCCTGTATGCCAACACATATTCAGCACGTGTATCCAGCACTTCTCACAATCAACAGATAGAAGCTGAGTTACAAAGCATGCTGCAAATGCGTGTAATCATATATCCAAATCAAATGCCGTAAGTCCAATTGTTCTGATTATGAAGCCGGACAGGTAGAACTGGTTCTGTGCAGACTATCAAGACTAAATCAGAAAACCAAATTTCACCCGGAGCTAATTTTAAACCTGGAGGCATTGTTTTTGCAATTGGGCAACAGTAATTACTTATCCAAAAATCGATCTTGCCAAAGGCTATTGGCAAGTTCCAATCGCGCAGCAAGACAAAGACAAAATGGCATTCATTACACAGCAATGACTATACAAATATGATGTAATGCCATTCGGGTTGGTCAATGCCCCAACTGCTTTCAGCCGCCTTATGCGGGAATTATGGAATGGTATGCCCCAGGTGACATATTACATTGATGATATTGTAATTATGTAGGTTTTCAAGGCTGCATGCATGATGATTGCTTGCAAAAGCTGCTCTTTCGGGTTAGCCGCGTTGAGCATTCCTCCTCTCCTTCATGATGCTTTACCTCACTTTGGGGGCATATTAAGGCGCTGTGTGTGTCACGTGTATGACTACTATTTGTATTGATGTAGGTACGATGTATATGTTAAGTCCCTTCTACAGCATTGCTTTCTTCCAGGAACAATGGAAGAGAGGAGGGGTTTATTTGAAAGCGTTCTCCATTGTCTTGCTCGCATATTAGAATCACATAACTGTGCCTGCACAGTTATCCAAACATGTGATGATTCACTCCTGATGTTGTAGTCCAATGTTTTATAGCGATTTACTGCCGATTTTAAAATCTGGCCTTTAGGTTCGGCTGAGCTTTATTCTCATTTCTTGTTTGTGGTTCATAGTCTTTTCTGTCTCGTGAATCTTTATTGCTTCACGGATTAATATCGGGTCTTTGTATCGGATAGCCGCGCCAGTACACGCATCGTGTCAAAATAGATTCTGTGTTGTTTTGTCTACATTGTGTGCTGCCATTGCCGATTTATCCCATGCAGCGAGACAGTCTTCGCGGAGCCTCGTCTAATTTACACGCACACACTTTTACATACACAAAACACATATGCACACCTGTAACAGACTGGGCATACACACACATGCCACATTATATTTAGAGTACTTAACATATGCACATGGTTTGGGTATATGCATGCACGCCACAGATATACAGATACAAAAGACGCAGAAATATGGATAAGAGACAAGAGGTGAACCCCAGGTGGGGAGCCAATATGATTAATACCCAAGAGGTTGTCTGAGGCAAAGTGCGTATGTGTGTTTGCGCAACCCAGGTTAACGGTAACGGCACGGTGGCAGGTAAAATATAGAAGACAGACGCGTCGTAGGTTCATAGTTGGTTTGTTCAGGTGATCGGACAGTACGTGGCAGGCGACGGAGCGTACTATTTAGATGGTAACGCGAGTTGTGGAACCAGTTCACTGGGGCTATAAAATTGATACCATGTTAAATCAACTGCTTCGAATCGTCTGGTTGAGTCTCTCGCACGGTAAGGCCTTGTCTCCTCCCTAAGCAGCTACCCCGAATCGCGTCCGGGGAGAGCACACGCACCTTGCAATCCCACACCAAACCTCCCACATATTTATCATCTCTGCCCATAACAGCAGGTAGCCATAACATAGCATATCCTATATATTTGCATTTACGTCTACATGCACAAATGACATGGGATGCGGGTGACGTCATTACTCAGATGTGCGCAGTAACATCACTACCCGCCAGCAAGCCAGCCAGCAGAACTTTTTTTTACCCTTTTTTTACTTTTTGTTTTACCCTTTTTTTACTTTTTGTTTTGTATGGCAAGGCGGAAAAGCCGCAATTTTGAAAACATGTTACAGTTGACTGCTACATTTTTTTCAATTGATCGAAGGAGGAGGTTGACGCTGTATGGATCGCAGTAACAACACCAGGATCTGCATGGATGGCTCATTCATAACTATGGCGCACTTGCCACTAGCCAGCAAGGGGATCCATCCAGAAAGTCATTATTATAGTCATCGGCTGGGATCACCATGTCGAACACGTCCTTTCTCTCCTTCGCTGTCCCAAAAGAACTTGCTATTGACACGGCCATCCTGAAAGCACAGAATTGGAAACCAGTTCTCATACATCAAGCCGTGAAAACCTACATCAGTAATGTGACCAAGATGTATAGGGTATAATATTCCTTAAATAATTGCATAGCTATTCATATAGCCATGCTCATGGGACAACAATTTTAATTGACTCGAGAGCTTGCCAGACTACAATGTCTATAATTCCCAACGTCATTATTTGTGACAGCATGTTTGATTGTCTTTATTAACATATCGCCTTACTGCCTCTAAATCGTGGTTCGCCTTTATATATGCAAGTAAAATTATTGAACAGTCAAATATATTGGAATAAATTATAAAAATAAGGGATATCGGTGTCCAGAAGAGTATGCTTGCTGTTTGGGTACATTCTTGATTCCACTAAGCTGTCTGCTAGCATGTGTCGCTTTGTAAGATATAATTACGTTGCCTTCTAAGTAACCCATTGTGTGCAATGTCAAGGAATAATTTAGAAAACAACCATATTGACCCATTACCAGCTTGTCCCTGTTTTTGCCACGACAAAATACACGTGTTGTTTTAGAGGTTACTGCATTTGGGCTGAAGTGCTACAGGACAGTACTTTATAGAGGACAACGATGATTAAGAAATATATTTACCCATCTAGCAATGTGTCTTACAATTCCATAGGGGGTCTTCTAACCCATGTTAAACTAGATTGGTTTTGTCTGACGCTTCTGCCATGAATGAGGAATGCGATGGGAGTTTGCCACAGCGATGTAATTATAATCATTTAACAATCGCGATCCATTGTCGTAGCAATGGCCAAAAACAATCGCATTCTAGAGAATCGCTTTGGTAACATTCCATTTGGCTTTTTTGGTAAATTGGAGGGTAAATGAACCTCTCAACGTATGTAATTCAGTTTAGTTAAATGTTTTATTTCAACTGCTGACAGTTTTATTACGTGTCACCAATTGTTTTGTGACCCATAGGAAGAGAATTGCTTTTTTAGATATACACTTCAGTCGTGGCTCATGACATGTTCCAGCAACAGTGCAAGCAATTATATTTTGACCTGTTAGTAACTGATCGGTGGCAGGTTATAGTTAATGTGAATGTTGGTGTGTGTATTTTGATCTATGTTTTGACTGTAATGTGCGTCTGTGCTCATCAGCATCCACTCGATTACAGAAATTGGTTTTCTTCATTTCAACTTGTTCTCACCCATGAATACTGCAGATGTTAACTTTTAACAAGAGAAATTATTTTTTGTTAAAATAATAAAATACCTGATCAACTAGGCATGTGATGATTCATCCCCTCCATGATTCTAAAAAGTATCACTATTTGTGGTTATGATTTAACTAAATTCAGTATGTTTTCCTTAGCCATAGTTGATTTTTGCCAACGAGTCATTCACAACATGTGATTCGTAAATAATTGTTACTGACAGGTGATTCAATGGATGTACCATGAGTGCAATGAGTGTTTTTAATTGCTGCATAAATTAATATTTGCCTAGCATAAACATTCCAAAACTAAAGTTGTGCCATTTTCAATTGCTCTCACCTGTGTCGTGTATTTCTTGTTTTGCAGCAAAATGACGGGTCATTCATTTCACATGGCCTATAGCATGGCAATTCTAAATGGAGTTACCATGTTCCTGCTGACCATATGGTGGCTTCTGTAGGAGCCTGAGTCACCTCCCATGCCTTGGTGCCAGATGTCCTGGGGAGTGAGCGTGGAAAGCGTTTGTGTTATTTTCATCTGCATTCCACGGTCTGGATTTATTACAACTTAGGAAAGTAGACATTTTTTTCTCTCTGATGTGTTTTTGGGTAGTGATGTCCGACGTTTCTATTCAGTTATTTCAGGAGCTGAACTCTGAGCACATGGAGAAAAATGTTGAGTTTCACACAACAACCAGAACACACATCTGAAAGCTAAACAGCACAACCACGAAATACCTACGCGGTGAACCTCTTTGCTGCACTTGTACGGGAATGCATATTACCTTCAAAAGTCACGATGCAGTTAAAGGTAATTTTATGGTTACATTAACGCATAATGTGAATATGAATGAATGCACCATTAGAATGTATTGGTTTCTATGATAAACTCTACATTCTACAGAGACAAAAAATTTCTAATTTCAATATATAGTCAATAAATTTGAGAATATTTTATTTCAAGTTTTGGTATTATTTTGTATTGGTTGCAGTCTCGTGGCGAATGATACATTCTGTGATATTAAGTTAGTGCATGCACTGTTATTCATCTCATCTCATCTCATTATCTGAAACCGCTTAATCCTATATAGGGTCACGGTGAAGCCGGAGCCTATCCCGGAAACACAGGGCGTAAGGCAGGAATACACCCGACGACGGGACGCCGGTCCATCGCCGGGCACACTGTTATTCACCTTATGATTAATGCTCCTCTTATGGAGGCAAAATCAATTTTCTCACTGCATATTTTTGCTTAAATTACACTTGCCGAATAATGACATGGTAATTATTGTTGAAAAGAGAATACTTTGAATTAGCTATGTAACCTATGAGACTATTTTTACATTTCATGAATGCAAAACATTGTTTTAACTGCACATATATATATTTTAAAAAATTTCCATATGCAGTTATCGACAGGTGAGAAGTGTGCAGTTTATGGCTCATTTTGATATGTGCACTCCACGAGTATCAGTGAATGACATTGATTATATTGGCGAATGTCCTCAGCTTAATGTGTTTGTGAAAACCCATGCAATCCCACAATTGTATTACCTTGCATGAAGTGTATTTCACAATTCGTAGTGTTAACATTTACAACAGTTTTGGAGCACCCTTTTATTTACACGTCAAGAGCTTTTTTACTGTTCTCTTCTTGCCATACAGCAATGGATACATTTTGATTCACTGTGTGTAATTGCTGTTGCCACTTTTACATCATTTTGACACACAGATCATTTTTTTCACTTTTACCTCTCAAACCGCTCGATTTTTCTCTACGACTGTTTCTTTTTTTTTGTGCAAAACCTTGCGGTTGCCGTTGAATTTGAACTCTTGTCGTCTTTTCACTTGCGTCACTTGCATAATTTTGGACACCATACCCCATCCACCTGCGCAATGGCTTTTGTTCCCTCTTGACCTAGACACTTGCTGAGACCCTCATTCATGCCTCAGACTTTTTCAACTCTGCTGTACGATCTCTTAAAGCCCCTCGTCCTAAATTGTATGGATATGTAGAATGAAACAAGGCTGTTTTTAATGTGTGTGAAGCACAATCTAAGATGGGTTTGAACAACTGGTGTTTTGAGTTTGTAAAATGTGAATTTTTCTATCAACCCAGAATACTTTTGACCATACTGTTACCTTTGCTAATTAATGATGTAGGTTTTCACGGCTCGATGCATGATGATTGCTTCGAAAAGCTGCTCTCTCGGGACAGCCGCGTTGGAGGCATCCTCCACACGTTGGAGGCATCCTCCAACGCGTGAGGCGAAACGTCGCGAGGAGAGGAGAGAGAGCCATCGACGCGGCTGTCCCGAGAGAGCAGCTTTTCGAAGCAATCATCTTTGCTAATTAGTTTCGAAAAAATACTAATTGTGCTCCCATTTGATGTTTTTAAAGATCTTTTGTATGCTATTTTATGTAAGGATTAATAAAATACTGTATTTCTGAATCTCAATAATTCGTCTTTTTCCTATATGTGTCCACTTGTGTCAATCTGTTCTTTATACACAATACACTTGAAAGGTTTTGAGACGGTTTTCAAGTGGCCTTCTTTAATATATTTTTCAGGTCTCCTTTAAGAAACTCTTTCTGTCTCAATGGGCTCTTGCTGTAATGTACATATACAAAAATATATTTTGGAATGTAAACACATTCTTAACATCGTTAATATCAAATGAAAGCCTTTTAAAATAATGATGATACCTTCTGATTACTCCATTACGCTCTCGTTTATGATATTTTGACCACTTCCCAGAAAACTAATAGTACATTTTACCAAATTAATATTCACTAGGGGGGCGGCGCGGTGGCCCAGTGGTTAGCGCTGACGCCTCACAGCAAGAAGGTCCCGAGTTCGAATCTCTCGGCTCGGGTGCCTTTCTGTGTGGAGTTTGCATGCTCTCCCCGTGTCCGCGTGGGTGTTCGCCGGGTACTCCGGTTTCCTCCCACAGTCCAAAAGCATGCTGCTGGATAGGTTGATTGGCTCGCAGACAAATTGTCCCGCAATGCCCGGCGATGGACTGGCGTCCCGTCGTCGGGTATATTCCTGCCTTACGCCCTGTGTTTCCGGGATAGGCTCCGGCTCACCGTGACCCTGTATAGGATTAAGCGGTTTCAGATAATGAGATGAGATTCACTAGGAGTATCACGATCGTATGACCAATTTTATTCTTTGATTGATCTCTAAACAATGCAATCTTCCAATTTCGACATGAGCCGAACATAGCCTCAATGTAAAATTACAGGAATGAAAACTGGATTGCGTCATTCTGCATTAGGTTGCTTGATACTTCAGAAACGGATTTTAATTGTTTTTTTCATGAAGAGGAAAATAGTAAAAGTTATGTAAACTTAATTCAGTCATACATGAAGTATTTCATCATTTAATCATACCGAATATATAAAACATACTTAAATAGTAACATATTTCAAATGCTGTCAAAGCCTACATCAAATAGGAGTAAAGTGTTAATATGGAATAGGAAACATGTGCCTTACCTTGTACAGGCTTGCAATACACCAACTAGAAATGTGTATACATTAAGCTGCCAGTAAACGTGAGGTAGGATGCCGGCCAGACCTGGTATACCCAAACGTGAAGTGAGGGTTTGCTTGGAATGACTGGTGAAGAACCCTGTCCAGAGCATTTCAACCCCCACCTCTGTAGGGTTTCTCCAACATCTTGGAGGAGGCTGAGTCCAAATGGACCCTGTTTAAAGCCTCCATTGTGGAAGTGGCTGCTAGAAGCTGTGGCCAGAAGGTGGTCCGTGCGTGTTATGGTGGCAACCTAAGGACCCGCTGGTGGACACCAGTGGTGAGGGAAGCTGTCAAGCTGACAAAGGAGTCCTTTCGGGCTTGGTTAGCACGGGGGACTCCTGATTTGGCAGATAAGTACCAGCAGGCCAGAAGGACTACAGCTATAGTGGTTGCAAAAGCGAAATCCCAGGTGTGGACGGAGTTCAGGGAGGCTATGGAGAAGAACTTGCGGTTGCCTTCAAAGAGGTTCTGGCAAACCATCCCATGGCTCAGGAGGGAAAAGCGGGGCACTGCTCAGCCTGTTATCAGCAAGGGAGGGGAGGTGCTGACCTCGACTGAGGATATCGTCGGGAGGTAGAAGGAACACATTGAAAAACTCCTAAACCCGACAGACGTGCCCTCGGAGGAGGAGGTAGGGCCGGAGTGTTCTGGAGGGCCAGAGCTCATCTCCTTAGCAGAAGTCACTGAGGTAGTAGTCCAGAAACTACAGTGGTAAAGCACCAGGAGTGGACGAGATCCGCTTGAATATAATGAAGGCCCTAGATATTGTGGGCCTGTCATGGCTGACATGCCTTTTCAATGTTGCGTGAGTGTTGGAAACCGTACCATTGGATTGGCAGACAGGTGTAGTGGTTCCCATTTTAAAAAAGCAGACCGGAGGGTATGTTCCAACTGCCGAGGGCTTACACTACTCAGCCTCCCTGTAAAAGCCGATGCTAGGGTACTGAAAAAGAGGATAATAACCAGCTGATTGTCGAACCTCGAATTCAATGGGAACAATGCGGATTCTGTCCTGGCCGTGGAATAACAGGCCAACTTTTTACATTCTCACAGATTTTTCAGGGGTCATGGGAATTTGCCAAACCGGTCGACGTGTTTTGTGGGCTCATGACCATATGCCCCGAGGGGATCTGTAGGAGGTACTGCGGAGGATGGGGTGAGAACTGTGTTCTCATCCTTGACATTAAGTCAAGCCGGTTTTCAGTGGACGTTGGGCTTCACCAAGGGTGCACTTTCTCTCCTATTTTGTTCGTAATTTTCATGGACAGGATGTCAAGGCATAGCCGAGGACCGGAGTGTAGGTATGGATGTGGCATCTCTGCTTTTTGCAGATGATATTATTCTCTTTGTTTCATTAGACTGTGATCTCCAGCGTGCATTGCAACAGTTTGGGGCCGAGTGTGATGTGATGGGGATGAGTTAGCACTTCCAAATCTGAGGCCATGTTTCTGGCCCGGAAAAAAAAAAGGTGACTTGTCCACTGTGGGTGGGCAGCGCGCAGCTGACCAAAGTGGATAAGTTTAAGTATCTCGGGGTCGTATTCATGAGTTAGGGTTAAAGAGGGAGGGGGAGAGGGGAAGAGGGTGGCGCGGTGGCATAGCCAGTAGCGCTGTCGCTTCACAGCAAGAAGGTCCCGGGTTCGTTTTGCCCAGTTTGGGTGCCTTTCTGTGTGGAGTTTGCGAGTTCTCCCCGTGTCTGCGTGGGTTTTTGCCGGGTACTCCGGCTTCCTCCCACCGTCCCAAAACACGCCCTTGTTAATTGACAGTTGGTTAAATCGTCCCTCAGTGCCCTGCGATGGAGAATCGCGGGGCCTGCACGTGGCCTGGCAAACCGTGCAGTAGGTGACCTCGGCGACCACAGCCATGAAAACCCCACTCAGGATCGACATCGACAGCGTGTGGACGTAGAGCAAAGAAGAAAAGGAGAAGAAAGGTAAAAGGGAGCGTGAGATTGACAGCCGGATGGAGACAGCATCTGCAGTAATCCAGGTGTTGTACTGGACCGTTGTGGTGAATTAGGAGCAGAGTCACGAGCTTTGGGTAATGACTGGAAAAGTAAGGTCCCGGATATAGGCGGCTGAAATGAGGTTCCTCCATAGGGTTGTTGTGTTCAGCTTTAGAGATCGAGTGATGAGCTCAGTGATCCAGGAGGATCTCAGAGTAGAACCACTGCTCCTCCGCATTGAGGGGAGTCAGTTGAGGTGGCTCGAGCATCTGATAAGGATGCCTCCTGGGCGTCTCCCTCTGGAGGTGTTCAGGGCACGGACAAATGGGAAGACAACCCGTAGAAGATCCTGGACCCGTTGGAGAAATTATATCTCTCAGCTGGCCTGAGAACGTCTTGGAATCCCCCGGTAAGAGCTGGAGGAAGTTGCTCGGGTAAATGACGTCTGGGCTGCTTTGCTAATCCTGTTGCCTCCACAAAGCTGACCCGGATAAGCTGCATGACAGTGGATGGATGGCTTAAGCTGCCAGTAAACATGTACAGATACCTCTCATAACTAAATGATCTGTCAACATTTGATTTGTTAATCTGATAATAACATATCTCCATGTGCGATTTGTTCTGACGCGATAAAGGCTCGGCTGTGATATATTACTTTAGCCTAGCATTGCCCATGCCTTTGCAGTGTGTCATAGAATATTGTTTTGTTCCATTGTTGTGTAATGCATTTTTCCAAACGCTTTATTCCGATAATGGGCGGCACGGTGGCCCAGTGTGTAGCGCTGTCGCCTCACAGCAAGAAGGTCCCGGGTTCGAATCTTGGCTCGGGTGCCTTTGTGTGGAGTTTGCATGTTCTCGTATCTGCGTGTGTTTTCGCCGGGCACTCCGATTTCCTCCCACAGTCCAAAAAACATACTGCTCCATAGCTTAATTGGCTTGCAGACTAAAATTGTCCCGCAATGCCCGGCGATGGACCGGCGTCCCGTCGTCGGGTGTATTCCTGCCTTGCGCCCTGTGTTTCCGGGATGGGCTCCTTTCTGTGTGGAGTTTGCATGCTCTCCCCGTGTCCGCGTGGGTTTTCGCCGGGTACTCCGGTTTCCTCCCACAGTCCAAAAGCATGCTCCTGGATAGGTTGATTGGCTCGCAGACTAAAATTGTCCCGCAATGCCCGGCGATGGACCGGCGTCCCGTCGTCGGGTGTATTCCTGCCTTGCGCCCTGTGTTTCCGGGATGGGCTCCGGCTCACCGTGACCCTATATAGGATTAGGCGGTTTCAGATAATGAGATGAGATGAGACTAAATTGCCCTCAGTTCCCGGTGATGGACTGGCGTCGCATCGTGGGTATATCCTTGCCTTGCGCCCTGTGTCTGCCGGGATAGGCTCTGGCTCACCGCGACCCTGTACAGGATTAAGTGGTTCTGACAATGAGATGAGATGACATTATTCCGATAATGTACATGCATTGGCTTATTATGTGTCACGTCATCAGTGACAAGTTCATTTTCTTAAAGTGCGGCGTGACAACCCTATCTCACGATTCATTTTTGTGCGATACATTTTTGCTTGCAGCAAATGTCAATGCATTATATCCCTCACTTATTTATTTGGGTTGGGTTTTCTCCGTTGGTTTTTCCTAGCGTCTGTATTCAATGTGTAATTTTTGTTGTGAATTCAGATTTTAAAAAAACTTTGTATTAAAATCCCTGTGTTTTTGGTCTTGTCATTGGTCCTAATCGTAAACATGGGATGTTACGTGTACATTGTCTTACACAAATGGTGTATTCAATTATGATATATGCGATTAAATCTCTTTACTACCTTGTAATGTTCTCAGTGCTGTCAGCTATCCAGAAAGAGCAGTTTTTGAAAGCAATCGTCATACACTGAGCCGTGAATACCTGCATCAGTACCTTGTAATTTGGCACGTCGTGGTTGTTGCTGATATAATCGGTCGGTGCACAGGTAGACAATGGTTGGCCAGTTGCTGTCAATAGTGGGGGTATTGCAGCATTGTTTTTTATGGCTAGATGCACTTCTTGACGCTAGCCTCTTTTAGCCGTTAGATCTTCAGATCATGATTTGTCCGGAACTGCTCTCCAAACCTGTTCACCGAGGGAGATCCTAGCAGGAGTGCCAGATTCCAGGTGACAAACCTCTGGGGTTTATTGGAAGATGTAAAGCCCTCCACTACGAAAGGATAACCTGTTCCCACGCATCCATTAATATCCACAGTATAATATTCTAGAGGTTCTTCTTTTCACGTTGGTCAATATCAGGATAAAGACGTTACCATTATACCTCTCAGTCCCGTGATGCCACAATCCATCTCCATCACATGAACCGACCGCTGCAAACATGAATGGTGAGCAATTTCTGAACCAGTCTTAGACCACGCCCGATCCCTAAACTTTACTAACCCAGATTGAACTGCATCATGAAGCACAGCTGAACAACCCCCATGTTCAACACGGTCGGGAGAAGCTTTTTTTGCCCACCAGTAAATTGACAAAGGGCTGAAATAATATATGTTCCGTACAATATTTTATTTGCAATTTTTGCAATGGTGTAATGCATCACATCCACTGTGGTGGACTGCTGTGATATGTGACTGCTATGCTATCAAAGCATATTAAACAATTTCAACACATTTTGTAGGTTCCTACAGGTACAAAATTCACATGACATAAAAACACGAATTTGGTTTTGCTTTCAGTAATGCACGCATGATGGCTGCTGTTACAGTCTGTGCCACAAACATATCCATTTAGAATTTGGGCCACTGTGAAGCAAGCCTGTAGTTTCAGGCTACGTTTTTCATTCAAGAAAGAAAAGGTCATGTTATTAATCAATGACAATTGTCCTGTAATAAATGTCTCTGAACTATTTATCAGACACCCCATGTCCTCGGGAAATACTTAGTTTTTAATGGCAAGTGTGATAGAAAATATGCAATTGTTGCTTTTACATCCAACATTGTTTAAAAAAAGGTTATTGCAATGTTTCCATTTTGGTTATTCTGTGGTGCTCACAACATTTTTAGTCTTATGTTGATAGTTTTCTAATTATATTAATCCAGTTTTTCTTAATCACATGCCGTGGCGGATAATATTTACTGATCGTTTTTCTTCTTCTATAGGAACACTGGTTTATTGATCTTCATTATCAAGACCATTTTTTTCAAAAAGTACTCCAAACTTCTTATTTCAGTTCATTTTGATTGTTGTCCACCATCAATATTTGTCAAACAGATATTTTGATTGTTGTTTACCTCCTATAAACATCTTTATTTGGCAGTCTAGAATAAACGTTTGGGGGTATTTGGTCTGCTTTTCCACACTGAGCAAACTCGTCGAAATAGATGGGCAA